>JBAMNC010001499.1:0-235000 GCA_037902135.1 Cetoscarus ocellatus
CAGCCGCTTACGGACGCTTGGAGCAACCAAAAAGGATGAATGTCGCCCCGTTTTTCGAAAACTGATTATTAAATATGACACGAAGGTGAAACGAAACAGTAGTCTAAGAAGTTTTTAACATATTTTAACTTTAAATGTGGTCAAATATCAATGACAGCTTTGATATTTATCTCATTTTGTTTTTTGTTTTTTTTGTTTAAAAAAACAAATCTATGAAAGGTGACAAAGATCTTACACTGGATTGCCCTTCTTCTGGTCCTGACTGTCACCCTGGAGATTTTCAGCAGATTTTACTGTACAGTTTTTTAATAATTAAAGGTTAATTCTGTTCAAATTGCATTGAGTAAATATTTGCTTTTATTATTGAAAAACGATACAGTAAAATCTGCTGAAAATTTCCAGGATGACAGTCAGGGACCACGAGAGCTAGAATCCAGTGTAAGATCTTTGTTGCTCCAAGCGTCCGTACCGTAATACCCCGTCTAGACGTGCATCGTTTTTCAAGTGGTGGCTGGCTTGACCGGTGTTTCACACATGGCGGCTCAGTTAACCGCAGTGCAATATTGGGCAATGTGCAATACAACAAGGACCTGAGCTCCCAGGCAGCTAGCACTCTGCACGTTAGCATTTGGCACTTTAATTAGCACTCCAGCACTTTATAATTCACTGTGTATAATTGTCTGGTTCCCTTAACTCCTGGCCCGTTTTCTTTTGGACTGTATGACGTTTTAGTCTGTGTGACTGTCTTTTAATATGTTCTGTGTGTTTTTATTCCCATTATGGATGTCTGTGTTTGTTTTTATGTGTGACACCAACCTGCTAATGGGACTGGGGAAATTAGCCACTCGGCTGTAATCCCATGCATTTACATGTCAATGTTTATTAATGCCTACTGTCTCATTTAAAAATAAATAAATCTCAATACACAAAAATATTTAAAAGGAACCTAAGAATTACAAGCTCACTTTAGTGGAATATCTTTAATAAAAATACAGTATGACAAAATGTAATTATCCATTCATATCCATATTAACATGATTGATCGTTGCTCCTCGATGTTCACCTGCAAGTACTTCCAGGATGATCTCTGCTCTGATTGGCTGAGAGCTGGACTTAACATTTTGAGGTCATGTTCATCCTGTTAAATGACTCTGATGTTTACCAAAGTAATTGCTGTTAATCAATTTAAGTGAAATCATCTGTCAGAGTAAATATTAGACTGAGTTCCTGCTGTATGGACTTTAGAGCATTTTCATTTTAACTCTTGACTTTTACTCACAAAAGATTTTATTTTATGCATTAAAATTTTGCTTTTCACATATCCAAACGTCTTTGTTCTTGAACAACATGCATGTTATTCTGCATTATAAAATATTACTTGGGCTGTCAAACAATCTAATATTTTTAACTGCTCCTAATTTAGGTTTTTAAATATGATTATTCACTTTTGAAGTCATGATTAGGATTTTATTATTTTATTTAAGTCCAGTTTAAAAGTCCAACCTGACGCTGCGATATAAAAATATCAGTGTGATGATTTGTGTATCAAATAAAGTTAAACTCATATTTCAACACTCCAATTTTTATATTTATTACATACCTAAAGCTGTGGACTCAATAAAGAGATTATAAAGATTTTACTTTGAAATGATAAAAGCTTTTATTTTGAACATTCAGTATACTTTATAGAATTTGCAAGGGAATTGCTTTATGATTGGGGCTTTAATTTGAAAGTCACAGCCTTTCAAAGACATATTGCAGAACATTTACTTTTAAATGTTTCAGGGCTTTAAGTTTGAATAGCAAGTCTTGTTTGCATGGACTGCAAGAAAATCTCTTTTCATCCAAACAGAATGTTGGTAACTAATCTTGAATTGTCTGACGATTTATTTTGAAAATCTGGTCCACATAAGAGATTAAAGTATTAAATTTGAACAATGGCAGAGGAGGAGCGAGGAGGAATTCTGTGTGAGCATGAAGGACCCTGAACGTCTGCAGTCGACTGAGCAACAGCAGACTGGGAAATATGAGGAATGCTCAAAAACATCTAATAAATAAATAAAGGAAGCATCCCCCAAAAGTCTGAAAAACAACACTGAATGCCTGTGACCTTTGATCCCTCACTGCATTATAAAGCAGCATCATTCTGTAAAGGATATCAGCACGTGGGCTCAGGAACACTTCAGAAAACCATTGTCAGTTAACACAGTTCATCTCTACATCTACAAGGTCAAGGTCAAACTCTACCATGCAAAGACAAAGACAAATATCAACAACACCCAGAAACACCGCCGGCTTCTCTGGACCGAGCTCATCTGAGATGGACTGAGGCAAAGTGGAAAAGTCTGCTGTGGTCTGAGTCCACATTTCAGACTGTTTTTGGACATCATGGACGTGGTGTCCTCCAGGCTAAAGAGGAAAAGGACCATCCAGACTGTTATCAGAGCAAAGGTCAAAAGACAGCATCTGTGATGGTATGGGGGGGTGTTAGTGCCCATGGCATGGGTAACCTGCACATCTGTGAAGGCTCCATTAATGCTGAAAGGTACATACAGGTTTAGGAGCAACAGGGACGTCTCTGCTTATTTCAGGGACAATGAAGACACATTCAGCTCGAGTTACAACAGCATGGCTTCAGAGTGAAAGAGTGCAGGGACTAGACTGACCTGCTGCAGTCCACACCTGTCTCCACTTAACAGGTGAGGAGCATTATGAAGACAAACAACAGAGACCTGGACTGTTGAGACACCGAAGACAAACATCAACAAGAATGAGAAAGAATTCACCTACAAAACTTTGACAGTTAGTAACGCAGTGGTGGACATGCCTCTGTCCCAGCTTTTTTGGAACATGTTGCAGGCATCAAATGTAAAGGGTATGGGTTGAAGGTATGCCAGTGTTGATTTTGTGAAACATTGTATTTAAATTCTATTAAAAAAATCAAACGTTTAAAATGTTTTATATTAAGTGTGTAGGTTTAATGCCTTTAGCTGATCCTGAGGTCACATTTAGTTTTGACCTTGTTAAAACATTTTGACTTGCTGTCTAAATTCAAGGACCTCTGTAATAAAAGACGCCCTGCCCTTTAATTGTTATGAAGAATCAAAAATATGCAAAGACTTTTCTCCTCTGCACCGAGAAACCAGTTATTCCAGTTGAGACTGATCACACAGCAAACATCTTCACGTCGGCTGGCACTTCTGCAAAGATAAGGTCACAAATGGGTGAATGGGGAGAGCTCATATTAAACCTATTTTAAAGTCTTTACACTGGCTGCCTGTTAGTTATCGCATTGATTTTAAAATTCTTTTACTAGTTTATAAAGCTCTACATGGCCTGGCACCAGATTACCTCTCAGAGATGGTTTTAGTTTATAAACCAGGACGGGCCCTCAGATCCTCTGATTCCTCTCTCTTAGTCGTTCCACAGAGCAGAACAAAAACATTCGGTGATGCTGCTTTTAGCTGTTACGCTCCAAAACTGTGAAACAAACTACCAGAGGGTCTGAGACAAGCTGCAGATGTAGAAATTCTTAAACGCAATCTAAAAACTCATTTATTCAGCCTGGCTTTTATGTAGAACTTTATTATTTTAATGTCTAATATAATTATTTATTTCTGAGTAGCAATTCTTATCTTATCTTTTTATTAAATTTTAGTTTAATATTTTACTGTCTGATGCTTTATGTTTTACTCCATATTTAATATTTGCTGAGATAATTTTTATCTTCTTACATTTTATCATTTTAGGTTTAATTTTATTCTTTTAACATGTTTTTATTTATTTGTTTTAAATGTTGTTGTTTTTTCCCCTCTATTGTTTCTTGGTTTTATTGTTTCTTGGTTTTATTGTTTAAATTTTATTATTTATTTTACTTTAGCTTCTTTGGTGTGCATTAGTCTCTAAATCCACTTGATATCCTACCGATTATTCATTAAAACTACAGTAGAAGAAAAAGATTATCATTGTTTATGTATGTGTATATGTATGTATGCATATGTTTGTGTATGTATATGTGTATATATATATGTGTATGTGTATATGTATATATGTGTGTGTATATATATGTATACATTTATATATATTTATATGTCTTGTCAATCTTTTTGTTTTGATGTAAAGCACTTTGAGCTGCAAGTCAATTTGTATGAACTGTGCTATATAAATAAACTTTGATTGATTGAATGTCGGTCGATTCTTCAGACCAACAGAAACACTGTCAGATTAGATTAGATAGAACTTTATTAATCCCTTGGGAAGACTCCTTCAGGGAAATTAAGGTTCCGGTAGCAATGTATTTGTACAAAGGTGTAAAAGAACACAGGATATCTTAAAGTAAAAAACAAGTAGCAGATATAAAATCTATATTATAGTAATAATAATATTAAAATCAGAAATGTGTAAGAGTTTAAGGCCAGTTTTCAGTGTGTGAGTGTGGGTTTATTTTAGATATAGCTTACAGAACTTTACAGAAATCTTATTTAGTTGACAGTTTGTTGCAATCTAGAATGCATTTTTGGAATCAGGATTTAGGAAGAGCAGATAGCGAGTTAAGAGGGAATGTTGGAATGTGACAAAAAATATTACAGTCAACGAAAATTTAAGTTTAATCCAATATAAACTAATGTACAGAATATACTGCACCAGAGACAAAGTTCACACATTTTATAAGAACAATTCAAATAAATGTTTAAAATGTGGAATAACAGATTCACTGATTCATGCATTTTAGGACTGTCATAAAATCCAGAAAATGTTGTTTGAAATTTAGAGCTGGATATCAGATACTTTGAAAATCAAAATTAGTTTTAATCCATCAATTTGCATCTTTGATGATATCTCAGATAAGACCGTGTGACACCCACAAAGCTGGATTATTCTGTTCTCCTCCCTGATATTGAAGAAACTCATTTTGAAACACTGGAAATCTTCATACCCCCCTCACCGACTCATTGGAAAACAGAACTGATGCATTATTTGACTATGAAAAGAACAATAGCTTTTGACAAGAACAAAATAACCCAATTTGAAATTATACGGTGGTAAGCAAGAGTTTAGCTTATAAATGTAAGTGCATTCATTAGTCTCAGGTTCATTCTTTCTGGTACAGAATGTGTTTTTTTATTAGTGGAACAGATGGACTGTAACTGACACCAAGAACAAACGGATGTGTGAAAAATGTGTGCATGGATGAAAAACTGTCATTAATGTTTCCTTGAGGTAGAAACTTTTTATTTTGAAAATTGCTTTTATTTCTTCCCTTATGGCCTGAAAGAAGGGAGAGAAAAAATGGTTTTAGACTACGTAGAAATACCAAGGCAATACTTTTTATTTTAAAATAAACATCAAAATGTGGATAGGAATATGATGTAAAAGAGGGTTATGTGAGAGAATGAGTCCGTGAGGTTTTTCTAGGACCCAAGGAGCAAACGGAGACAGTTAAGGAGGAACAAAATATTTATTTGAGGACTAAGGAATGGGGAAAGGGGTGAGAGGAGTAGGGAAGGCAGAGGGAGATGGGGAACCAGAGTGTGGCTGAGTGAGTCTGAGCATGCAGAGACACTGAGATCAGAGGAGAGCTAAATTAGTACAGAGCAAAAAACACGAGGGACATCGAAAAACACCCAGCAAAAATTACTAGGGGAAGCACAAAGATCAAGAGGATGCCTACAATACCACTGGAAGGTGCAAGAATCCAGCACTGGGACGAGTCTTCAGGAGGCTTAAGTGGTGGTGGATGATTATTAGATGAGAGGCAGGTGTGCAGCAGGTAACTGCTGCAGCCAGAGGACACGCCCCTCACTCCTGTGGGGGAGCTGCAGCAGCAGGGAGATGGAGGAGCAGGAACAGTCCAGAAAACAAAAAGTCACTCACCACAGACCTGTCACAGGTTGAGCTTGTTTTTTTGTTTATTTATTTTTATTTTCATTTTATTTTCATGTATTGTGTGGATATGGGTACAGTGTCGATGAAGTCTTATTGAGAGTATGTGTGCCAAAACTGTCATTGTTCACTTGATGTATCTCTGTTATTCAGAAAATGAAAATAATATATTACAAAGAAAAATCAGTGTTTTTACTTTGATTTACAGATTAACATTGAGAAAACAAATCATTTTCTGTATTAAAACAGAGCATATTGTGTCTGCCATGTAAAATAAGCAATTTTATTTTTGCTTAATTTTGCTTATTTTTTGCTACATCAATCACAACGGCTTTCTTCGGCTGCTTATCCACGATTACAATGTCCGGTTGGTTGGCCATTACCATTTTGTCGGTCTGTATCTGGAAGTCCCACAGGATCTTTGCTCGGCCATTCTCAATCACCTTGGGAGGTGCTTCCCATTTTGACCTTGGGGGCTCCAGTCCATATTCTGCACAGATGTTCCTGTACACTATACCGGCTACTTGGTTATGGCGTTCCATGTATGCTTTTCCTGCCAGCATCTTACACCCTGCTGTTAGGTGCTGGACTGTTTCAGGGCTCTCTTTGCACAGCCTGCACCTGGGATCTTGCCTGGTGTGGTAGATCCGGGCCTCTATTGCTCTGGTGCTCAAGGCCTGTTCCTGTGCAGCCATGATTAGTGCCTCTGTGCTGTCCTTCAGTCCAGCCCTCTCTAGCCATTGTTAGGATTTGTTCATATCAGCCACTTCAGTTATCTGTCGGTGGTACATCCCACGCAGGGGTTTCTCCTCCCATGATGGTTCCTCTAGTTCCTCCTTCCCTGTCAGTTTCCACTGTCTGAGATGCTCACTAAGAGCTTGATCTCTTGGGGCCATCTTCCTGATGTAGTCATGGAGCTTGGATGTTTCATCTTGGATAGTGGCTCTGATGCTCACTAACCCTCTGACTCCTTCTTAGTGTATAGCCTCTGGATACTGGACTTGGGGTGAAACCCCCCACGCATGGTGAGCAACTTCCAAGTTTTAACATTGTGGCCTGAATTTCCTCCTTTGGCCAGCTTATTGTTCCAGCTGGGTGTCTGATCACTGGCAGGGCATAGCTGTTAATTGCCCGGACCTTGTTTCTGCCATTGAGCTGACTCTTTAGGACTTGCCTTACTCACTTCAGGTATTTGGTGGGGGACAATGAGTCCGACTGGGCCTTGTTTCGTGCCTCCATTGTTGAGGCGGCCAATCAGAGCTGTGGCCGTAAGGTGGTCGGTGCCTGTGGTGGCAGCAACACCGGAATCCGCTGGCGGACGGGGGGGTAAGGGATGTAAGGAATGCTGTCAAGCTGAAGAAGGAGTCCTACTGGGCCTTTTTGGCCAGTTGGAAACTAGAGGCAGCTGACAGTTACTGGCAGGCCAAGCGGAATACGGCTTCAGTTGTCCCCAAGGCAAAAACCTGGGCATGGGAGGAGTTTGGTGAGGCCATGGAGAACGACTTCCAGACGGCTTCGAGGAGATTCTGGACCACCATCCAGCGTCTCAGGGGGGAGAGCAGTGAGCTGTCAACACTGTTTGTGGTGGGTATGGGGCGCTGCTGACCTCGACTCGGAACGTTGTGGATCGGTGGAAGGAATACTAAGAAGACCTCCTCAATCCCACCAGCATGTCTTTCAGTGAGGAAGCAGGGCTGGGGGATTCTGTGGTGGGCTCTCCTATCTCCAGGGCTGAGGTCGCCGAGATGGTCAAAAAGCTCCTGGTGCCCTGGTGGTGGATGAGATCCGCCCAGAGTTCCTCAAGGCCCTGGATGTTGTGGGGCTGCCATGGCTGACACGACTCTGCGACATCGCGTGGACATCAGGGGCACTGCCCCTGGATTGGCGGCTGGGATTAGAATCAGCACATCCAAATCTTAGTCCATGGTCCTCGACCAGAAAAGGCATGGCGTGCCTTCTCTGGGTCGGGGATGAAATCCTGCCCAAAGTGGAGTAGTTCAAGAACCTTGGGGTCTTGTTCACGAGTGAGGGAAGAATGGAACGGGAGATCAATAGGCAGATCGGTGCAGCGTTGGCAGAGATGTGGACTCTGCACAGGTCTGTCGTGGTAAAGAGGGAGCTGAGCCGAAAGGCGAAGCTCTTGATGTACCGCTTGATCTTTGTTCCTACCCATCCTATGGTCACGAACTGTGGGTAGTGACCGAAAGAACAAGATCGCAGGTACAAGCAGCCAAAATGAGTTTCTTTTGCAGGGAGTCCTGGCTATTCCTTAGAGATCGGGTGAGAAGCTGGGTCATCTAGGAGGGGCTCAGAGTAGAGCCGCTGCTCCTCCGCGTTGAGAGGAGCCAGATGAGGCGGCTCAGATATCTAATCAGGACGCCTCCCTGGTGAGGTATTCAGGGTACGCCCCACTGGGAGGAGACCTCGGGGAAGACCCAGAACATGGTGGAGGGACTATGTCTTTCAGCTGGCCTGGGAACACCTCGGAATATCCCAGGAAGAGCTAGACGAAGTGGCCGGGGAGAAGGAAGTCTGGGCTTCCATGCTTAGGCTACTGCCCCCACGACCCAATCACGGATAAGCAGAAAAAGATGGACGGATGGATGGAGGTTAAAAAAGAACACAGGATATCAAAAATAAATAGTACAAAATACTTGCATATTAAAAAATAAATAAATGAATAAATAAATAATAATAATAATAATAATTATTATTATTATAATAAATAAAGAAATAAAAATAAATATAAAGAAATAAAAATCTATTTATTTATGATAATATGGCTGCTGGTTGGCTACTGCTCCTTCCAGTTCTCTGTCTTCCTGTTACTCCTCATCCACCCAGTGAGGAGCTGATGGGCTGAGAGGCAAAAGAGATACACGATAGGGGAATCCTAAAAAAATGTAAATTTTGAAGTTAAACACAAGAACATGTTATTAAGATCTGTCTCTATTTAGTGTATATATTACGTCCTCTGAAACCAGCTGCTGTAATGACACAATTACCATATTTACATGAGAGCTTTTAAACTTAAATCCTCTTTAAAAAGATTAAAAATGACCACGTAAACACCTAATTCCGAATAAAAATGATAATTCCGAATAAAACTTAATTCCCAAGTAAGTGGCTGGTTTATTCTGGTTTTTAAATCTGAATTGAATAAGTCCTCGATCATGTACATGTTCATTCCGCTTTTAATTAATTCCGGTCGTTCTGCGCATGCTCGTTGCCTTGTCCTGACAGGATGATGCACGGGATGCTGACAGGAAGAGGATGGCAGCCTGAAGACAGCGTGTGACTCGAGCAGAGATAATTTATTGAATTAGAGCCTTAGATGATTTGGAAATAATGAAAAGAGTGGATGGACATAAGCATAAAAATGCAGACCTTTTTAAAGCAGTACCGTCCAAGTTGGACGAGGTTTCCCTGACATAGACGCTGGAGACGTTGAGCTGGAGTTTTTCTTCCAGTAGACATAAATACGTCACTACGTCATGTCCGCCCCCTGTCCAATCAGAACCATTCCCAACCCTCAGGCCTTGAATAAAGGCAAATAAATGTGTTTTCAATGTAAACCTTTATTCGGAATTACTATTTCCATGTAAACACGAAGGAGAAAACTTTAATTCCAAATGATTTAATTCTAAATGATTAATTCCGATTTAAAAAACATCATGTAACCATGGCCAATTTCCAAGTTCCATGTTCTAATTTATTAAAGCTAAATTACAGCATAGTCTATGTCCTTGAAGCATCTGAACATGTTTTCCTACTCAGGAGGATCACACAGGCTTCTTCCTTCTTCGTCTCAAATGTTACAATTAATAAGTCAGTAATTTTACAAATCACCAACGCTGTTGTTATAAACAATGAAATTTAATGATGTTACTGTGTCAGGCAATGTTTGCTAGTCAAGAACATACATAAACTAAAGCTAGTTTACTGTCAGCATTTGTCCTCATCAGAGGAATTTTCAGCAATTTTAAAAGCATTATTGCAATAATAATGTTCCTACACAAGTGCATAGAATATGTACCACCGTGGAATTTGCCTGAGTCAATGGATGAATGTAAAAAACGGAAAATATTGGTAAGTAAGTACCAGAACTGCGGCTAAGCAGTTCATTTAAATGGCCCAAACAGTTTTGTTTGGAACGATTCAGCTGCTACATGAACCACGTGACCCTCTGCGTTCTGACCCTCAATGACGCCACTCTCTCTTTCAACCGCTCTGGTTGGTGCTACTCTGAATTGTTTCCACGGTGACAGCAGCTGGAACATCTCGGTCTTTGTTCTTTATGACATCATCACTGATATCAGTGACATCAAAGACCTTCAGGGGTTCCAAAATCTTTGATCTTCATGAAATCATCACAGACATCAAAGACATCAGAGACATCAAAGACCTTCAGGGGTTCCAAGATCATATATATAAGACCATGGGAGCAAAGAAGAAGAAGAAGAAGTTTCTACACTACTGAACACAGTGAGTTTACTTTGCCCTTCTGCTTGTAATCTAGAAGAATTTATTTGTGTTGAAAAACATTTTTTGTTTTGCGAAAAAAGGAAATTCAATGGAGGAAGCATCAAATACTGATAATATGACTCCTGAGGAGGAGGTCATTATAATTCATGAAAAACTCAGGAATATTGTTGACAGTTTAGGACGGATTACGTCTCAATTCATTGCAATTAGCAATAGAAGAAACATCCTTACAGAGGAAAGAGAGGAAGCATCAAATTCCAGGAATATGAATCCTGAGGAGGAGGTCACTATGCTTAATGACAACCTCAAGAATATTGTTGATGGCTGTGAATGGATGATGTTTCGATTCACTGCAATTCGTGATGAAAGAAACATCCTAAAAGAAGAAAAAGAGGCCCTTAAACTACAACTAACGAGAGCTCAGAATCAGTTACCTGGAAGGGAGACTCTATGTGAGCAGCTGAAGACTATTGAAACCAAGCTACAGACAATAACTGAGGAGAAAGACAGTATGGCATCATCCTATGAGGAGAAGCTAAGGACTCAGGAAAGTTTGGCTAAACGTCAGCTTCTTGAAGCTAGCCAGAGAGAGGAGGGCCTTCGTGAGCAATTGCAGACTGTCCAAAATCAGCTACAGGCAGTGACAGAAGAGAAAGACAGTATGAGAGAGTCCTATGAGGAGAAGCTAAGGACTCAGGAAAGTTTGGCTAAATGTCAGCTTCTTGAAGCTAGCCAGCGAGAGGAGGTCTTATGTGACAGATTGGAGACTATTCAAAACGATTTACAGAGAGTGACCAAAGAGAAAGACATTTTGAAGTCATCCTTTGAGACTACACTCAAATCAAACACAATTCTGTCTGAAAATTATCGCCTCAAAGCTCGCCAGAGAGAGGAGGGCCTTCGTGAGCAATTGCAGACTGTGCAGAGTCAGCTACAGACTGTGACAGAAGAGAAAGACAGTATGAGAGAGTTCTATGAGGAGAAGCTAAGGACTCAGGAAAGGCTGGCTAAATGTCAGCTTCTTGAAGCTAACCAGGGAAAGAAGGAAGCATCAAATACCAGGAATATGGCTCCTGAGGAGGAGGTCTTTATAATTCATGAAAAACTCAGGAATATTGTTGACAGTTTAGGACGGATTACGTCTCGATTCATTGCAATTAGCAATGAAAGAAACATCCTTACAGAGGAAAGAGAGGAAGCATCAAATTCCAGGAATATGAATCCTGAGGAGGAGGTCACTATGCTTAATGACAACCTCAAGAATATTGTTGATGGCTGTGAATGGATGATGTTTCGATTCACTGCAATTCGTGATGAAAGAAACATCCTTAAAGAAGAAAAAGAGGCCCTTAAACTACAACTAACGAGAGCTCAGAATCAGTTACCTGGAAGGGAGACTCTATGTGAGCAGCTGAAGACTATTGAAACCAAGCTACAGACAATAACTGAGGAGAAAGACAGTATGGCATCATCCTATGAGGAGAAGCTAAGGACTCAGGAAAGTTTGGCTAAACGTCAGCTTCTTGAAGCTAGCCAGAGAGAGGAGGGCCTTCGTGAGCAATTGCAGACTGTCCAAAATCAGCTACAGGCAGTGACAGAAGAGAAAGACAGTATGAGAGAGTCCTATGAGGAGAAGCTAAGGACTCAGGAAAGTTTGGCTAAATGTCAGCTTCTTGAAGCTAGCCAGAGAGAGGAGGGCCTTCGTGAGCAATTGCAGACTGTCCAAAATCAGCTACAGGCAGTGACAGAAGAGAAAGACAGTATGAGAGAGTCCTATGAGGAGAAGCTAAGGACTCAGGAAAGTTTGGCTAAATGTCAGCTTCTTGAAGCTAGCCAGCGAGAGGAGGTCTTATGTGACAGATTGGAGACTATTCAAAACGATTTACAGAGAGTGACCAAAGAGAAAGACATTTTGAAGTCATCCTTTGAGACTACACTCAAATCAAACACAATTCTGTCTGAAAATTATCGCCTCAAAGCTCGCCAGAGAGAGGAGGGCCTTCGTGAGCAATTGCAGACTGTCCAATCTCAGCTACAGACAGTGACAGAAGAGAAAGACAGTATGAGAGAGTCCTATGAAGAGAAGCTAAGAATTCAGGAAAGTTTGACTAAAAGTCAACGTCTTGTAGCTAGCCAGAGAGAGGAGAGCCTTCGTGAGCAATTGCAGACTGTGCAGAGTCAGCTACAGACGGTGACAGAAGAGAAAGACAGTATGAGAGCGTTCTATGAGGAGAAGCTAAGGACTCAGGAAAGTTTGACTAAAAGTCAACGTCTTGTAGCTAGCCAGAGAGAGGAGAGCCTTCGTGAGCAATTGCAGACTGTGCAGAGTCAGCTACAGACTGTGACAGAAGAGAAAGACAGTATGAGAGAGTTCTATGAGGAGAAGCTAAGGACTCAGGAAAGGCTGGCTAAATGTCAGCTTCTTGAAGCTAACCAGGTAAAGAAGGAAGCATCAAATACCAGGAATATGGCTCCTGAGGAGGAGGTCTTTATAATTCATGAAAAACTCAGGAATATTGTTGACAGTTTAGGACGGATTACGTCTCGATTCATTGCAATTAGCAATAGAAGAAACGTCCTTACAGAGGAAAGAGAGGAAGCATCAAATTCCGGGAATATGACTCCTGAGGAGGAGGTCACTATGCTTAATGACAACCTCAAGAATATTGTTGACGGCTGTGAATGGATGATGTTTCGATTCACTACAATTCGTGTTGAAAGAAACATCCTAAAAGAAGAAAAAGAGGCCCTTAAACTACAACTAACGAGAGCTCAGAATCAGTTACCTGGAAGGGAGACTCTATGTGAGCAGCTGAAGACTATTGAAACCAAGCTACAGACAATAACTGAGGAGAAAGACAGTATGGCATCATCCTATGAGGAGAAACTAAGGACTCAGGAAAGTTTGGCTAAACGTCAGCTTCTTGAAGCTAGCCAGAGAGAGGAGTGTCTTCTTGAGCAATTGCAGACTGTCCAAATTCAGCTACAGGCACTGACAGAAGAGAAAGACAGTATGAGAGAGTCCTATGAGGAGAAGCTAAGGACTCAGGAAAGGCTGGCTAAATGTCAGCTTCTTGAAGCTGACCAGGGAAAGAAGGAAGCATCAAATACTGGGAATATGGCTCCTGAGGAGGAGGTCTTTATAATTCATGAAAAACTCAGGAATATTGTTGACAGTTTAGGATGGATTACATCTCAATTCGTTGCAATTAGCAATAGAAGAAACATCCTTAGGGGGGAAGGGGAGGAAGCCTCCAGGAATATGACTCCTGAGCAGAAGGAAGCTATGCTTAATGAGAAACTCAAGAATATTGTTGACAGCTGTGAATGGATGATGTTTCGGTTCGTTGCAATTCGCAATGAAAGAAACATCCTTAAAGAGGAAAAAGAGGCCCTTGAACTACAACTAACGAGATCCCAGAATCAGTTACCTGAAAGGAAGAATTCTGAGCAACTGAAGACTATTGAGACCAAGCTACAGACAATAATTGAAAAAGACAGTTTGAGAGCATTATATGAGGAGAAGCTAAGAACTCTGGAGAGTTTGGCTGAAAGACAGCAAATCGCAGCTAGCCAGAGAGAGGAGGGTCTTCGTAAGCAACTGCAGACTGTCCAAACTGAGCTACAGGCAATGGCCAATAAGGAACACACAATAAGGCTCCGATATGAAAGTCAGCGTCTTGAAGCTAGCCAGAGAGAGGACGATCTTCGTAAGCAACTGCACATTGCCCAAACTAAGCTACAGATAATGACCAAGAGGGAAGAGGCAATAAGGCTCCGATTTGAAAGTCAGCGCCTTGAAGCTGGCCAGCAAGAGGTCTTTTGTGATAGATTACAGACCATCCAAAATGATTTACAGAGAGTGGCTGATGCAGTGACAGAAAAGACACCCACACCTGAGGAAAATCGACCTGGAAATTCTCGTCTCATAGCTAGCATTGTAATTTTTTTATGTTTTTTATTTTTCAATTATTTGTTTTTATAAAGATTATTTAATAGGGCATTTTCAGCTGGCCCAGGTTCAAATGCAGCCTGTGACTGGATTTTAACCGGGGCCGGCAGAAGCATGCATATTTCAGAATCAGAATTTCAGACACAGCTTTATTGGCCATGTATGTTAGACATACAAGGAATTTGGCACCGGTTCACTTCACTCTCCAAATACAGAATAGATACACACAGTGTATATCCTATATTATAAACAAGACATAGGATTTTAAGTAAAAAGTTTAAAAATTAAATTAAGGTGATAATAGAAATAGAATACAGTATGTACAATATGTACAATGTGCAAGATAAAAAAACAACAAGAAACAAGGTGCACAGGTAAGTGGGAGGATGATATGTGCAATGAATGATACAGGGTAGACAGATGGACATTTGCAGTTAGGAGTTCAGTATGACAGCAGCCTGGGGGAAGAAACTGTTCTTATGCCTGGTGGTTTTAGCGTACAGTGCTCTGTATCGCTTACCTGAGGGGAGGAGTCTGAACAGTTTGTGTCCAGGATGTGAGGGGTCTGCAGAGATGTTACCTGCTCGTCTCCTGATTCTGGACCGGAACAAGTCCTGGATGCAGGGCAGTTTGGTCCCGATGATTTTCTCCGCAGACCTGATTGTCCTCTGCAGTCTGTGTCTGTCCTGCCTGGTTGCAGATCCAAACCAGACCGTGATGGACGTGCAGAGGACAGACTGGACGATGGCCTTATAGAAGTTGACCAGCAGCTCCTGGGGCAGGCTGAACTTCCTGAGCTGTTGCAGGAAGAACAGCCTCTGCTGCGCCTTTTTACGGATGGTGTCTATGTGGGGGGTCCACTTCAGGTCCTGTGAGATTGTGGATCTGATGGGGGGGGTTCTGACCACACCAGAGGATCAGCTGTTCTACCTCCTGTCTGTATGCAGACTCGTCCCCGTCCCGGATCAGTCCGATGACAGTTGTGTCGTCTGCAAACTTCAGGAGCTTCACAGATGGGTCCCCTGAGGTGCAGTCATTGGTGTAGAGGGAGAAGAGCAGTGGGGAGAGGACACACCCCTGGGGGGCGCCAGTGCTGATGGTCCGGATGCTGGATGTGGTGTTACCCAGCCTCACCTGCTGTGTCCTGTCAGTCAGGAAGTTGGTAATCCACTGACAGGTGGAGACTGGCACAGCGAGCTGGGACAGCTTCTGGTGGAGGATTTCCCGGATGATGGTGTTGAAGGCAGAGCTGAAGTCCACAAACAGGATCCTGGCATTGGTCCCTGGAGAGTCGAGGTGGTGCAGGATGTAGTGCAGTCCCATATTTACTGCATCATCCACTGACCTGTTTGCCCTGTAGGCAAACTGCAGGGGGTCCAGCAGGGGTCCTGTGATGTCCTTCAGGTGGCTCAACACCAGTCTCTCAGTGGTCCAAAATATTTGAGTCCCTGGTGGGGCACTTGATGTGCTGTCTGTATTTTGGGAGTTCACGGGTGAGATTAGCTCGGTTAAAATCCCCCAGAATGATGAGCAGGGAGTCAGGATGTTTTTCCTCCACATCTGTTACCTGGTCAGACGGCTGCTGTAACGCCTCCACTACAGCAGCTTGAGGTGGGATGTAAAGTCTGACCAGGACAAACGAGGAGAACTCCCGCGGAGAACAAAAGGGTTTGCAGTTTATGAAAAGTGACTCCAAGTGAGGGCTGCATGATTTCTTCAACACTGTGACATCTGTGCACCAGCTTTCATCCACGTAAAAACACGTAGCGCCACCCCACGTCTTCCCGGTGAGCTCCGTGATGCGGTCTGCTCGGTAGAGCTGGGAACCAGGCAGCCGTGGTGCGCAGTCGGGGACGTGGTCACTCCTGTCAAACAACTAAAAAAAAACCAAAAGATAAAGCATCCCAAGACAAGACAGACAAGCGACAAACAACACAAACACCCCTCCTCTTTTGAAACAAACAAAGAGAGACAAACTCACACACGGACAAAACGCACACAAACACAACAAACAACCCCGAACCCCCCCCCCCAAAAAAAATCACCAAAAAACCCCCCTAGTAACCCCCTAAAAAAAACCCCAATAAAAATAAGATAAATAAAAAAACAAATAACTCTTTGTGTTAATTCCTTTCCCTTACTGTTTCTGTCCTTATGCTGTGTTCACACCAAATGCAAAAAACGATTTGCGTTGTATGACTACATTTAGGTGGTGTTTACACAACTCCGTTTCAAGCCAAAAACAGAGAGTTTTCATTGCGTTTTTGCCTCCCGTCTACACGAGAAAGGTGCCTGGAGTACCTGAATCCGCAAACTTCTGAAACCAGGGTCCAGAGTGGAGAGTTTTGAAAATGTATTGCAGCCCAGCTTCATGTAGACGGGATTCAGCATTTCAGGGTGAAACGCTGACGTCACCGCATGCGCAGTACTCTTTCACATGAAGGCTGCGCTCCGTACCAGGAACAACAGCTTCGCCCGTCTACCGAGTAACATGTTTGCTGCTTACTGTGCTCGGTTTGTCACCCAGACAAAACTATCCAGACAGATTTGTAGTCCAGACAAGAAACTCCTGCGTCTTTGTGCGTCCACTTGCCATTGTTGTTTGTGAAAAGTTATTCTTCTTCATACAAGTGTTGTAACACCGCTGTTTCTCTGCAAACCTACATCACCATCTACTGGACTGGCATGCACGCTACAGCATTTTCGGTTGTTCTGGCGTCTCCATGTGAACGCGGTTTGCTTTTGAAAATGCAAAGGAAAAACTTTTGCGTTTCTGGTGAAAACGTCTCTGTGTAAACCGGGCCTGACAGAAAGAGGGGTTGGGCCTGTTTCCCTGTTGCTATCAGCACTTGTCTGCTTTTTCAGTCCGCCTTTGCCAGTTTGCCCAGGTTGGTGACCTCCTGGTCAGGGTCGGTGCCAGGATTTCTTGGCTGGGTACCAACTAATGTGCTTACCCTCTCCAATGCTATAGCGGATTTCTGTTTCTGGTCATGGAAGCAAAAGTAAATGGTCACTTAGCTAACTGCTAGTGCTACGAAATTAACATCCATTGATGAACTCAAAGAGGTGTGACAAGTGATTTTTTTTGTTTCTTCATGATTATCACGGCTGAACACACATGGGGGAATGTGTACCATCCATGTGCTAACTCAAAAAAATATGTACTGAGCTTGATTCACCTCATTGTGTTTTAAATGTAATACAATCATTTCCAATGCTAAAATAGCAAAACCTATGAAGACGAGGAGATACAGGTGAATTTTCAAAATAAAACAGGAAGCACAAGACAAAACATGAAACAAAACGGGTAATGTAACTAAGTAAAACAACAAAACAATCATTATTCCTTCTCGCTTATTACTGTTAACTAGTAAAATGCGCTTGTATAACTGATGTATACAAGCAATATCACATGAGAGCGAGAGCTGTTGTCCTGGATGTCAGCGCTGGGGTGATTACCTGCGGCACTCTGCCACATTATTATCTCACCTGGAATATTTACTGCGGATGCAATTTCTCTCCAACGCTTGTCCTTTTCACATCGGTTGTGATAATCTCTGCATGAAACATTGTACAAACATTTGTGGTCTTGCCACAGGATGACAAGACTGTCCTCCATCTCCGCTATCCATCTCACCCGTACGCTCTTTGTGCTCCATTCTTGCCTCTGATAACTCCTGTCTCGCAGTCATTTCCGGTCATCGTAGGCGGCTCTCTCTGATTGGCTACTGTCATCCTCAGCGAATACGAGTTGCGTAATCATCCAGATAAATATCAAACATGTTTGAAAATTATCGGGGCAGCTTCGACGAGTCTGTGAGACGATCATGGGGCTTAAGACTGATCTGTCACCCGCTCACACTAGAAGATAATCTTGGTCGAACATCAGGGCCGATTTTGGTCCCCGACCAGATTTCTTCCCCGATTGTCGGGAGGGCTGGATCTGGGTTAAATCGGGCCGAGAATCCTGTAGTGTGAGCTAGGCTTAAGTCAATATTTATTTTATCGTGGTCAGTTATTTCTCCTGTTTAATTATATCACAATTATATCACAAGTCAGAAGTGAACAAGAGAATACATGTTTAACATTAAAAAACAACTTTAATTTAAGGCTGATCATACCAGATTGTGCTTGATTATTGTTCTGATTTTAATAATTTTTACATATGCAAACTTAAAAAATTGTCACAGTACGAAACCACAGAGTTTGTCGAGGACCCAATGAGCAAAACCAGTCAAGGTGCACAAGTAGATGATTTTATTGAGAGGTAAGAGTGGGGAGAGAAGTGAGGGGAGTAGTGAAAGCAGAAGGAGAGCGGGACCAGAGTGGTAAGTCAATCTGGGCACGCAGGAGGCACTGAAAGAAATCAACAAAGAGCAAATACACTCGAGACAACTAGAGATAAGCAAGAGCGAGCAAGTAGCTGTGATTGGATATATTCCTAACTTGTCCCTACTTTCTACATGACCAAATTAGGTCTGATTGGATTAAGTCTCTGTCAAACATTTTAGTCTAGTTTTTATCTGTTGATGAAAATGTCAGTTAATTTAGTTTGAGTTTTTGTCCATGTGTTTTTATGAGTTACTGTAGTTTTCGTCAGGGAAAGAAGATTGTTGACAAAAACTACGATGAAAATAATTAGTCAACAAAATTAACACTGGTTTACACAACAACAAAAACAGCCGAAAACCAGGAGTTTTCGTTGCGTCGGCACCTTCAGATTACAAGAGAACGGTGCTCGGAGTGCCCGAGACTGAAAACTTTTAAAACAGGGTCAAGAGTGAAAAGTTTTGAAAACGTTTTCGTTGTCATCTCTGCGTAAACAAGAATCGCCATTATCAGGGAAAACAGGGACACACGGTGCACGCGCAGTAGTTTTTCAGATAAAGGTATGGCTGGATTTGCTGCGTCAATATGCTGATCAGTGGAGACACATTTGTGATACTCACCAAGGATTGACATTGCCAACTACTGGCCTGTGTTTTCAGTCATCCTTGTGGATCCGCATTATTAACACGGTCTGTTGTGGAGATTTTACTCTGATGCATGTTTCACATTTCTGTCTCACTACACACATATGAGCTCCCACCTCACATGGCCGAAAGACCTTCACTTCACTTCATCAACATTTGAACTGTTGAAGTTATTTCATGATGTCTTTCTTATGGGAGCAGAGTCACACACGTAGTTAAGATGAATAATAAACACATAGATTAGCTGTGCACTGATGTCTGACCTTGGTTCACACCAAGTCCTGACTAAGATATCAACTGTTTGCATCTAATAATTTAGAGTTGTTACTAGGACTGTGTCACACACACTTCTACATTCACAAACACACACACTTACCAAACACACATATACTTGTATTGCTATGCTTTAAATGTGTGTACTTTTTCTTAGATCTTCAGACTTTGTCTGCAGATGATTATTTCCAGACTTGCAAGCCTGCATTTTTCTATTGAAATAAAAACTCACAAAGGCAGCATTTGGTTCAAGATCCTTCATTTTTCTTCTTATTTCGTTTTGTGAAGCAGTGGCGGCTCCTGAAAAATTTCTCTGGGGGGGCAACAGTTGTGGTGATGGCTAAGATGAGCCGTTCAATGGGTAAATTAATAATTTAAAAAAGTCAGACAGCTAACTTTACAGTGTTACATTGCATTGTTTAATTTGGTTTTCCTGTTCAACCACTAGATGGCAACACCAGACATAACATACATGCTGTGCAATATTTTTGTATAGCTATATCGTGTTAAATGTCTAAAATACGATAAATTTGATTCCACAGTAAAACACTTACTTTTTGGGTGGTCCCAAGTAACTCTTTAAATACTATGATTATAACAGGCAGCCTGGTCTTTCACTGTCAAAAAATGTGTCAGGAAATGTTCTGTTGACTTAATTTTTTTTACCCTATGTTCATGAAAAATAAAGTCAACAGGACAGGCAAGTATTTGTCGTTCTTATGTTATAACTGCTTTAAACAGTCTGAAATTAAAAGAAAAGAAAATTGACTTGAATTTTAAACAGGTTTCTCTTGATAAAAAATTGTAAACATGTACAAATGTTTTTTGAGATGACGAAAAATGAACTTAATCCGTTAGCATACACTCAAACATTTTTGTTTGCCTACAGCATTTAGTGTCCATGTTACAGACTGTTTTATTAGACCATGTCCAGGCGTTGTTTTATTGAAAATAAATTCCTGAAGCAGTTCCTGTCCAGATTAAGACAGAATCCAAGCTTGCAATCCTCACACATCCATGGAGTGCTTTTACTGCACAGTGCACTGCTTCCTAGCCAGGCTTGCCCTCTGTCATTTCTCAAAATGCTCTTTTTTTTTTGTTTTTTGAGGGAGTTGTTATCGATTCTCACCTGCAATTTGCTTTCACTGCCCAGTGTGTATGTATATATGTGTACGTAATGGCAAATATACAGCAAAACACGGCAAAAAACGGTAAATATACAGCAAAACAGCAAAAATATGGCAAAAGAACGACAAGGAGACACTCCAGAACGATACTAATGCTATTATTTAAAATATTTGTACACTATTTATTCAGAAAATACTGATAAACCACAGATAAATCACTCACACGTATCACTTTGAATCATCTCTCACGTTGGGGCAAGCCCTCCTGGAGCCCGTAGAAATGCAAGTAAGGTCCAAAATTTGAAAAAGAGACTCAACACGTAAGTCTATGAGAGCGCCCGGGGCGAATTTCAGTGAGTCTGAAGCGGCTGGGATGAGAATCAGCACCTCCAAATCCGAGTCCATGGTCCTGGCCCGGGGGAGGGTGGAGTGCCCTCTCCGGGTCGGGGATGAGATTCTACCCCAAGTGGAGGAGTTCAAGTACCTCGGGGTCTTGTTCACGAGCAGAGGAAGGATGGACCGGGAGATCGACAGGCGGATCTGTGCGGCGTCGGCAGCGATGCGGGCTCTGCACCGGTCCGTCGTGGTAAAAAGGGAACTGAGCTGCAAGGCAAAGCTCTCGATTTACCACTCAATCTTCACTCCTATCCTCACATACGGTCACGAGCTTTGGGTCATGACTGAAAAAACACGATCGTGAGTACAAGCGGCCGAAATGAGTTTCCTTCGCAGGGTGTCTGGACTCTCCCTTAGAGACAGGGTCAGAAGCTCGGTCATCCTGGATGGGGCTCGGAGTAGAGCCGCTGATGAGGTGGCTCGGGCATCTGGTAAGGATGCATCCTGGATGCCTCCCTGGCGAGGTGTTCCAGGCACGTCCCACTGGTAGGCGGCCCCGGGGAAGACCCAGGACACGCTGGAGGGATTATGTCTCGCAGTTGGCCTGGGAACGCCTCGGGATCCCCCGGGAAGAGCTGGACGAAGTAGCTGGGGAGAGGGAAGTCTGGGCTTCCCTGCTTAGGCTGCTGCCCCCGCGACCCGACCATGGATAAATAGAAGAAGATGGATGGATAGATGACTTTTACTTATTGTCAATAAATGATTGGCTAACCGGTCTAATCTGGACTTGTGCTTCCTTCTAAATCGAACAGTCTAACAACTTGGTTAGACTGAGGACAACGATCGATGGTCTCCGAGGAATTCTTCACAGACAATTGAAAGAGTGATCACTCAAGAAACAGGGTGAGCAGAAAACCGTTTGATATACAGTATCAGAATTTCTGTGATTGAATATTCTAAATTCAAATTGTCTGTGATTAGAATGTCCTACAAGTAAGTAATTAATGTTAATTAAATACCAGTAAAAGCAGTAATGTTAATGGACTGAAAAAATATGTAAGGCAATACGGACAGGATCCACTCATACAAGATGGGAATAGCCCGAGCGTTGTACGATGAAATGAGGGTGTAACTAAGTGTATAAGAGACGGTCTGAGACCGATGTTAGACGGATCTGTCCATAAGGCATCCTAGTTAAGATTAAATGTTTTGACACCAATATCCCTTATTCAATTGACACGTTTTAGGAGTCAGGGTTTTTCTTTTTGCAGGGATTTTTGGGGGTCCAGTATAATCTGGGTCTGGGACCTGCCCTCAGCAGAAGGTGATGACCTTCGAGGTCTCCTAGTATATAGTGTAAGACTAGAGAGTCTGGGACGACCTCCGATAATTGAAGGTTCGGAACCATTGAGGTAGTCATAATGGACGCAGGTCTGAGACCCAATAGAAATGTGGGGTGGCTTCCAATCAGTATGACAAATTGAGGTCAGCTGTGGAGAGAGTACTTGGGATTACAGATCCAGAAAACCGTCAAAGCAAATTGACCATCAACTGATTGTCCTGTGGGAAAGAGTTGGGCATAGAACAGGGTGATATTGTGATAGGTTAGGGTGTGTGGTCTGAACTAAGAATAACGGTGAGTTCTGGAGGGCCAATAAGGTGAGACGGCTGGCTCCAGGAGCTAGCTCGAAGCTTGCTCATGCCTCCTGAAGGATCTGGTATTGCACCATTCAAGGAACAGGCCACTCATGTGTATAATATATTTTTGTGTAACAAAACTGGTCCCCAAGACAGTTTTCGCGTATGTGTTTTTAACCTATGGGAGGTTAAGAAAGATGAACATGAACCAAAAAAATCAGAAGGAGGAAGCAGGGAAGTTAGTGGACTGGGTGACAGAATTGATGGAGAGAGGTAGTCTGTTAGAGGGAGACTACACTGTCAAAATAAATAAATGAATAAATAAATAAATAAATAAACGATATAATACAATTGATAAATGCCCAGTATACTGTTAAAAAACATATATTTTATGTCCAAAAACATTAAAATCAGATGGTTTTCAGATTAATCCCTGTAATATCAGGGAATAATTTATTAATTTTAGGAACTAGCCAAATCTATCTACAGTATCTATCTATAGTAAATCATGTTAAAATATTATTTTTTCCATGTACAATAACAAAGTTATAACATATAAAACAAAATTAAAACAAAAATATAAACAAATTAGGTTCATAAAACTTAAGTATTTCTCTATAATCATTTATCATTTTAGAGAATTAGTATATAAACAAACAACAACAACAATGACACAATGTATAACCAAAGTATGTACTTGGAAGTACTACAAACTGGCAACAAGACAGGGGAAGACAAGAGGTTTAAATACATGAGGTGATCGGGGTGATCTGACACATCTGGGAAGCAACAATCAGGGATCAGGTGTGACAGCCAGACAGGAAGCAAAACGCACGGGGGCGAAGAAAGGCAGGTGAATTTTCAAAATAAAACAAGAAGCACAACACAAACATGAAAAATGAAAACATTAAAGGCAACTTGACTTCAACAGGATCATGACAGAAGACGATCAGTAATAATTGGACTAAGGTCAAAGTTATTAAACGTATGAAACAAATATTAAAATCATTTTAGGATACATTCAATTTGAGCAATACATACTGTGCTTCTTTTCAGTAGAAGTGAAATAAAGGAAGAAGTTAGTCTGACTTATTCATTACAATGATAAGGAAAGATCTGTAAAATGACATTTGAATATGAAAAAGACATGTTAAGTTGCCTTTAAATACATGATAATGTAATCTTACTATGGTTAATATCTTGTAATTTTAAGAGATAATATTTAAGTTTCTGCTAGTATACGACCTCTAGACTCAAAAACAGTTTCTTCCCTACTGCCATAACTCTTCTAAATAGCTGAATGTGGTACCTATTGCACTGCTAAATGGTCATATATTCACCTTCACTGGCCACTGATCCAACTGCACTACAATGTGTACTCTGCACCAATTGTACATATATTTATTTCTCTGCACAAATGTACATACATATAGCATATACACATATTTTTCTCTTTTTTTACTGAGTGTACATATTCTTCTCTATTCAAATTAGGTGTGTGTATATATACATATATATACATATATTTTTCTAGTATGTTTATGTTTATTTTTGCTGCTGTTATTCCGTGAGCGATACCACCTGCTGAAGCCAAATTCCTTGTATGTCACAAACATACTTGGCCAATAAAGATGATTCTGATTCTGATTCTGATATGTTAATTTGCAGTTATTGCACTATCTTACGGAAAATGATGGTAAATCCGTAAAGACATACAGAAAATTGTATGTAAAATTACGGTTAAAGATTGAAAAATACATTAAATTGTCATAAAAAAACAGAATATTGCTATAATCTTGAATTACGTTTAATTGACTGTAACTTTAAACGTAAAACCTAAAACTACTACTAAAAAAAATAAAATTACTAGTATATCATTGTTTTATTGGAAAACAGGAAACATCTGTGCAATATTACAGTGATCAGCAAAGATCAGAGTCAGGAAGTGATGAAACATGCAAAGAGCTCGGCTGATCAAGCAGAGAGAGACGAGAAAGAAGAAGGGAGTTGGGTCAGTGACAATTAAGAGTTTGCATGATGAGCAATTCAAAAATGTTTTAATAAGTTGTTTTAAAAGGTTGCATCAGGTTTGCAAAAATGTATATGTTGTATTTGGTTTCATGTAATTTCCAATAGCTTTTGAACCATTTTACAGAAGAAAAGATGGATTTCCCCTGAAAATGTCAAGTGCTGTTACCACAACAAAAGGATAAATATTATACATATATTTCCTTGAAAATACATTTTTAAGGTTCATATTAAATTTCAATCATATATATATTTTTGCAATATAGAGCAGGACGAGTACTGAAAATCACTTTCTGTTTTCTAAATAATGTTTGACAAATTATGTATAAACTGTTAAAAAATGTTTAAGTAGACTGCAAAAGAGGGTCACATCTTATTCTCCATGAATTTTCCTGGAAATTATAATATTTATATGAAAAATACTGGTTTTTGTACAAGAGTTGACAAAAACAGTTATACCATATGGCCATGTTGCTTTTACAGCAGAAACTGGCACTAAAATCCAAGCATGAGGGTCAGCAAGTTCAATTGAACTTGTGCTTTTTATTATTTTCAATGAAGAAAAAACACCACCAACAAGAATTGGATGTTTTCTATTAATTAATTTAAGAACTAATTAATGGACTTTGCTGCAGGATCTGTATGGACTCGTGCTCTGTGTTGAGCCACTTTTTCTTTGCTTGATAATGGCATCTATTGGGTAAAAAGAGGCTATTATATTACAATAACCATAAAACAATAGATTGTTAATAAATGTAATTTTACAGATCTAAATCTGTAAATTTAAATCTTTGACAAACATTACACATGTTTTTGGAGTGTTATATGTTTTTAAAGCTGCTGTTCATTTTCAACATTGTCACTGTTCATCCACTGCTGCTACATTTATGACATTAATTATATTCTTGTATATAGAGCTTAAAGTTAGAAATGAATGGAATACAAATATGTATTAATTTTATATTCAATATTAATTAAAGCAAAAATAATTAGCCATGCGGAATAATGATGTTACTCTACCCTTCCACAGATTTGATCATAAAGTAGTGGATAAATCACCACTTTTTCTAAGAAATCTAACACTTAACCTGTTCTGCCCCACTCCTTTTTTAAGCCTTCTGCTCAAAACCCACAAGGTCTATTTGAATAATTTTGGTGTCATAATAAAAATAACACTTGAGAGATTTGTCCAGATATGTAATTATCAGTATATGTGTTACTGGGACAGAGTAAACGAAGATAGAAGTCAGAATACTTTGAAAATCTCATCCTCGCCTAAAACAAAAACAATTTTTTATTGTGAATATCTCTCTTAGAAATGATGCTGGAGTGGCTGTAAAACTCTAAAAATGAATAATAAATATTTATACATCATCTCTGTGAAGGATTGTGTTGTGGCCTCGGCAGTCTCCTATGGAGTGGTCTGGGGGAGCAGCATCCCAGAGCTGACAGGAAGAGGCTGGACAAACTGATAAAGAAGGCCAGCTCGGTCCTGGGATGGAGGAGGTGGTGGAGAGGAGGACTACAGCCAAGCTGTCCTCCATGATGGACAAAGACCCCCACCCCCTCCAACACACACTCACTGCACTAAGGAGCTCCGTGAGTGACAGGATGCTCCACCTGAAGTGTGACGTAGAGGTATCGCAGGTCCTTCCTGCAGCTGTCAGACTTTACAACAAAAACCTCTCCAGTGTGCAATAAACCACATTTATATGATACCTAAAATGTTTCACTGTAAAATACCAAACATGTACATAACCACCATATTTATATTTATGATATCTCAAATCTCCACCTGTAAATATCAACATGTACATAACCATCTGTTAAATAACAAACATGTACATAAGGACTGTAAATATACCACTTACTATACAGACCTGATCAAAATCTTAAGACCAGTTGAAAAATTGCTAGAATATGCATTTTGCACATTTGGACCTTAATGAGGTTTTAAGTAGAGCTACAATATGCAAAAGCAAGAAGGGGAAGTGTGACAAAAAACATTTGGAACTTTAATTAAAAAAAAAAAAAAAAAAAAAAACTGAAACAGGTTGTTTATCACCTGATCAAAAGTTTAAGACCACAGGCTATTAAAGCCAAAATCTGCTCAAAATTTTCATTTTCTGTCAGGCATTCACACGGTCATACCCTCCTGATGGCTAAAGCTAAGAAGCTGTCTCTTCTTGAACGTGGTTGGATCGTCGAACTGAATAAGCAAGGCCTCTTGCAGCGTGCCATTGCTGCTGAGGTTGGACGCAGTAAGACAGTCATTCTAAATTTTTGGAAAGATCCTGAGCATTATGGAACAAAAAAGTCATGTGCTAGACCCAAAAAAATTACACCTGTGCTGAGCCGGAGGATCCGATTGGCTGTCCGTCAAGACACAGGGCGGTCCTCGACCCAAGTTAAGGCCCTTACTGGTGCCGACTGCAGCGCAATAACCATCAGACAGCATCTGCGGGAAAAGGGTTTCAAAAGCAAAAAACGAATTCAAAGACCTCGTCTACTTCAACGCCACAAAACTGCCCGTTTAGACTTTGCCAGGGAGCATCAAACATGGGACACTGAAAGGTGGAAAAAAGTTTTATTCTCTGATGAGAAAAAATTTAACCTTGACGATCCAGATGGCTTCCAACGTTACTGGCATGACAAGGAGATCCACCTGAGATGTTTTCTACCCGGCACAGTGGAGGGGGGTCCATCATGATCTGGGGTGCTTTTTCATTCAGTGGAACACTGGAGCTTCAGGTGGTGCAGGGTCGTCAAACGGCGGCTGGTTACGTGCAGATGTTGCAGCGGGCATCCCTCATGACTGAGGGCCCTCGTCTGTGTGGTAACAGCTGGGTTTTTCAACAGGACAACGCTGCAGTTCACAATGCTCGCTTCACGAAGGACTTCTTCAGGGAGAATAACATCACTCTTTTGGACCATCCCGCATGTTCCCCTGATTTAAATCCCATAGAGAACATTTGGGGATGGATGGCAAGGGAAGTTTATAAAAATGGCCATCAGTTCCAGACAGTTGATGCCCTTCATGAAGCCATCTGCACCCTTGGAGCAATGTTCCCAAAAGCTTCCTGGAAACACTCGCATCAAGCATGCCCAAACGAATTTTTGAAGTGATTAACAAGAACGGTGGAGCTACTCATTACTGAGTCCTACTGAGAAAAGCTTTTGTTCTGGTTTGGAGAGTTTTTTGTAATTTTTTGAGCGATGGTCTTTTGATCAGCTGATAAACAGCCTATTTCAGTTTAGTTGTTGTTTTCAATAAATTACTTTTTCAAAGTGCTTTTTGTCACACTCCCTCTTCTTGCTTTTGCATATTGTAGCTCTACTTAAAACCTCATTAAGATCCAAATGTGCAAAAGGTAAATTCTAGCAATTTTTCAACTGGTCTTAAGATTTTGATCAGGTCTGTTTATTGTATACTTTTTTGATTTTTACCTCCGCCAAGGGGGTTATGTTTTTGCCGTTGTTGGTTAGTCTGTCTGTCTGTCTGTCTGTCTGTCTGTTTATTTTCAAGATAACTTGGAAAGTTATGGACGGATTTGGATGAAATTTTCTGGAAATGTGTGGAATGGGATAAGGAAGAAATTATTAGATTTTGGGACTGATCTGGATCACCATCTGGATCCAGGAATTTTTTAAAGGATTCTGTAACATTGCCAGATGGGACCATTTCGCTAAAGTGGACTGAAGCTGCTTGGTGGAGGTCTACGCTCTCCGAGTGCTTTTCTAGTTTATTTCTATTTTACTTTACTGTATTTGATTTAGTAATTACCTTATTTTTAATTTATAATGCTTCTTTCTTATATTTCTCTTGTATCCTGCAACTGCTGTATATTTGGAATTTCCCCCTGTGGGACTAATAAAGGAATATCTTATCTTATCTTATCTTATCTTATCTGATTATTGTTATAAAGTGATGCAGAGAAAAATTAAAGAGGTTTTATAACAATATGATCAGGTGAGGATTTTGAAAAACAGTGCATATTGAGCCAAAGGTCAAAAATATATGTATTTTGTCAAATAAAAGCAGACATGACTTTAGTCTTGAAGGCACAGTTCACTGCTTTGTGCTGTCGTGTGGAGGAGCTTTCTTTCCTGAGCTCCAGCAGACCCAAATTTGGGTCCTATGGGGCTGAAGCGGTTAACACTTGAAAATAGTTTCACAAAGAACTTAGTTCACATTACATCTTTATTCACCATCAAAAACTTGCGTTATTGCTAACATCAAATGATGAAACGGACTACACCATTTGATATTTCAATTGAAATTCAAATTCACAGGCATTATGATGGACACCTATGTAAGCACATGGCCTTATTGTAAAGCTTTTAGACTGATGTTTACCTCCACCAAGGAGGTTATGTTTTTGCCGGCGTTGGTTTGTTTGTTTGTTTGTTTGTCTGTTTGTGTTCAAGATAACTTGGAAAGTGATGGACGGATTTGGATGAATTTTTCTGGAAATGTGTGGAATGGGATAAGAAACAAATGATTAGATTTTGGGACTGATCTGGATCACCATCCGGATACAGGAATTTTTTTTAAAGGATTCTTTAACATCGCAAGATAGGACCATTTTCGACATTTGTGCATATAACTCCACAAAAAAATGGTCAGGGCACTAGTTTAAAAATTAAATGTTTATTTTTACAGTTACTTTGAGTTATGAAAGGTTTTCTAAGGTCATACCATTTGAGATGTAACCCCAAGCACACCTGACCATACCCTAAAAAGGTCAAAGTGTCAAGATTTCAAAGACAGGTAACCTTGGCATGCAGCAGTTAGGTAATTTGAGAATTTCTTTTCAAATTTAACCTTTTTAAATTTAACTGAAGCATGAAAAAAAAGTTATGTATATGTGTATATGTGTATTGGATTAATTGTATTAATACTCTGTTAGGTCTAGCCTAAATAGGTGTGAGCCTAGCCCATTTATTCAGCGCAGGCCCGGCCTGCATCCTTGATCAAGAAGAGACAAGGAAGAGACACAGCAGACCAGTGCGTAGTAAAGTCAGTCCTTTCTCTCGCTTTATTTTAGGAAAACACAAGATATATACACAGTGTGACAGACAATGATGTGTTACAGACGTTAGTCCTTCCCCCTGCTCTGACATGCTGACTAATGACCAGAGTTAAATTGCATCACTTTCTAAACAAGTCACGTAGGAAAACACATGTGGACCATAATTGGTCTATCAATGGCTCCCTGAGCAAACACACACACGCACACGGCATATATGTACTCTGGCTGGTAAGGTTGTGATGTTAATGAGAAGGTTTAGTTTGTATTTTTTATACATGCATTTATACCTGTTCATTTATATGCTCATTACCCTGTGCTCATTGTTGTTATGTTTGTTGCTGACGTTCACCCACCTGCCCCCTTAAGGAACCCTATTTTGGCACTTTATGTCACCCCACTGTCCCTCTCATCTCTGCTCAGCTATGGGATGCAGATACGTCTACGCCAGTGTGTCTGTGGGACGTGGCTCAGCCCTGTCCTGATTCCACAGTGGTGGGATATGACTGTGGGCCCTGCTCAGTCACACAGGATTATGATGGAATTAATCTGTCTGATTGATTGACATGACATAGTCATGTCAAAAGGGGAATTGAAAGAATTAGGATTAATTTAATGGGCTCTAATTTCCTGGCACAATGCAGGGTGGCGCAGGGTGGCAGAGCGTGGTGCACCCTGCGCAGTGGTAATTTCGTCCAGCGTATCGCTGTGCACAGCCAATTTGGCAATTTGGTAGACCGGCTGTGCCGAGATGGGTGTGGTGGAGCACCAGGGGGAGGTGTTGACAGATTCAGCTTGGCACAGTGACAATTTCTTGCCAAAACACTGCGCGGAAGGTGCGCTGAAAGCCCGCCAGCTCCAACCTGGTCTATTCTCAGCAAAGGCGAAGCGCACCTGGTACAGTGGTAATTTGGCTGACAGGCTCGCAGTGCACACACGTCACCAAAACCTCACAGGCAGGGATCCAGAGTGTCAGGCACATTTCAATGCAATAAACAATCACAACAACCACTATTTAATGTAACCGTCTGAACCAGCATATACATTTGTATCTATATTAATTGTCCCGTCACATCTGATGTCAGATCAGAGACGTCTGTCATAATGGAAACTCCACAATGTCCTCCACTGAGCTCAAAGTGAGGCTGGTGGAGGGGCCGCCCCCAGGGGCCACCGTGTGCCTTCTTTGATCTGAGAGCTTTTGCTTGGCCCTTCTCCTTACATCATTGAACCGTTTTTTACATTGGGCAGCGGTTCTCAGAATATCTGACAATATTAGTAACTTCCTCCCAGGCTGTTTTTGCATTATCGGCCTGTGGAGGTCTGTTCGCATCACCATATATTCTGGTACTGCGAGCTTGGACCTCCAGGACCAGCACATCAGTTTCCCCCTGGGAGAAGTTTGGCCGCCTGGAGCTGCTGTTGCCTCACCATGATGAGGTGAAATTGGCACTGCTCCTTGCCCAGAGCGCATTTAAAGGCGAGAAGAGGCGTTCATTTGATTGGTGAAGATTACGCTCGGCTGTGTTAAACCCACTCATGCCTTTTCTCCTTCCTCTTTGTCACTTGCGCCGGAGGGAGGGATGGAGGCGTGGGTGCGCTTCGCTGTGCCAGACTGCGGCGTGCACGAAAATTGCAAAATGCCCTGGACACACCCCGTTGGTGCGGCTACGAAATTAGAGCCCAATGTCTCAAATTGAGCATCAGTTTGAGTGTGGCTCTGACTGACTTCTTTGTTTGTGCATTGACAGTAGATTGTGTTTGTTAAGAATGATTTGATTCCTGTACATATTGTATATAGTCTTGTATATATTGTACATAGTGTTTTCATGTATTTGAACATCTCTGTCCGATGCTTGCATAACTTTTCTTCAGCACCTGCATTCTTTCACACACACAGACATGACACGACCTTGCACAGGCCATTCCTTGCTCCTTCTTATCACCTTTATTTACGACTCAGTGTATCTTCAAGACTGGCTCGAGCCGGCACAAGAAGAGGACCAGAGCCTGAGTGAAGGTCACTCCACCTCTCCCCCTTTCACTCCTCCCTACATCCTACACACACACATGCTTATAAAGAGAGAAAACTTTTGTATTAGCTTCAGATCAACACCTCAGACTGCTCGACATTCTGTATTGTTGTTCTCCTTGATGCAAGTAAAACTTTATTTGATTGCATCCAGCTGCTCTCTGCATCTTTAATCTGAATTATGTCAGGTGTTGGTGAGAACCATTAAAGGCGCCACTGAGCAATCTTAGAACTGTGAAGGGAAAATCCTGACAGTGTTCTGCTCCCTATCCATAAAAGGCCTGATGTGTTTCAGCGACAATCAAGTACTCATGTACTTCCTCCTCAAACTGCTACAGCTAAATATACGCTGTTCTCCTTTTGACGCTCACACTGACAGGTTTCACTTGTGACCTAGATGAAGAAGAATGGTTTTTTAGGTGCTACAGTTAACACACATGGTTAATTACATCACACAGTTGCGTTACAGAAGACCCGATGTTGCTGAAGGACCCCCATATTCACCATGTTATGTATATAAGTTGAATGTCTTGTTGCTTATTTGCGGAGCTGTGGCCAGTCGAGTTTGAAGATGGTTTAAAGCTCCCAAGGACAGCGGATTCTTGGCACAAGGACTGATGTGTACTCCTGGTCAATACTGTTTTGCTTTTTTTTATTATCATATTTCAGAGGGTGTGGGTACATTGCAAAATGCAACGAAGAACTGCTTGCTGTTAAATTTAATTAAACTTACATGCACATCACATAGTCAGTCTCACATGTTTAGAAATTCCCACACGGTGCATAAGCTCCCTGTGATGCCTCCCTGAATTGTGTCCCACTATGGTTGCTGCCCTAGGGCTGAAGGGGGCAAAAACAGACACTTTTGCCTCACTAAGATGTTATCCCGGCCTTATGCTCTCCTGTTGCCTTATTTAGCCCCGTGAGGTTTTCACTCTGTATGTCACGTTCTTATTTTGTGGGGAGGCCCAGGTCTATCAGCATTTAGGCATACATATAGGTTCACACCATGAATGGTGTGAAAAGGTGAAGTTGTGATGTATTTTATGATTTAATGCTAACATTTATTCAAAGATTTCATGTTGTTATTGTTCAGCTAAAGATGTCAAACTATCTGTAAAATGCAGCACTTGTTTACTGTCAGGTATTTCCAGACTAGCTTGTCATTTTCTGTTCCTGTTGTTCCTGTCGACTAGGCTGAGCTGAAAGAACTGTCTGTTAACCCTTTGTCTTTAATTTGACCTTTTCCTAACAGACATAGCTTATGAAACCAGACACAGTTAGATTTCCTGTTCTGTACACTTGGCTCCAAAATAAGGGTAATGATGAATACAAAGTGTCAAAGTGTATAAGATATTGTAACATCCTTAGTCCTGGCTCTTTTCTGATCATCCTGAGGGGCGAGCAGATCCGAGACCTCAGCAGCTGAGTGATTTTTATATTTGTGTATTGCTTTACAAATTGTCAATAAAGGGTTGGCTAACTGATCTAACCCAGACTTGTGTTTCCTTCCAAATCGAACAGTCTAACATGTTTTTAAATTATACAATAAAATTGATTGTTATAAAGCCTGAACCACGTCTCAGCCTGGGTAACTGAACCCGTGTGCCTTAATTTGTTGAAACACAATAATTCTCTGGGTGAAATTCCCAGGGTGGCGTTGTTGGGCAACAAGTAACATTTATTCAGATGTTTAGTGTTTATCCAGTCTTATTCCACCCCTTTATCTGCCACACTTCCATGACCAGAAACAGAAACCAGCTATAGCATTGCACTGAGGAGGAAAAACACATTAGGTGGTATCCAGCCAAGAGATCCTGGCACTGACCCTGGCCAGGAGGTCACCAAACTGGGCAAACTGGCAAAGGCGGACTGAAAAAGGCAGATAAATGCTGCTAGTAACAGGGAAACAGGCCCACCCCGTCTTTATGTCGCTAAATGGCAAATTGTTTTTTTGCATTTTGTGTGAACACCAGTAGTGGAAAGGAATTAACACCAAAGTTATTATTTTTTTTAATTTTTAGTATTATTATTATTATTTATTTTTTGGTGTGTGTATGTGGGGGGATGTTTTTTGTTAGGGTTTTTTTTGAAGAGGAGGGGTGTTTCGTGTTGTTTTTTGTTTATCTTTTGTTTGGGAGGGGGGTCAGGGATGCTTTTTCTTTTTTCTTGTTTTTGTGTGGTTTTCTGTGGTGTGTTTCTTCTTATGTGGGGGGAGGGTTGTTGTGTCACACCTTAGTTTAGCTTGGACACACCTAAGTTTATAATGTACCTGTGGTCAAATCATTTTCATCTTTTCTAGGGGCACCATCATTTTTGTCCAGGCCAGTTTCTTTAGCTTGTTTTTTTTTAAATGATTCTGTTGAACCACAATTCAAAAGCAATGTCTGATTTTTATAAGTTAATTTTCAGTAAATTTTTATTTATTGTTACTTTTGTCAGTTTCAAGCTTTTTCAGTGACATTGTGGGTTTTTCTTTCTTTAACGGAAGGGTAACAACAATTTTTTCACATCTGTATTTGAGGAGGGGGGTTAGTGATTTTTTCAGAGAATGGACTGATTTTTGTCTTTCTCCGTCAGCCATTGCAAAACCCACCAAACTGAGCTCCGTTTGGAGGGTCTGCAATGCCCGGAAATGCCCCATAAAATAAGAAAGAAAGTCTTTGATGTCTGTGATGATGTCATGAAGAACAAAGATTTTGGAACCCCTGAAGGTCTTTGATGTCTTTGATGAGGTCCTACTGGGGAACTGGGAATGACGTCATATTCGAATTGTCAGCGTTCCGGTGATAAAGTCGGAAAAAAGTTGCCTATAGCAAGCCCTTTTTACATTTAATGGCTAAATTTTACTATCCCAAATCCACATTGCAGATATCAACAACGTCAGTCTTACTAGTAATGATTGCATTTTAAATTGCTGGAATTTTCCTTCATCTATTACGTCATTTTCACTAATCGAAACAACAGATAGAGATTAATGTAATCCAGTTTGTCTTGTCAACGGACATTTTGCAGGTGTACAGTTCAGACCATGTTTGATTGGTCGGAAAAAGAAGAAAAGAAAACACGTTGCCAGGGCGACTAGTGGTTTTGGCGCATACTGTAGCCTATCACATGGGCATGAGAGCTCTCAGCAGTGGGTCCCTGGTCCAAATTCCGGCTGAACGAATAGAGGCAAATGCCTCAATAAAAAAATATGAATAAAACAAGTTGCACCTCTTGCCTCTCACTATAGTGAAAGTGTGGTAAATAACAAATATTTGTCCATTTCTTCAGCCCCATTCCAGTAATCATTATAGCTGTTAATGAAGACATTAGCATGATCCATGGTTGATTATACATCCATAGTAACTATCTTTAGCACCATATAGACATGAGATCCCTCTTGAAAATGAGATGCCACATCTTAAGAATGAATTTATGCTCAATGGAGACAAATATGGTGGGGACGGATTTATGGTCTAGGTGTCCACGAGTCTGTCACTACCATAAATTCTTATTTTCAGTCCTTTGTCTCTGCACTGTCCCTGCGATGTGGGTCTTTACGATCACTGGCACACAGAGGCTGAGCGATTTAGATCAAATGTTCACAGGTACATCGGCTGTACTGCAAAAGGACACAACTGACAGACAACAACAGTAACGGCCACACTTTAAATGGAAAATATCAGGCCTGTAGTCCACAGACCGGATGGTGGCTGCATCAGACAACAGCTCCACTTTAGACATGAGGATGAAAATCTCTCTTCTTCTTTAGCTTTTCCTTTCTTTCTCTGCTTTTTGCGAAAGTCTTACTTAAATCAGTAAACATTTCACTCATGTTATGCGCTCTTTAACTGAAGGAAGGGTTTATTTTGTTGAATGATCAGACTTGGTGCAGGAGGGAGTGGATGGCTTGCTCAGTGAGCAGCATGACTGATTAGACGACAGGTCAGAGAAGAGTCAGGAAACTGTCTCATGCATGAGTTTAATTCACACAGTTGAACGTCAGGAACTCTTAGGCCCAAAAGTGCCCGCTTCTTAACACAGAGAAGAGGATTTTATGAACAGGAAAGTGAAAGCTAAATTCACACGGCATGCTATAGTATCTTTGCGCATTTTGTAGTGGTTATATGGTTTTCTAGTGGGTATACAGTGTATACCTGCGTATCACGTAGACTACACCACTGCAAAGTGTGTGCAGCATAGTGTGGATGGCTGTTCACCATGACACTGGGATCCACACTCTAAATTTCCAACTGCTAAACTTAGTTTTTTTCTTGCTGCCATGGGATTCATGATTGGCTATATGGATTCATGTTGGGTGTTGTATGTATGTATGTGAATATATATGTATATGTGTATTTTATATGTATCTAATTGTATCCATAAAATAAAGAGTTTGGCTTCAGCCTGCTCTATTGTAAAGTGTCTTGAGATAGCACTTGTTATGAACTGGTGCAGTACAAATAAAGACCAAAACACTGATGCCATCCTAGGGCGTTATGAAATTCCAACACTTCCTACACTTCCTGTCGCCAGGCGACAAAGTATTGGTGTTGTTGCCTGTTCCCGTTTTGGCTCTGCAGGATCATTACAATGGACCCTGTGTAATCTTGGAAAAACTGAGTGACAGGGATAACATTGTGGCCACTCCCAAACACAGACAACGAAGTGGACTATGTCATATCAACATGTTAAAGCCATACCTGCATAGAGACCTCACCTCTCTGCCTCCTGTCACTGTGGAGAGCAATGCTGTGTTGGCTCTGTCTAGTACTGAAACCCCCGAGGCACTTTCAGGTAAGACCACACCTGATGTCAATGTAATCGACCCTTCTATTGAGGTCATGCAAGGACGCCTTAAAAATTCCGAATGCTATCCAAATTGGATAGGTGCTACAGATAGGCTCATTTGACTATGCAGCATGAGGATGTGGTTGGCTTGATTGAGTCTCATGTCTCTTTTGGCCCTTTTCCACCAGCCCGCCTTGGCCCTACTCTACTCTACTCTACTCGGCTCTACCCGGTTTGCATTGCGTTTCCACCGGCAAAGTACCTCCTAAAACAAACCAGTTTTAGTACCTACTCTGCTCTGGTTCTAAGCGAGCTGAGTCGATACTAAAAGGTGACGTCAACCGACTGCCGGCTACTGATTGGTCGGAGAATGTCGTCACCAATGAGTCATGAGCGCGATGCCCATGGCAAACCATGGCAAAACAGGACTGCAGTACATACGCTTTGTTACTTTATGGCAATAACTTGCTGCCATCACAATGTTAAACACAGTACTTTATCATTACGAGCTAGCTAACAAGCTAGCGGTAGCTTCCATTAGCTTACCCTCATACGTCTTTTCTTTGCAGCTCGATTGCTCTCGTCCTCGACTTCAAACTGTTGTATAGCTTCAGAAACTGTCCTGTACTTCTCAAGGGTATTTCTTCTCGCCGCCTGCAGCCTTCTTCTCCTTTACTCTTTGTAACAAAAAGCCACAGACCGAGCGGCAAGTATACTATTGCCTCCAAGTCCTCCATTGTTTTGGTTGTTGTGTCGCGCTCAAAATGACATGAACGCAGAGTCGCCCAGCTGTTTCACGGCGACCCCACCCCCGCTGGGCAGGGGACCGGGCTGGGGGAAAAACAGACCAAAGCGAGTAGAGTAGAGCCGAGTAGAGTCGGGGAAAGCAAGCCGGGTAGAGTAGGGCTAATGGAATAGGGCCATTCGTTTTCCGGTGTGCTGACTTGGACTCACGTGCTTCAGCATGATATTGACGTGGGGGATTCCCCTCTCATTGAACAGCACCCTTACAGGGTGAATCCCGATATGCATAATCATTTAAAGAACCAAGTTGACTACATTTTGGAGAATGGCATTGTAGAGCCAAGCTCAAGTGCATGGAGCTCACCGTGCCTTCTTCCCATTAAATCTGATAGTTCAGATTGTTCCTGCACTAATTTCCGCAAGGTTAACGGCATCACAAAAAGAGGCCCTTGGGTTTGTTTTGGCTCCAAACACTTTGAGGCATACCTCGGTTTGAGTTTTGCCCCCGTGCTTTGTTTTACCATCCACAATCCTCTGGTTTTCATAAATCAAATGTGGAACAATAACTAGAGGATCATGCATTGGGCCCTTTACATCTGTTAGAAGGCAAGCTATGCTCAAAATATATTGAACAGAAAGAACACAGACAAGTTAGTTAAAGTTGAACCAGACCACAGATCTGTCCATTTAATGAATCAATCAGATCACAAATAAAGTTACTCAGCGGAGGTCTCTTTCTCTCCGGGCCGTCCAACTCACATAGGAGGAGTAGCATCAGAAGGAGCCTTGGATTACAGTCTTGCACCTGACAGCCTTGGATTAAAAGCCTAAAGCACAGGCCACACCATGTGATATGCCTCAAAAAGACATTTATTGAAATAAAAGAACAATCCAGAAAATGTCTCTCTCTCTTTGACTGACCATAACTCAAATTCACTTTCTGTTTGATCCAGGAGTATGTGCATGTGTGTTTTAGCTAGTTTAGAGCAAACTTCATTAACGGTTTGTATGCTTAATGAACGCTACACTGTAGCTGTGTAAAGAACATGTAGGTCTAACAAAAAACAGTGTGTGTGTGTGTCTGTGTCTCTGTATATTTTTAATCTGAGTCAAAATGGTGACTAATTAATGTTTGTAGCCCTGGAGTGCAGCCTTGGTGGGCCCAGAGACTGCATAGGACACATTTTACCCACACTTCCTTTGGCTTCGAGTTTCCATATGGCTCCATACAGGCAATCACATGGCAGATCTCATGTGCCTCTGTGACTGATTTGACTGACTCGCCCTTCTTTGTGACTTCAGCAGATGCTTTTTTAAAAACATTTGCAGGCACACCTCTGTCAGTCTTTCTTTTCCACGGCCTAGGCATTCTGTAAAATGATTAAAATCAAGACAGTGCTCGTAGTTTTATGAAAGAGGATGGTTGTAACACTTCTAAAAATGTGTTTCAACCCACCCCACCCCTGTCAGCCATTGTTTAGCTAGCTGTATTAGCATAATGGTTTGAAATTAGCAGGGAAAAATGCATTACATTTTGCCTGAGAAACTACTGTTAATTCTAATATAAGTCTCCTGGTTTTATCTGCATCAGTGTGAGTACCAAACAAAATATAGTCTCAGTCAAAAAATGTATTTTCTTACCTCAAAATCAGTCTTTTCTCTGTAGAATTTGCATTCATCTGTTTCCAGCCTGGACAATCACCATGTACGATCGGGGAGGAAGTGGGGAAATACTGAAATGATCATATGACTCCTATCTTATCCCTGATTTGTGGAATTGGTGTTGTTACAACTCTCTCCATGTTACAACCATACCCGGTCTCCCCTATATATTTATATCAGAAGTTAACATTAAAGGCAGACATTCAGCTCAGGCAGAACTGACCTAGGTACAAGCCAACAGGTAGCAAAACACATCTCTCAATAAGGGCATGTGTGATGGTAAGCTCGTTTTAATTAACCTGAGCATGTGTGTGTCTCACCCTGGAACCATCCTGACTCCCTCAAAACTACTGATAACACACATGAAGACATAAAAAGCAGATGTTTTAACCTTTACCTTTAGAAATATTTACATTTCTCTTAGTTACTAGCCTTGCTGTTTGGTAAAAGACTGTTTTTAATCACTGTACTTCTGAACTGTGCACCCGCAAAATGTTACAAAACAAGAGCTGTCGCCACTCTAGGTCCCCTCAACGTCAGTGTTTGAAGAAAAGGAGGAAAAAATTCAAAAATAATCCGCAAGTTATTGCAGTTATTCCTGGGAAAATACAACAGTCTGATAATACTTCTTCATACGATGGCTATTTTCATGTTAGCCTGTAGATCATTTGTCAGAAGACGTAACGTTAATGTGTATGATAATACATGAATGAAATGATAAATGGACTCACCTGATCTAATGCGCCTGACAGAGAAATGTCGGTCTTCTCCAGCCTGGAAATTTGCGTCTATAAGAGTTTTAAGGTCAGCAAAACAGCTTCTGTTTCTACATGCTTGTAATGGCATTGGTGATATGTTCCTTGAGATGATTTATGTCTTGTATCTTCACCTGACACACCATGGCCTTCAAGTGCCCCCCAAAGATACCCTAGGGTATCTGAAACATAAAAATATATACATTATACATTTTCCTATGTATGGCAACTTATGGACCACCCTGTACTACTACTACACCTATAAATACAGAGATATATGTATAGACATATTTGAACATTTTTTCCTGATATTTCAGCCACACATACTGGTCATACACGTCGTGGAAATTAAAGAATAAAATGTTTTTCTTGCCTCAGACCTGTTTGTACCACCGAAAGACTGTCACCAGATTTGGTTAAGTGGAGGCTCTGTGCTGGACAAAAAATATTGGTATCAATATTGGTATTGACGATAACGACTTTGAAAATGTTGGCATATTGGACATCAGCAAAAATCACCTTTCAAGCATTCCTAATATTAAAATACATTCAATACCAGTGATTACATGAGGGACCTGACAGCCTGTCCTGCAGCAGCAGCCTGTGTCATTTTGATCAGAAGAAGATTGAAGAATAAATTATCTGAAGTGAATTTCCTTAAAATGTGACTCTGCCTCTCAAAGATGTCTGTGCTCTTAAGGCTGAGTGATCTTTGATTTCATGCCTCTGAAAGATGGGAGCTGGTTTTTCTCTTTGTTATATGCATGTATGTATTCTATGCATGCAGTTATTAATGTATAAACTTATTTTTAAAGCATAATGTTTGTATCAGGACGCTGTTTCTGCTGCTTGTGTTTGAATGTAAAGCTGGGCTGCAGCAGAGAGGCGTTTTGATCATATTTTAGTCTCACTGCTGAGATTTTGATATCAGAAGATGCTTCGCTGATGTTTGGTCTGTGTGTTTCTGACCCCACAGCAGTGTGGAGGTCTTCTTACAGCCGACTGATGGACCTGATGGAGTTTGAATGTGCTCAGATGAACCAAAAAATATGTGCCGTTGTTTTAATTCAAGTGCTTTAAAAAGTTCAATTTAAGAGCCATTAAACCTGAATTCAGCCACGCTTTGTGTGATTCTAATTATTAGACAATAGAGGATTGTAAAAGTGTCTCCTGGTCTGGTGAGTCTGATGAAAGCATGGATCCATCCTGCCTTGGATCAGCGGTTCAGGCTGCACTTTGGGCCCCTTAGTCCCACATGAGCATGGTCCAAACCCCACAGCCTACCTGAGGACTGTTGCTGACCATGTCCATCCCTTTATGACCACAGTGGACCATCTTCTGATGGAGACTTCAGCAGCTCTATGTCTCAGAGCTCAGGTCATCTCACACTGGTTTCTTCACTGTACTCCAGAGGCCTCCACAGTCACCAGATCTCAATCCAATAGAACAGCTTAGGGATGTGGTGGAGCAGGAGATTCTCCTCATGGATGTTCAGCAGCTGTGTGATGCTGTCATGGAGACATGGACCAACATCTCTGAGGGATGTTTCAGCTCCTTGTTCAATTAAGTAGCTCTGAAGGTGAAGGAGGTCCAACCTGAGACTGAGGGCTGTACCTAATAAAGTGGACAGTGAGTGTATATCCTTTTAAAATTAATTTATTGGCACAGACCTGGATCTGATGCGAAGGCTCTCCGTCTCAACTGTAGAGAAAAGGTGAAGAGTGTAACAGGCTCCACTAGGTGCCGCCAAATCCCACAAACTGCTCCCTGTCTGAAAATGAACAGTTAGATAATCAGTAAATGAAATGATTGATTAGCTGATTAATTATCTGAGCTCCTGTTAAAAGAACAAAAGACAGAAAAGAGAGTATTAGAGCCAAAATCACATTAAACACCACTTGTTCAGTTTGCTGATTAATTTTTTATGTCAGCAGAAAAAACAAAAATCAAACATGAGTGTAAAAACTGCTTCCTGAGGACAGTTTTGAGGTTTTCATCATCATGTTAAAGCAGATTGTGTTAAATAATCGATTCTGGATTCAAATGGTTTGGTTTTTATTTTTAAATCTCTTGTTACAAGTCCTTCTGCCTGCCTCCTCATGAGAGAGATGGAAGCTTCTGCAACAGGTTAGCAGTCGTTAAACATAAAAATAAATATAAAATAAGGCATCAGACCGGAGACACACGCCTGCCCCATCAGAGTGCAGATCAGAAACAAAGGCAAAAATGTAAAAATGTGGTCAAATGTGAATATTTTCATTCAGACATTCGATCTCTTTCTGCTTGGAGTTTAATGAAACGTATGAGGAATAGAGAGGACACTCGTTTGTGGCTTTAAATAAAATAAAAAACTGTAAATAAATATAAACTGCCTTCAATATAAACTCTGTTACACACATTAATGTAGTTTATCATCCACAGTTTGTCTTTAGTCCAAAGTGGTCTCGTATATCCACCGTGAGTCTTCACACCCTCCAGGGTTTACAGTTAAAAGATACTTCAGGCTGAGCTGCACAACGCTGACGATCATCCATCAGGATTTATCACCTACACCAAAACTAAATAAACTCAGAGGAAACTCCAGCTTCAGATTAGAGACTCAGTTCAGGCTCCCAACAGCAGGGTGCAAAAGAAGTGGGACGGGATGGGCCACCTGTTTTGGTATTTTCTCTATATTTGACCGTGGACACATCTTTAACTGAATCGAAGCCTAATTGAAAGCATTGCTTCGGCACTTACATAAAAAAAAAAAAAAAACCCACAAAGGACAAACAACAATATCTAACCCGAGGGGAAGCTTAACTCTTTAACTTCCACACAAAAAAAAGCCATGAAAATGTCTTTTCTTGACAAATTGGGGCACTATTGCAACATTTTTTTTACGCACTAGATATTCATAAATCATTTAACTCTGCCAAATGGTTGAGCTGGGAGTTTATAGTATAGTATAGTATAGTATAGTATATTATGGTATAGTATAGTCAAAGACGTAATTTCATTGTAAAAGTAAAAAGAGAACAAAAATCAGGTAGAATCCTTTTTTGAGAAACATATTGGATGCCATATTATTTTCATATATGCTATTTTTGGTTTTTATGACCAGTTATTATTGTAATACTGGGTTTACCTATCTGAGAAATTCCCCTCTTTAATAAGACATTAATTAGACATAATGCTTTTTTCTAGCATTATGTTTAACCTCCATGAACTATATAGATGGCATAATCAGGTTAAAAAAGTTCAATGCATTTATGAATAAGATACAGTTACTCAAAGTTTGGTCTACCAAGCAGCTGGTCTGGGAGTTAAAGGGTTAAGTCGTTCTGCATGTTATAACCAAAATGCCTCTGCCACAGTGAGGGCAAAGGTCAGATTCACAAAGCACACAGCCAAAAATCTCTCCAAGCACCAAAGCAGTGCTAATTTTGTTGACTAATTATTTCTGTCATAATTTTTGTCAACAATCTTTTTTCCTACAACTTTAGCGCATGACTAACAGGCAGTAGGGCTGGGCGATGTGGCCTAAAAATAAAATCCCTGATCTATTTCCACAACACTCGATTTACAATTTTAATTAATCTTTAATTAATTCTGAAAGTTAAAGTTTGTGTCATAAAATGCTGATTATGTAGTTCAAAGATAGGCAGGTCTGTCTACTTAAACACTGAAAGCTGAGCTATTTTCACAGTACATTAACATGAAACTCTCTGATCAGTAATCCATCTTGTTTAAAAAAACAAATACAAGCCCAGAAAAGAGCTTGTGCAAACCCTGCAACTTATAATTGGAGTAAAAAAAAATCTCAGTGTTTATTTTCTAAATCTTCTGCAGCAAATAATTTGAATTAATCAATATAATCGCTATATTGCCCAGCCCTAACTGTCGGCAGTTTTCTCACCCCTGCTCTCTGACTCACAGGCACAAAAAGAAAAGGACAAGAATGAATGACAGCTGTTTGCCCTTAAAAAACAAAAATACAACAATTCACAAGAGCGTGTTGAACCGTGTCAAAACGTCATACCAAACGGTTGAATATTAATGAACATGTATGTTGCATCATTAGAAATGAATCGTAGACGATGTTTGAAATCAACAAAGCTGTTAGATGTCTTTTTTTTCACACCATCTGACTCAGACTATTTGCAATCTTTACATTTGGATCATATACCTAATATATTTGTAATTTTAATATCTCATTACCTCTGCCAGAGAGTTTTCTCTTTAAATAATTTTGTCTGTTTGTTTGTTTGTTAGCAACTTTGCGGAAAAACTACTGGATGGATTTACATTAAATTTTCACCAGAGGTTGTGGTCTGGTCCAAGGAAGAAGACATTAAATTTTGGTGGTGATGCGTATACTGCAAAAAGTTCCCAAAATGTCAAAAAAAATCCCAAAAGTTAACATTGGGCGGAATTAAAAAAAAAAAAAATCATATCTCTGCCATCTCTTAACGGATTCTCTTCCAATTTGACAGGATAATATGGGGTCCATGTCTCTAATCAAGATTAATTTCATCTGGATTGGATCCAGATTGACATAACAAAAAATCATTTAACTCCATATTGGGAAATCCCACTGACAACATTCAATGGTTCATATATAAGCAAAATATTAAGTGATGTTCCCAAAACTTGTAGCTTTCCTACAGGATAACAACCTCCATGTATGTGCTGAGTTTGGTCCGGATCCTGGCTCTGTTCTGGATTTGGTGATCCAGAGTTGTATCTTTTACAGGGGTTGTGGAAAAGCCACTGAGCTGCTTGGTGGAGGTCTGCGCTCTCTGAGGGCTTTTCTAGTTTCTCTCTAACTACCAGCTCTTTAATTGAAGTTAAACTGAACATACTCCGTCACCATCACCCTTAAAACTCTACACCCTACCTTTGGAGCATAAATCCTGATAAAGATGATCATGCTGTGATTGTGCAGCTCTCTTCTTCACTTCTAGGTGGCGCTCCCTCTGTCCTGCAGTGCCTCTATGGAAGACAAACATCCGTCTCATCTCCTTTAGACGTCCTCTGAGCTACGTCAGCCGGAGGAGAACCAACCCTCTGAGCTCGATCAGTTTATCTCCATGGAGACGCTCCACGCCCCCGTGGCGTGCGTCTACATGAGGGCGTTCAGGTGTCCCGAGTGTCCCACAGAGTTCAGCATCAGCGCCCTCTGGTCCAGCACCTCCCTCTCCCTCCCCAGCGTCGCCCGTTCCTGCTCCACCATCGCCCTGTCCCGCTCCACCGCCGCGCGCTCCCTCTCCAACCACAACCGCTCAGCCTGCACCGCCGCCCTCTCCCTCTCCACGCTGGCCCGATCTCGCTCCACCATCTCCCTCTCTCGCTCCAGCGCCACCCGCTCCCTCTCCACCATCTCCCACTCCCTCTCCAGCCCCCCCAGCGGCCCCTCGCACGCCTCCGGGCCCCGCTGGTTCTGCTCCCCGCCGTCGACGAACGCCTCCTGCACGTAGTCCGAGGTGACGGAGGGAGGAGGGGGAGGGGCGGAGCGGGAGCGGTGTCTGGGGGTGGGGTCTGGGTGCTGATCGTCGTCCTGGGTGACGGGCGTGAGGAGGGGGGCGCTGCTGGCCAGGCGGCCCTCCATCGCCTCGTTCATCAGGTGAAACCACGGCCAGGAGGAGGAGCCGTCCGCGACGCTCTCCATCCCGACAGGGGGGTACTTCAGGTCCTGATGGAGGGGGAAGGGTTAACAGGGAGGATGACGAGGAGAGAAGGAAGAAAGGAGAGGATGAGAGAGGAGAAGACGGAGGACACGAAGAGCACTGAGGCCGGACGGGGAGACAAACAATCTATTCTGTTTAAAACTTTTAGAAACATGTCCGTCCAAACAAAAACACTGGAGACACTGCAGTACATGTGCCAGGCCTGTGAGTGGCGCTGTAACGCTGCCACAGACACTCTGCTGTCCTCTTGGTCGTAGAGGAAGATTTTACTGTAAAAACCAAAACAAGCTCAGGAGCTTCTGCAGCAGAAACACAACACTGTATTCTAGCTAAAGTTAGGCGAGGGGCGGGGCTATGGCATAATAATTTCTAATAATGGGCAATGACGCCGTAGACACAGAAAAACAACAACTGCAGACCAGAAGGAGAGCCCACATCACCCCGATTTTAAAGTCTCTGCATTGACTACCTGTGTCTTTTAGAACAGATTTTAAGGTTCTTTTACTGGTGTTTAAATCTCTTAATGGTCTTTGTCCCTTTTATTTATCTTGGTCCCTTTAGTAAAAACTCACATTGACACAATTGCTTTTATGTGATGTCGTCTTTTATACTCTTTTATCTTCTTTCTTTCTCTGTGTTTTAGTCTTTTTTAGCCTTTTATTTGTTAGTATTGCTCTTACAATTCTAGCTCCTTCGTCTTCATTGACTTCTTCTATGCTATGTTAATGGACTGGTCTTTCTTTAGTTTTAATTCAGAATGTTTTATTTTTGCTTCACCTTACGTTATACTCTTAATCTTTTTATATAAAACTTTTAAGCTTATTGATTTATTGGTCTATCTCTTTTATTATCTCTATTCTATTATTTTATTAATATCTTTTTATATTTGTTTTGTTTTTAACTTTTACCTTAATCCTCTTGATCTCATTTCATGTAGCAGGGTTCCTGTATTGTCTGGGTTCTTATGACATATTTGTGTATGTCTTAAATGTTCTTTGATTTTAATTGACCTCCTTCGGTTGTTTTTTCCTTTGTGTTTGAGCTCTTGTGCTTTGCTGTATTTATGTTCCTGCCTGATGTCAAAGCACTTTGTAAACCTCTGTTTTTAAAAGTGCTATATTAATAAAGTTTATTATTATGATTATCATTATTATTATTATTATTATCTGATTTGCTTTTACCATATGAGCCCAGTAGAGCCCTCAGGTCTTCAGGTAGTGGTCTTAATTGTTCCCAAAGTAAAAACCAAAACATATGGTGAAGCATCGTTTCATTATTACGGCCCTGTCTGTGGATCAGTCTACCTGAAGACCTGAGGGCTACGGTTCATATTTTTAAAGGCAAACTAAAGACCTACCTTGAGTCTGGCTTTTGGCTGAATTTTGTTTTACTCTCTTAACCTGCATTATACATGTTTTACTCCATTTTAGTTTCAGAGTTACTATTTTATGTTTAACCACTTTTTACTTATCCTTTTAGTGCTGGGTTTTACTTATTTCATTGATTTATTTTTTATAAACTTTGAGCACTTTATTACCTTTGATATTTCCTATCATGGTTTTATCCATTTAGTCTTAGCATGTGTTTCCTCATTTTTAATTCAAGATAGCATTTCCTCAGTCCTCTGTTGATCAGTCCTGACTGTGTGTGTGTGGGGCTGTCTGTGTTAAATGTGAGGGTGGGTGGGGCTTTGTATTTTTTATTATTTTATTTCATTTTGGTATTTGTGTTATGATTTTTCCCGACTCTGATCTGCTTGTACTTGAATGTTCAGCACTTTATGCTACATATTATGTATGAAAAGTGCTTCATAAATAAAGTTTGATTGATTGATTGAACAGCGTTTTGAGATTTATTCTTTTGTCAGCTTTTGCTGATCCTCCTGAACTCGTCTCTGTGTGGACGGCCTCTGAATGAGGGTGAATTCTCTGCTTGAAATCATCCTTAAACTTCACAATTTCCTTTTTATTTTACGTCAGTCAAGTAAAATAATCATTAATGCATGAGAAAAATAATGTCAGAATCACAATTATTGATTTCAATTATTCTGTTTTGATTCAGGATCTCCAAAAATCACTTTTCAGACCTGATTAAACTCCCACCACAGGATAGTTTGAGGTCCTGGAAAATTGCTCTAAATGGCTGCTTTATTTATTTATTTTAAATGTTCACATTTCTGTCAAGGGAAATAAATCCTGCTTATAAATATTTCAAATATGTTATTAAGATAAGAGTCCAGAGAGCGCCCCATTAACCCTATTAATCTCCATGACACTGAGGGCAGTGTTTATGTTTGTAAGTCACATCACTGATCTCTGAATATCCACAGTAATATTCATGTTAATCTTTTATCAACATGGCTAAGCCGAAGTTTCTTGAATAAAAAAAGAACAGAAACAATATCATCATAATCATCATTATCATTATTATAAAAAAAGTATTTTTGAATTTTTTTATGCGGTAGTTTTAGGTTTTTTGTATTGATTTAGTCATGATTGATCAGTTTTGGTTAATGACTAGTTGTGTCAGTAGGTCATCATAATAATGGCAGTAATTAGTATATTAGATTAGATTAGACAGAACTTTATTAATCCCTTGGAAAACTCCCTCAGGGAAATTAAGATTCCAGTAGCAGTTAAGTATAACAGATAAAAAGATATATAAAAAAGACAGATATAAATAAAATATCAATAAATATTAATAAAAATAAAAATAAAAATATGGCTACAGGCTGGCTACTGCTCCTTCCCGTCCTCTATTCTCTCAGTACATGTAAAAGAGGGGAGAAACACCCTGAAACAGTCAATTATTTAGACTTTAATTTTGCCAAAAATATTGGTAGGCAGATTTTGAGGCTCAAAAAATTTAATTTATTTTATTCTCCAAAAAATGTGGAATTTGATTTCAGAACCTCGAAGAACTGGAACCAATGAGCAGAAGCAGGATCGTTAAGATCTGAACATAATCAGCCCACAGTGAATGTTTAGCCAATCACACTGCTTTCTCACTTTAAGGCGCAGGAGCCTGAGCTGATCTGGTGCCTTCACTGCGTGGACGTACAGACGGACGTCCTAAAAAACACGATGCCTTCGACCTCTGCTGTCCCCGAGCAGAGGCATTAGAGTTTATGTATAAGATTATAATTTAGTGTGGATATATGGATAAAACAGGCGGTGTCACACTAAACTGAAGGATGACTTTGTTCTGTTGGCTGTTTGTTATTGTTTTGCCTTTGCTTTGTTAGATCACTAAATTATTGTGTTGAAACTGTTTTTCTTTTTTAAATATGGAAGCTTTTATGTTTAATTTCCTTCCTCCCACCCCTTTTCGATATATTGTATGTAACGATTACACTTTATTCTTTTTCCTATTTATGTTTTTATCCCTCTTTTGAATATATTCGAAATAAATAAAGAAGCTTCAATTCACTTTACAGCCAAACTGAACAGTGACCTCCTCACTAGAGTTGTTCTGATTGCGATATCAGGATCGGAAACTGCTCCGATACTGCCAAAAATGCTGGCATCGGTATCGGCGAGTACTGGAGTCCAGGCACCACCCGATACCACGGAGATCCAAATGTCCGTGGTTAAGCTGACTGCATGCACGTCTTCTGCTACCGACGTTAGTCGTAAGGGTGTAACGCTGGCTGGTTGGCGCTCTCAGCGTGTTTGCAATCTGTGATTGGGGGTAAGCACTGATTTGGTTCATAATCCATTGCATAGCGTTGCATTGTACTTTGTGTTGTATTATATGCTTCCTCTTTTTACACAACTACGGTGGAGAGCCGCTTTGCGCATGCTCCCTTTATCGCTAAGCATTCTGGGTAATGTAGTCAATGTAATTATTCTGAGCCGGCTTTAGTACGATTATAATTATAATATAAATTTATTGAAAGAATATATTGTAATTGGGTTTCCTATTTTATTGTGTTTTCAGGTTTATGACCTGTGACCGACGTGTGCCCCATGTCTTTATACTGTTCTATTTAAATGCCTTCATTTTACAATATTGTGGCTGCACTTTAATTTTAAAAAATATATTCCAAGATTTATTTAGTCAAATTGCATTTTCACTGCTGTTTTTATTTAAAAATAAAATTAAAAATAAATGGCTTAAATTTGCTGTATTTATACATGTTTCACAAAGGGTTTAACCTGAACCAGGCCTTACCACAATGATAATATCACAGTCATGCAGGCATAGCATGATATTTTTTTTATAACATACTGGTGTCGGATCAGTACTCGGTATCGGTATCGAGAGGGAAAAAATGGTATCAGAACATCTCTAGTCCTCACAGATTCACAGCCCTGAAACAGTTCATGTTTTTATACATTGTTCAGCAGGATCTACGAGCGTGAAGCACAGAATGATCTTCGTCTTCTTACCTTGTACCTCCTCTTCAGGTTGTCCCATTTCTTTGCCATCTGGTGTGTGGAGACCTTCCCCTGCAGGCCGAGCTCCTTTAGGATGGCCCTGAGACAAAATCCGACACCGTGAGCATCCGTGCAGATTGATGTTTATGACCCAGAGTTTAATAAAAATTCAATAATGAACAGTATCTCACTTCCAGGCAGCTTTGGCAGCATTTCTCCTCCCTGTGAAGAGCGCCTCGTTGGCTGCTCGGAGCTTGATCATCCTCCTCGTGTCCTGATCCGTCACTGCAGCAGACACACAGTCAGCATATGAGGTCAAATTTTTGATATTTTCAAGCACCTAAGATTTAAAAACCAACATCTGTTTGACAGGAGGGATGTGCTGTAGATGAAAAATCCAAAAATATGTTGACAATGTTAGAACAAAAACCCTGCCATCGTGCTCGGCTCAGGCATCGTGCAGTTTGCTGAATTAACGAATGAAAACAGCCAAATTTTTCATTATAACGAGTTTGAAAATAAGCCCCAAAAATGTGAATGTGTAAATAATTCTTATGGTGTAGTTTTTTGTTTTAAATTCTAGTCTTTACATTTATGATAATGCACATACTTTTTTAAACTTAGTCTATTTTTTATTTATCATTGCTGTCCCCTTTGCTGCTATAACACAGAAAATTGGGACAATTACATAATAGAATTGATATTTTGGCTGTAAAAATGGCCATAAATATTTCATTTACATTGGCTGTATTAAGAATTTAAAACAAACAAAAAATGAACGGAGCAAAGGAAAGCATAGACGTAAATACAAAGAAAAAAAATGAAACACAGAGTTAATAATGAAAAACAACAAAAAGACAAAATAAGAAAAATAAAAATAAGAAAAAAATCAAAAAATCAATAAAATCAATCCTCTTAATCTGATAATAACAGAGAAACTTTAATATCAGCATGTATGAATTTGTTCTATTCTATATTAACTAAACCTGCTGTACTTTTATACGAGAGGTCAGAGGGCGTCAAACACTCCTCCCCGCTGGCGTCGATGTATGTCACGTTCCCATCAGCCTCTGCGTTGTCCCCGCCCACCATGCTCTCCAGCTCTGACACGCTGCTCCTCTCCGCCATCAGGCAGTCCCTGTCCGGCGGCGGGGACGACACGAACACGCCGTCCTCCTCGCTGCTCCACACCGGCGTCACCCTGGGAGCTTTCCCCGCCAGACGTCCCTCCAGAGCGTCGCTCATCAGCTGGAACCACGGCCAGGAGGCGGGGTTAGTCTGGCCCTCCATCCCCCGAGGAGGAAACTTCAGGTCCTGAGGACGTCCACAGAGACTTTAATTAATGAAGGCGAGTGTCCTGATCTGCCATGGAGCAGTGTTAATTTAGTTGACTAATTATTTTCATCATAGTTTTCATCAACAACCTTTTTTCCCCTGATGAAAACTAGACAGTAGCTCATAAAAACAAGTGCACATGGACAAAAACTCAAACTAAATTAACTGACATTTTCATCAGCAGATAAAAACTAGACTAAAATGTTTGACAGAGACTTAATCCAATCAGACCTAATTTGGTCATGTAGAAAGTAGAGACAAGTTAGGAATATATCCAATCACAGCTACTTTGGTTGTGTGGAAAGGTTGGATGAGTTCAGAGGGACATCCAATCACAGCTGCCTTAGCTTGGTGGTGGTGGGATAAGTTGTGGAGCGATCCAATCAGAGCTCCTCTCTTTATGAATTGATATATTCATGTAGAGCAGGTTCACTGTTTGTTGTCAGTTCTGGTATTGTAACTGAGATGCTCTGCCAGGTAGCCTAAATAAAGGTGACTGCATTTCACACAAAAGTTCAATTTGTTTCTGTTCATTTATACATTCAGACTTTACTAGCATTCAATAAAGGGTTATTAGATGTTTGATTTTATCCAAGTGTAAAACATGACTTCAGAAATTCAAGGAAACATAAAAAATGCCTTACCCTTTACACTTCATATTTTAGTGACTACATTTACAGCAGATTTCATCGACTAAAATGTTGTGAAAGTTCATCAGCTCAAACCAGACTGAAATTAAAACACTTTCGATGACTAAATAAATCACCTTGAACTTGGTCTTCAGGTTGTCCCACTTCTTGGCCACCTGGTCGGGGGTGATCTTCCCCGTCAGACCCATCTCCTTCACGATGCCCCTGAGGACAAAACAGGATTCATCAGACGTATAAAACCACTTATCTATGAGCCAAGCTTAACAGCACCTATAATATCAAATACACATAATTCAATAGTTGTTTTGTTTTTTTACATAATGTTTATGTTTATTTTGACTTACCACAGATAAAACATAAATCACACACACGTATAAACACAAATTCAAGACAAAGCAAGAAAGGAAAAAAGAAAAAGAACAATACATGGACAAATAAATAAATTAAGAAATAAATAACACCCAAAGTTTACAGTATTATTGCAGACTTGTAGATCTCATTATCAACCCATATTCATAAAAATTTTCCTGTTTTTCTGGTTCTTTTATCGGTCAAGGGAAAGAGTAAAATACATATATATATATATACATATATATATATATATACATACTTTATCAGTCTACAGCTCATGCATTGACCAGATCAAATCAGGTCATAGAGTTTCTCTTCTCCCTCTAAAAAAATAATTATGTGAATAAAAACAAATAAATAAATAAATAAATAAAACAAAATAAAATAAAATAAAATAGAAATATAGAAAGATAGGGTGTCAAATGTAGTAGTTGGTTTTAAATCAAATAAAAAACTAATGGTGTCTGTGTATGGATAAGTAATCCAGGCTCAGTTACCTCCAGGCCGGTTTGGCAGTGTTTCTCCTCCCAGTGAAAAGTGACTCGTTAGCAGCTCGTAACTCGATCAGACGTCTCGTGTCCTCCTCGGTCACTAAACAAAAGACCAAGATTTTTTACACTTGCTTTTACATTATGCTTTTTTTAATTGCTCAGATACTTGTTCACCAACCTTGTTAATCGTTATTTTATCTACATACTTTTTTCACAATTACTTATTAAACCATTTTTATTTATATTTTCTGATTACCTCAGCAGGGAGCTACCGACCAAAATTTCGTAAAGTTCCCACATAATGACAATAAAGGATATTCATATTGTTTTAGTCCTGTTTTTACCATCTTTTCATGTTTTGATATAATGCCTTTTTTAATTTATTTTATGTATTTATTATTTTCTCTTTTATCCGTCCTCCATCTACCCTCCTCTTTCCATCTTCCTGATGTGATGTCGTCAACTATCAACTGTCATCTGTTTATCTATAATTCTATCATCTATTTATTGTCTCCTTGTCAACAAAATACCTTCTTTTCTAATGTTACTCATATGTACATGTTGACTAATGTAGTATATTCCTCTAGTACTTCAGTCGTGTCCAGTTTACCATTTTCCTTCATTTCGTTGCTGTATTTTAACCTCTGTGCCTTTTCCTGTGACCCTTTTGGTTTCTGTTTGACCTGACTGTTGATTTATTGTCTCCAGAGTCTTACCGTTTTCTGCCTTTTTGTCTGTTAAAGCACTTTGTAAACATCTGTTTTTAAAGGTGCTATATAAATAAAGTGATTATTATTATCATCATTATTATTATTATCACTATTTTCACAGGTGAACATCTAATCACCTTTACATCAATGATATGGAGAGCATATATGAGAAACGACTGGAAACACGATTTGCATTTTGTAAATATCAAAACTCCATCACACTCTGATATCCCCAGTTATACAGTTTCAAGACTGTACAGAGGAATTGCAATGACTAAGGAAAATACTACTAATTATATTAAGGAGAGATGAAAAAAAAGTTAGGAGAGACAATAACTACCCAACAATGGAAGAACATGTGTGATTCTGTTTTTACTACTTCTTGCTCCGTGTACTGGCGAGAATATTCTTGGAACAATCTTGTTGGTTTTTTCAATACTCCCAAAATGAAAGTGTATCTATCACTGACACTCCAGAAATGTTGGAGAAATTGTGAGGATGAAGAATCATCATCACATTTTTTGGAAGTGTCCAGTGATAAAACTATTCTGGGGAAAAGTTTGGACAACTCTTAGAGGTCGGATCTCACCAAAACATGTGTCTCTCTATCTGGGAGATTCACCAGTAGACCTGACAGTAAATGACAAGTATCATGTGAAAATTATGACTTTGGCTGCAAAGAGAGCACCTGAAACTGAAGTCTGACTCACCTGCAGTAGATAACTGGATCAGCATTATGAAAGAAATTCATGAGATGGAAAGTCTTAGGCCCTCTCACACTTGAAAAAAGATCTTTGTTTGGAAAGGTGGAATTTCTTTCTCCAAGAACAGAGAGACATGTATGTGGGCTCTCCTCACCATCATTTTATCTTTTAGATTATTTTGGGCATTTTGTGCCGACTGCAGACTGGAGACAGAGAGGCAGTGGATAGGCTTGTGAAAGGGGATGAGAGACATTAGGGTAAGACTCTGCAGACTGGCCACAGGCTGGATTCGAACCCGGGCCAGCTGAAACATGTATATGGGTCGCACCTTGTTGCTTACCCAGGGTTCCCACTCTTCCTAGAAATCTTTTTCCAGGACGTTTTCACACCCCCTTAAAATGTAGTTATTTCTAACTCTCAGGCATGAACACTGTCTGCTAGCTATCTTTTTAGTCTGGCTTTTATGTAGTGTCTCACTATCATAAATGAATGGTTTCTACTTATTTTTTTTTATCTTTATTTATGATGCTTTTTCATCAATATGGTTTGTTGATTTACTGTTTAAGTAGCCCAATTTTTTGCCATTTTTTATTTCTTTTTGTTATCATTGTTTTGAGTTTTTCTATTTTATTTCTTAACTTGCATTATTTTATCTGCTCATATTTTATGTGTAAGTGTGCCGAAGTTACCAAGTACATTTGACTTCATTTCCTATGTTTGAATTTTGTTCACTAACAAGGTAGAAGGAAGTTAAATCCTTTTCCAGGACAATCCAAGCTTTTCCAGGACATTTTACCTTTTTTCTCATTTTCATATGTTTTCCAGGTTTTCCAGGATTTCCAGGACATGTGGTAACCCTGTTACCACTCCACCAAACCAGCACCCCTTTTTTCAACAGTCGGTTTCTTTAGTATTTATTCAGTATGTTTCTGGCCGAGTGAGCAGACCACGGGTTTGTGTGATGTGGTCTCTCTGGACCCCTTGTTTGCTCTCCATAGTGAACTTTTTACTGAACTGGATACTTGGAGTTTGATGTGGACTGTTTTGTTTTTATGTTTAATTTTCTGTCTGTCAATAAGAAGAAAAAGACCAATAAAATCTAAGATAAAAAAAAGTGAATATCAAAACTCCGTCCCCCTGGGTCTGGAGCTGTGAGGACGTTCAGCTGATGACCTGCAGCAGCTGTGTGATGCCGTCAGTGTAAACATCAACGAATCTGCTGCTCTTACGTTTGTACGAGAACTCCGTCATGCGGTGCAGCTCCCCCAGCGCCGTCGATCCGTTCTTCTCTTCGTTGTCCACCAGCAGGTCCATCTCAGACTCCGTCAGGAACTCGGCCATCCCCCCTCGACTCCGCCTCGCTCGCTTCTTCGGCGTCGGCGACAGCGGCTCACAGTCCTCATCTTCATCCTCCACGATAGGCGTGAGGATGGGCGCCACCCCTGCAAACCGTCCCTCCATGGCGTCGTTCATCCTGTAGAACCAGGGCCAGGAGCTCGGGTTGGTCTCCACGCCTCGAGCGGGAAACTTCAGCTCCTGATGGAGACACAAGAGTCTGCGGATCATCAAACTTATCAACTCTGGACACTCACGAGGAGGTTTCTGTTTCTCCTCTGCTGAAAAACCTCCCATCAGCTGTAAATATTCCCGGATGTTATGTTCCTGATGTACATTTTGTATATACACTGCATTTGTTAAAAGTTATTTTCATTTATTTTTTATTTTATTTTATTCTCTATTCTTGTATTTATTTTTACTTCCTCTGTTCTAGAGAAAACAAATACCAGTGTCAAATTCTTGTCTATGTCGCCTACTTGGCAACAAAAACCAATTCTGATTCTGATTATTAAGAGTCTTCAAATGAAATAAGCTTCATTAATTAATCAATAAATCTCTTTCTAAAGCACTTCAGTGGGTTAATTCTTGTACTCACTGGCAGACTCTCTCACTTGTCACATGCTCTTAAAGCCTTATTCTTCCATCTTATATCCTGAAATACGATGCTTATCTGGACTTTAATGTAAGGATCGCTTCATACAACTAAGACAAGATACTTTTTGACTAATAATAAGCAAATCAAACTTTCTTTTCTTTCTGTTTTTGCAGCGTGGACTAGGGCTGGGCGATATGGCCTAAAAATAAAACCCCTGATTTTTTTTCCACAACAATTGATTTACAGTTTTAACCGCTTTTTTCCCTCTTGAAAAAAAAAAGAATTCTCCTCTTGAAGTTTGAGTGTGTTTCACAAAATGCTGATTACGTAGTTCAAAGGTAGGCAGGTTTGTCCACATAAACACTGAAGGCTGAGGGATTTTCGCAGAATATCAACATGAAACTACCTGATCAATATTTAATCTCATTTAAAAAACAAATGCAAGCCTATAAAAGTTCATGTGCAAAACCTGACAGGGCCTACCATCACAAAAACTGTGAATTTATTTACAGTATTTATATTTTACAAACACTGCAACAACTTAAAACCAGAGGAAAAAACTGAATAAGGAAAAAACTCCCAATTTTACATTTTTAAGTCCTCTGCAGAAAATAATTCAAATTAACTGATATAATCGACATCGTGTCCAGCCCTAGTGTGGACATGGACAGACTGACCTACCTTGTATCTTCTCTTCAGGTTGTCCCATTTCTTTGCTAGCTGGTCCGTGGTCAGTTTCCCCTGGAGCCCGAGTTCGTACAGAATCGCTCTGCGAGGGACGACAGTCAGGTTTCAGGATTAAATCATGGATGTATAAACCGTCCGAGGCTCTGACCTTCACGCTCTCAGATCTGTAATCTTTGAGATCCAGTGAACTCACTCTGTCGAGCTTCGTCTTGGTCTGACCTTGAGAATCACTTTAAACTGGAGTGCTGTGTTAGTTTGGAGATTTGAAAACCAAAATGAAGGATCATGTGACCAGTGTATGCTCATGTTTTACCGCTGATTGATTGATTAATCGTGAAATCCTTTTTTTCATATTTGTTTTTATTATTTATGTGAACATTCTCTTGCTGCCGTCTCCCTTCATTAAGGAGATTTTTTCTATCTTAATGGGAATACTCCAGTTTAAATAAAGGTTAAAACATCTATGAGATAATGCAAAGTTCATCCAGAAGACTGAAAACAATGACAGGACTTAGATATAAATAATAAATATCTTTGTTTACCTCCAGGCGGGTTTGGCCGAGTGCTTCCTTCCGGTGAAGAGAGCCTCATTTGCAGCTCGGAGTTTGATCATCCGCTCCGTTTCTGATTCACTCACTGTGGTGAAAAATTAAGATAGATAATAATTAATGCAGAATAACACAGCCCAGAAAAGGACCGAACAGAGAAAACCACTTTTCAATAAATTAATTTTGCAGCTATGTTGGATTTTAAAAACACAGTTTAAAGATATTACCTGTCAAACTTTTAGAAAATTGGAAATTGATTTTTTTTTTCACAAAATTGTCTTGATTAAATGTTATATATAATTTTTAGATAAATGCTTACATTACCTGTCATATTACATTAACTTAGTTAAAACTGGGGATGCACCATATTACCGGTTTCAGCTGATATTGGCCTAAATAGTGAAACACTGGTTTCCACATATATTGAAATTTTGGCCGATATTTACAGCTCATACATGAATGACCTGCTCCACTCCATGTGATCTATCCTGCATCAACCATCAACAGAAACATCTTTTAACATAAATTCATACTGTTAGACCAGTTAAACCATTTTAATGGCAGTTCATCTAGATGCTGCTGTATTAATCAACATCATTCCTCTCCAGATTATATTCATTATAGATATTAATGTTATTATTAGATTGATCTCTCTGTCCATGGTTGTATGGATTATACATCCATAGTAACTATCTTTACAACCACATAGACATGAGGACCCTCTTGAAAATGAGGTGCTACATCTTGAGGGTCTTTCCTTTAATAAATTTATACTCAACAAATACGGTGCTATATAAATAAAGACTGATTTATTCACTCTTACTCTCAGCAGAGACAAATGTGATGAGGACAGATTTATGATCTGGGTGTCCGTGGGTTGTCTCTATCATAAATTCTTATTTTTAGTCCCTTTGTCTCTGCCTGGATGGATCAATCTCTGGATATACGCATGTGTATATACAAATATATTTATTATGTGTATTTGTATATATGCATATATGTGTATCCATAAATGAAGAGTTTGTCCTCAGTCTGCTCTGTTGTAAAGTGTCTTGAGATAACACTTGTTAAAACTGGAGCTATACAAATAAAGATTGATTGATATATTGGTCATTTACTGGCAAAATACAAAAATGTCTTAACTGCATGGGTACACTGAAAAATCAGAGTTTCATTTCTTCAAGAGTTAAATGTTGTTTTCTTGTTTTATATATTACCCAAAAATATCAGTATCTACCATAATGAGTTCAGAAATATTGGCATATGGGATATTGGCAAAAATCAAATATAGTGCATCCCTATCTAAAACAAAAGCATATTTAATTTTAACTTTTGTCTGAGGTTGTTTTTTCATAATTAGTTAAAAAGATCTCGGTGACTGTCGGTCATGACAAAAATAAGAGGTGATTTGATTCTGGTGGTGCTCAGACTCAAAAATGCTGATCCAGGATGTTTTCAAAGATCTGCTGACACAGTGAGAAAGAGCAGCTCTCCACATCTGGGATCATGACTCAGTTAACAGTGTCTGAAACACACTGGATGTAGTTTCTGCTCTCAAAGCACTTCTACCTGTAGTTGTTACAGCCTTTTCATGGCGGCTGCCACCATGACGGACAGTGTTTGTGTATCGTTGCCATGACAACAGGTCATAATCCAGGAAAGGCTGCTGTACTGGTGAGCAGGACCTCAGATTCATATTCACATTCAGAAACTTCACTGAACACTCGTCCAGACCACACCGACATTTCAGCTGTGCCAATCATTTTAAAAATAAGAAACGAACTAAACTGTGATCGACTTACTTTTATACGAGCACTCGGTCATCCTCCTCCAGCCCATGGGCACTCCTTCAGGGGGCGGAGCCTCTGTGTGGACCGTCCCGTCATCCTCGGCCGTTTCTGCCGCCACCGTGTCCTCCATCTCCGTCTTGATGAGGAACTCCAGGATGTCTGTGTTCTCCTGGCTCTGGTTGTGGTTCTGATGGTTGTTACAGCGGTGGATGGCGTTGTTGGTGTTCTCAGGCAACAGCACCAGGTTGCTGTTGTAGAGGCGGCCCTGCATGGCTTCATCCATGATGTGGAACCACGGCCACGACTCCACCACGCCCCCCATGTGCTCCTGACCCTGGTACGGCTGCTTCAGGTCCTGGAGAAGACAACAGGACCAGAAAGTCAGGCAGGACAGACTGAGACTGAGGAGGAAGAGGTGGCCAAGGGGATGGTTTCCTCGCCGTGTCCACATCTGTACTGAAGGATTCAGTAACAGCAGCCATCACGTGGCTCCACAGCTGTTCGTTATTACCTTGTATTTCGTCCGCAGGTTGTCCCATTTCTTGGCGATCTGGTCTGCAGTCAGCTTCCCCTCCAAACCCAGACCCTTCAGGATGGTGCTGAGGAACACACAGGGAGGTCGGCCGAGAATAAAACTACAAAAATTAAGTTTTATATCAAAATTCAGGGTCATACCTCCACGCTATCTTAGCAGAGTTTCTCTTCCCAGTGAACAGAGCCTCGTTGGACGCCCTGAACTCGATCAGCCTCTTCACATCCTCCTCTGTCACTGTCAAAAGGAAAGAGTTGTCACAATACCAAGTTTTTAAAATGCGTTTGATATAAAAAAAAACAGTTTACACTTTTATTTATTTGGCCCCAAATGGGCAATTAGCTGTGCAGCTATGAAGCAGTAGGAGCAGAACATAAAACATATAAAACTTAAACACAAGTTGAATTGAATGCTTTATTTCGAGCATGCAAAAACAAACACGGTGGTCACCATAAACAAACTCATGCATACACCAAAACAAAAGAAAACAATCAAGGTAAACCGCTGATGACATCCTGCATGTGCAGCAAGTCCACATGCTCGAAAAAGGAGTAAGAAGAAGTCTAAACATATTTAATCCTATCCCTTTTATTACCATGTCCTACAGTGATGTTTTTAATTTCTACATATTTATAATATTTACAAGATTCAACCACCTATTTAGTAGCCAATGTTCCTTATAATATAATGACTGTAAAATATAATAAGCTACTTATACACAATTACATGCTTAATATTTCACATATATATACACTGTATTCATACAACTTCTATGCATATAATCCACCCCTACTCAAACACAGGAAAAGACATTACATAATCAAAACAATATATATCTACACTTTCTTAGAACCTGCCATAACCATCCTGGGTTAAATTGCTGCTCTTCATCCTTAAATTTATTTATAATTCTTATTTAAAATGTTCTTTTAAATTTGCTTCAGGCTTTACTTTTCTTTAATTCATCTGCTAAACTGCTCCATAATTTAACCCCTGAGACGGACACACACACAGTTTTTAATGTCACAATGTATTTAAAGTTCAGTTCGGGTCAGAGGTGGTCTTTAAATCTGAACCTTAAATGTGGAAACGAGGCCCAGAGCCTGAACAATGAAAACAGAGGAACTGTGGAGCAGACAGATGTCTGCAGTTGGGCCCCGGGCCATAGTTTGGACACCCCTGACCTGGAGGAACTGGCAAAGAGAGGTGACTCCAAACATTGGTCTGATTTCTCTTCTGATCATTCACTTTGACTTTGGTCATTAATTTAAAAAAAAAAAAATCATTGGACACTCCTGTTTGTGGGAGCAGGATTATTGAACTGTAGTTTTTACACCTGCCTAAATTTTTTTTCAGTTTTGTATCTAATAAGACACTACATCAATAAATGTAAACATACTGGACACTCGATGATTTGATAGTTTTTATCACCAAAAATTACGAGCAAACTTCTGCTTAAAATTCCAGCTATATTAACAACATTTCTGGCAGCTTTGACAGACTTTACTCATCTCTCATGCAGCAGAAATAAATTAAAACATGACTAAAATGTTGTTTACTTTGAGGTTGTATGGTTTGAAGTCTCACAGTACCGAAAAGTATTAAAGTATCGTGAGCTCAGCTTCAGCTTGTTCATAGCCAATCTTAAAGAGTACATTATTCTCTCTCTTTAAAGAGTTCTTGTTTCTTTTACTCACTTTTATAGGAGTTTTCAGTGAACTGAGGCAATGGGTTCAGGTTTGGCTCCATTGTGATCATTGAAGGAGAGGAGGATTGTGGGATTTGTAGTCCACGCTGAAGGAAGGAAACACGAAGGGGGTGTGCAGGTACCCCAGGCCTGATGTTAGCCCCCTTCGTTAGCGCATCCTTCGGGTTTACCGGCTCCGTTTCTCCCTCAGAAGCCGCCCTCGGTCCATCCTGTGCGGGCTCGGGTTGGACGGGACTTTTAGCGGTTAGCTTCCGATGCTAACTCCCGTTAAAACAAACAGGCAGGGTGCTAGCTTCAGCGGCTAACCTAAACTACAAACGCACACCGCTCAGGGTTTCCCGCCACACAGGGAGGCTGGTGGTCGTTAACGGACACTGACTCTGACCTCCGGTGAGGAACGGGACTCTGCGCCATCATCAGTGAGGAGAATAAAACTGTAAATAGGAACCGTTACCGTTACCGGGGCTGGACTGCATCCCGTTTCCTCTGCTGTGATAGCAGGGTGCGCTTGATATGATCACCGCGGTCTGCCTTCCAACGTGTGACCACAGCACGGAGGGGCGGGGCTGCAAGTATGGAGAAATTAAGACCAAAATATTTTTTGTTTATTTCATTTAATTAAAAAAAAAAAGTAGAAGAAAAGCTTTCACAATAATACACATATAAGTAAAATGATAAAACTAATATTAACAATAATAATAATAACTACTATTAACAATACACATATAAATAACATAAACAATAATAATAATTTTGATTAATATACGATAATAGTAAATGCATTTATAATGAGTAACATATGGAAATACATGAAACTGAGTAATAAATAATGATTAATAATAATAGGTTATAAATAAATTTATAAAGGATGAGAACTGATTAATAATATGTTAAATATTTTATAAAATATTTTATTCTAAAACCAGGCATATAGAGGAAAAAAATAAAGGAAAATGTTTAAATTAAGGGTTTGTGCAGGTGCTTATACTCACTAAAAATCCCTGAATTATGTTTTCAAGGTATTGAATTTATGATTAAGTGCTTAAAACTGTGTAAAGTTGTAGCCTATGGACATCCAAGTGAATGATTTGTTGTTTGCTTATTAAATGTCTTTTACTTAAAATGGTTAAGAAATAAAACTTTGTTTAGTTAAACACAATTCCTCTTAAGAGGAATATCAAATAACCAATTAAATTTTTAATAGGGGGTGGGGTTGTTTAATTTTGATTGATGAATTTGGTCTTTCCTTATTTTGATGTAGTTTATTTATTTTCATCTTTTCTTTCCTATCTGTGTAACATTTTAATGTTCTTCTTTATGGTTTCTGATGTTCTACACTTTGATAAAGAAATTTTGTTGCTTTTCTTTATAAACAAATTTTGATAAGATTGAATAGTCGTCCTTCAAACTTCATTAAAAATAATTTTGGTTGTTTACTCTGAAACATTTGTCTTTATAAGACGGGGAAGTGAGAAAGTTTCAGTACTGTGTTCAGTATTTACTGGTATTACTGCAGGATTGACCGCAGCTGCACCGTGCAGAGACAGCCTGAAAAGCACACTGATAATCTTTGAGTCTGACCTAAAACAGGTGTATGGTCTGATGTAAAATAAAACACAATGTTTTAAAGCTGAGCCTGTTTAATTTTTGTCCTAAACTTCACAGATAGTGGACGGAATTCTTTAGGATTCTGGTGAAGGTTTTAGGAGTCCATAAGAACATTAATCTTTTTATTGCTATATTTGGGGCTCCACTTGAACAACCCAAAATTAACTCTTTACAACTGGAAATATTAGGATTTTCTTTCCTTCTGGCTGGACTTCATGTTTTACTTCTTTGGAAATCTTTGAAGCCCTCACCTAAATCTCTGTGGCTGAAAGATTTAATGTCCTCTCTTAAACTAGAAAAGATTGTTTTAACTGTAAAAAGCTGTTCCAATAAATCCTGTAGAAAACTGAACTCTTTCATTTCTTATTTTAACTCCCTTCAACCTTTCCTCTGGACTGATACCTTCACACAGTGATCATCAGCGTTCATAGTTTATTCTCGTTTTAGTGTAATAAATCTTCTGAATGTCGCTCTAACAACCTGTTGAACACTCATGGGCTGATGATAACAGCACAAACACATGAGGCGAGGTTACTCCATGTGCAGTGATCACAATGAGTGTTTGAACTCCAGAGCAGTGTTAATTTTAACAGCACTTTTATATTCAGTTTTAATTAAAGTCTTTTGCTTAAAATACCTTTCAGTTTTAGTCATGATTTAGTCATCTATATTGTTTTAATTTTGTCGAGTTTTAGTTGATGAAATCTACTGTTAATTCAGTTGACTAAAATATGAAGTGTAAAGGGTAAGGCATTTTTTATGTTTCCTTGAATTTCTGAAGTGTTTTACACTTGAATCCCACCACCACGAAGCCAAGGCAGTTGTGGTTGGACATCCTTCTTAACTTATCTTACCTTTCCACACAACCAAAGTTAAGCTGACCAAATCAGGTCTGATTGGATTAAGTCTCTGTCAAACATTTTAGTCTAGTTTTTATTTGTTGATGAAAATGTCAGTTAATTTAGTTTTAGTTTTTAGATGAGACTAGACTAAAATTAAAACAATTTAGATGACTAAATTATGACTAAAACTTAAAGATATTTTAGGCAAAAGACTAAAACTAAATTTAAAAGTGCTGTTAAAATCAACACTGCCGCCTTCCCCGGACCATCAGGACACTGATATAAGGAGGACTGATGAATAAATCTGTTAATAAATAAATCTGTTTTCCCTTGACACTGAACTGTTAGAGAAACAATCCAATGAAACATAAGTAAAAAAAAAAACTTGTGAAAAACACTTTTCTAAAATAAAGGCAAAACCAAAGAAAAGCGAAGCACAGGAGTCTCTTTAGACATTTATTCAGGTACAAAGGTTTTAGGTTTCAGTGACTCGTGGGCTCCGGTTGTTTGTTCTGGGTCCAATCAAACACTTTCACATTGAGTCGGAGCTTTTAAATAAAAACTGTTTTCATGCATTTAGCTGTGCTCACACTTAACAGTAGATAAACCCACTCTGTATCTGACTGTCCAGACGTGACTCTAAGAGCTCAACAGTCTGAATGAATCGAGTCCTCGTCTCACAGCTTCTCCACGAGCCTCTGGAACAAAGTCACGAGTCTCTGTCGAGTCTCCTGCTGCTCTGGATCCAGATCCTCTGCTGTCAGTCTCTGATAAAACCTCGTCTGTAGCACCACCTCTTTTTCCGACGCCATCTCAGCCGAGTGTCCGTGCTCACCCTCGCCATCCCTCTCTCTCCTCCACGCTGCTCGCTCTCTCTCCAAATCCTCTCGGGCTCGCTCTACCAACACCCGGTCTCTCTCCAAGAGCGCCCTGTCTCTATCCAGAAAGGCCCGGTCTCGATCCAGAACCACACGGTCCCTCTCTATAGCAGCCATGTCTCTCTCCATCGCCGCTCTGTCCCGCTCCACCGCCGCCCTGTCCCTCTCTATGGCCGCCCGCTCTCTGTCCAGACTCGTCCTGTCCCTCTCCAGCGAGGACATGTCCCGTCTCAGCAGCTCCCGGTCTCTCTCCAGTGCGATGAGCTCCCGGTCGAACTCAGCCTGCTCTTGCTCCAGAGCCTGCCTCTCTCTCTGCAGCTCCACCAGCCTCTTCTCCACCTCTGACCCCTCCTTAACCACGTTTCTGGACGCTGTGGCTGAGGGCGTCTTGACGGTCCCTGTGGTGTAATCGGGCAGTAATGTGGCGTAAAAGACGGTGGTTTGGTTGTTCATGGCCGGCAGCCTCAGCTGAGCTCCGTCTCCCTGCCTGTCTGAAACCATCTGAGGAAGAAGCTCCACTCTGCCCTCCATCTTGCCTTTGTTGTCGTCTTCAGTGCCTTTCAGCTCCAGGACCTCCCCGATTGGCAGATCGTCCTCCAGAGGAGCCATCTCTGCATCGCCCAGTCCAGAGAGCGGCGTCCCCACACCGGTCAGGATGAGCGGAGGCGTGGCGTTAGCTCTCTCATCGTCCTCGTCCAGCACAGAGGGCTGCACGACGTTGGCGGTCCCAGCCAGGCGGCCCATCATGGCCTCATCCATCAGCTGGAACCAACGCCATGTGGTTGGTGTCTGCATCTCCATGCCTTCTGGAGGGTTCTTCAGCGCCTGCAGGAGAAGAAGACATCAGGACGTTAAATATAGAAAAAGCAAACGCTAAAGCAGGTTTTACACATAAAGATTATCGGGCTGTTTTTGTCCTGACTTTCCCCCCTCCTGACCAAGGATGGCAAACTCCAGATTATCTTCTGTTTTATAAGATTATCCTATCAGATTATCCTGTGGTCTGAGGTGTTCAGAGGGAATTTGTCCGATAATCATAAATATTAAACTTGTTCAATATTTAGGACCAAAAATCTTTGTGTGTGGGGAAAGCCGACGACTCCCGATAAAACAGACTTACTCTGTATTTCTCTTTCATGTTGTCCCACTTCTTCTTCAGCTGCCTCGCGGACAACAAGCCCTGCAGTCCCATCTCTCTCCGGATCGCCCTGCCAGAGCCAAAGAGAGGTCCCCATCAGTCAGTCCATCGCTGGATTAAATCATCTCTGTAGGGTTTTTCATGTGCTCAGAGCATTTTCCACATCATCTGTACATTATTATCTATGTGAATCAAGTCATGTCTTAGCATAAACAGCATTAGATCAGTATGTAAATACAGTTTGATGGATTGACAAAGAAACAGACTGACTTCCAGCCCTTCATGGCCGAGTTCCTCCTCCCTGTAAAGATGGCGTCATTGGTGGCTCGAAGCTGAATCATCAGCCTGATGTCTCTGTCCGTCACTGTGGAGACAGATTCATCGATTAATTCAGTTCACTATGTTCACCAAAACTCCCCTTTCAGTCAAATCCTTTTATTTATACGTCGAGACAATAACAAAACTAAAAACAAAGGATGATTCTGGAGGGTCACTGCAGAAAAAACTGTTCATGGTGTTGCAAAGTCCAGGACAAGAGGAGTGCCTTGAGCTGTGATTCATCGATAGATAAATACTTTCTTAATCCTGCTGGGTAATACAGGTATCCAGTATCAGTAGTCGTGGTCATAAAAAGTAATACGCTTCCTTAAGTTTCCTTAAAGCAGTTCCTGAGCTTTATTAACCAGGGCAGAGACATGTGATGTCTGTTTTGTTGATTCACATGAACTTAAAACTGCTCACCTGCTCCAGCTCAGGTTTATATATATATATATATATTTATTTATATGTATATACTTATAATATTGTTATTTTGTTTATATATATATATATATGTGTATATATATATATATATATATATATATATATATATATATATATATATATATGTGTATATATATATATATATATATATATATATATATTTATATATATAAATATATTTATATATATGTATATATATATATACTTATAATATTGTTATTTTGTTTATATATATGTATATATATATATTTATATATATATATATATATATATATATATATATATATATATAAATAATCTTTTATAATTATAATTTATTTTTCTATTCCAGAACCACTTAACCCAGCATGAGTACAGATTACTGTACACGGCTCACAGTCTCTTCCCTCAACTATGACCGTTATGCCGACCTGATCTCTAGAATAAACAAACAAATAAATAAAGAAATAGATAATAAGCAAAAATAAACTAAACATATTAAACTGCAAAAATATATTTTTCCTTTTTTTCTTTTGTTTGTGACCCTGGACAGTGACTGAACTCTGAGCCTCGTCTCTCTGTTTGCGGGTTGAAGGATCAGTTTACTGTCAGTAACGAAATCAAGCCTGTCAGTCAAATTCACAATAATTCAGTTATTAATCCTAATTTTATTATAATTTAATCGATACGGTTACACTACACGCTCCTATCCCTCCTCTTTAAGCCACACATTTACAGTGAAGCAAACACACGAACTATAACGTTAAATATTTACATAATTCAATGTTAAAAACATTAAAGTTACGTTACATCTGTAGGCGTTCTCCATTCTCGACTCCATCATCTCCAGCATCTTCAAAACTTCCGGCAAAGACCGGAAATGGATCGGGACAATTTCTTCTTCTCTAATATAAATATGGCAGCAGAAAAACAATCAGGGCTCTGCTCTGACCCCTACAGGCTGTTCTGAGATGGTGTCGTCAGCATGAGGGGTCTCTTCGGTCATCAACGTTATTACCTCCGCCAAGGAGGTTATGTTTTTGCCGGGGTTTGTTTGTTTGTTTGTTTGTTTGTTTGTTAGCATTATTACGCAAAAACTACTACTTTTGGCTGAAATTTTGAGGAGATGTTGGTAATGGCCCAACTTAGAATTTTTTAGATTTGGCGGTGTTACGTATATATGCCTGGATGCAAAATATTCCCAAAATTTCCCAAAACCCTGTGAGTTGACATTGGGCGGGATTTTAAAAATCATATCTCCGCCATTTCTTAACAGGTTTGTGTTACGGGTCTAGTTAGGTTTGAAATTTGCTTCCAATTTTACAGGACAATATGGGGTCCATGTCTCTGTCATCAAGCTAAAATTCATAAATATAAAATAAGTTACTTATAGGGGTTGAACAGTTTTTATATACGACAATCTTTTTGAGAAAAATGTCCGTGACTTTAATGTCATTACAGAGGTTACCTCTAGAACATTTAAAAAAAGAGTATATTTATACCTTACTCTTCCTTTTACTAGTATTTTTATTTCAATATTTTATATTTATTAATATTGATTTCTTCTTCTTCTTCTTCTTCTTCTTATTATTATTATTATTATTATTATATGATGATGATGATGATAATGATATTAATAATAATAATGATAAAAAATAATTGTCATTATTATTATTGTAAATATATTTTAAATATTAATTTAAAATATATAGTTCATAGGAAACTTTTTTTTAACTAAATATAGAAATAATAAATTAAATAGTTAAATAAATAAATGTTTAGGTTACAATTAATCTTTAGTTATGCAGCAAAAAAAAAAAAGACTGCAAAAGTTATGTCAAGACCATTTAAAAACGAGTTGGTCAATAACGTAACATTTTATTTTTTATAAGATTTACTTTGTCCGTAGTCTTTTAATTTTATTTTACTCATTATTTTATTACCATTTTTTTTTTTATTCCAGATCCAACATGAATCCACCATGAGTACAGATCACAAGACCCACAGTCCCTCTCCTACACTATGAGAAACATGCTGACCTTTTTTTTAGAATAAAATAATTCACCAGTTAAAGTTAAATTCCCTTATGAGGCTATTATTTTGGTTATTATTCTAGAGTAATTACTGACTGTATGTCCTGCGATGAGAGCGCTCCGCTGTTGCCCCCTGCTGGTGAGAAACAGCCTCTGCAGGGTTCACCTGCTCAGCATCCAGCAGCAGCTCCATCAAGCTCAACATCCGGGTCAACACATACCGGAAACTACACATAATTTAAAAAGTAAAAGCTCTAAAACTGTCATTTCGTTTCAAACCATGACATTTATTAAAATCATAGCACTTAAAGAAAATAACGTTATAGAAAGTGACATTATGTTTCTGAAACATTTATTATGTGTTAAACTTCAGGTTTAAGATAAAAAATTCCTCCTTGTTGTTGCTTGAAATTAAGCTGAGAGATTATTTTGGTCACATAGAGGGAGAAAACTGATATTTTGTTTGAAACTCCAGGAATCATTGCTAAGTATATATTATTAGAAAAATACACAATACTCAACAAGCATCCTATAATAAGATCAAATGAGCACCAAGGGCACTAAATTTTATTTTGAGAATTCTTAAATAGAAGGTCTTGCTCAAACAGGATTGTTGGGTGAATACGACATATGTGATATAATAACTGTATTTTAAATTTCATTTTATTTTATAATTTTTTTTTTATTAGATATTAAATTGATTAAATTTCATTTCCACTGTGGCTGGTCCCATTAAAATTTCTCACAATTGTGGCACAAGATTCTTTAGAATAAGTGATTTTCTTGTTTTAAAATAAGCTGATGGTCAAATTTGATTCACTGAGCCTTATTATTGCTTAAAATCTTTTCTCCATCTGCAGTCACCAGTTAAACAGTTCATAGCTGCACTATTCATTTGCTCAGCTGCACTTTCCTCCCATCGGTGTAAATATTCCTGGATGTTTGTATATGTTCCCAATGTACATTTTGTATATACTATGCATTTGTTGATAATAATTTTCATTTATATTTCAATTTAATTGTTTTCAATTTTATTCTCTATTTTTCTATTTACTTTTATTTCTTTACTTCCTTGTACTAGAGAAAAAAACTACTGGAGTCAAACTCTTTGTACGTGTCGCAAACTTGGCAATAAAAAGTGATTCTGATTCTGAAATGTGTTACCATTATACATATTAAAATTTGGAATACTTAAATTTTTGTTGTACTTTTCATAAATGGGTTTTGGCCATGTAAGGCGATTTAAAGTGTTTTAGTCGAATTCATATGAGGGTCTAGGAAATTTGGAAAGTCAAATCCTTATCCATATTTTATTTTGAAAGCGTAAACCGGAAGCCGGGCCTTGCTGGTGTACCTTGACCCCGTGGTCCTGTGTTTGCTCCATGAAGCAGCTGATGGGTAATCGATGGAGGCCGAGGCTGTTATCACGTCGACAAGAATAAAAAGATAAAATCAGAAACATCAGGATCATCGTTTGTTCGTCAGAGCGGAGCTGCTCACACCTGCACAGGTAAAACTCACGGTCATTTCCGGACTGAACCAAACAGGCACATTTTGAACAGTGAAGATGGAGGGGATGTTGACCCATGCAGAGATAATAAATGTCCTCTGTGACGGACTAAATATGGATTTATTGTAGTTATAATGCATTTGATGGTTTCTCCTGTTGTATCTATTTTTATTCCGTTTTATTATAATTTTATTATTAATATTCATAAGTATAAAGGTCATTAAGTGCACAATACTGTTTAAGGAAGGTTTAAATACATGTCTCTTTTTTACCAGTGTGATTAAAACGGAGGTCAAAGGTAGGGCTGGGTAATAACTGAGTTTTAAGATGAACGACTGTATTTGAGTGTTGATACAGAATAACAGTGTGAAGTGGACTGTGCCGATGAAGGTGAATAACCACAGTAACAACTGCAGCAATAATAAGGAGTGATGTTAGATTTTTGACAATGTCCCTTATGCAGATATTTACAGTCATATATTTAAGGGGTGCACAATGTTTTGTTTTTGACAATGTCAAACAAGTATTTTCAGTAATATATCTGAGGGATGCACGATTTTGTATTTTTGACAAAGTCCCATATGCAGATGTTTCCAAACTCATTGCTGCCAATACTTATATCAATATTTATATTTTTTGCTGTGTACAGAATGTCTTCTCACCTAAATCTGACCTGCTCCTTTTATGGTGACGGTCTATTTGTGTTAGAAACAGATGTGAAGCAGGAAAAACAACATTTGAATATTTAATAAATTGTAGTTTTAATTTAAAGAAGCAGACATTCAGTGATGATGAGGGAAACCTTCATGGTGTATCTGTTCACTCTGACAGAATTAGAGACAGAATAAGATATTTATGGCCAATATAATTCTGATAATGTCGAGCGTCCTTCATTATAATGATAATAACTGTTTTATTATTTTAAAATGGTCCACCCTCTCTTTGGTGTTTATGTGTGTAGGTCTGGATGACCCTGGTGTGTATTTGAGTGTATTTGTGTATTTTCAGGACCATGTTGGCCAGAAAGGGCCTCCTGCCGGACGGTTTCCTGCTGACCCGCCTGGCTGAGGACCAGAACCAGCCGAACAGAGGCCGGTCCCGGTTCCAGAGAGCCCGCTTCATCACCAAGAGCGGATCCTGTAACGTGGCTCACAAGAACATCCGGGAGCAGGTGATTCACACCAATCAGAGATGTTTCTGAAAACTGAGGAAACACAGGAGCTAAGACTAAAATAACAAAAAAATCATGATAAGAAATGAGATAAAAATACTCTAAGGAAAGATAAATAAATAGATAAAATAAAATGTAAAATACTGATATGGTTTATTACACAAAATGCATCATAAAATCTGCTAAAGTAGGATAAAGGAAAGAAAAGCGATTAACAGACAATAAAATTCCGAAACAATAAATCTGAACTGAAATGGAGAAATGAAACAGATTAAAATAGATAAATAAATAAGATGAAATAATAATAATTGTTTATCAGTGTTTATCAGGGAAAACTCAATAAATTATATAATGGGCTCAAGACAGAAAAAAATGCCACTCCACAGAAAACAAAAGAAAAATGGTTTGTAAACACCAACGGAAATGTACCAATTCACATAGATGACAGGAGTTTGGTTTCTTTATTAAACCAAAACAGAAAAACTATTTTTCTGGAGGGGACGATAAATGTTGGAGACAATGTGGATCTGGAGAAGATAACCACTGGCACATATTTTGGGAGTGTTCAATGATCAGACCTTTTTGGAGAGACTTAAATATCAAAGAGCATCTTTAACTGTGCTCTGCCCCTGCACTTTTCCACACTGTTCAGGAAATTCTGACTTCCAGGTGAGACGATCGGTTGAATGTTTGTTTGGTATTTTGATTCTTGCTTCGGAAAAGTACTCAAAAGACGCTGGTTAAATTCTGAAGCCCCAACAATACAGGAGTGGATGGACATAGTAAAGGATATTTCTGTGATGGAAAGGATTTCCTTTTCTGTCTCCAGAGAGACGTGTTTGTTAAAATTTAGACCAAGTGGGTAAAATATGTGAGGCAGATTTTGTGGAGGTGTCGACGTAATAATCCTGTTGTTTTTTATTTGAACAAAACCTTGTTTACTTATTTATTAATTAATTTTCATTTATTTATTTAAATGTATATCGTTAGCTTTTATTTCTTCTGATTCTCCCCATGATATACTTATAATGCTTGGTGCACTCTTTATCTCTCTCCTGTATTTAGTTCCTAATTATTTTTTTAAATGTTGATAGCAGATATGACCATTTGTTTTGACGTATTGCATAAATATGAATACTGCCGTCCCTAAATTAATTAAAAAAAATCTTAAAACTCAAAAAAAGTAAAAGTAAAGAAAACATTATAATAAAGTTCCTGATAATGAATATTTATATTTTTTCCATCTCACCTGATTTTTCTCTCTTCTGATGATCAGTGTCTCTGCCGTTGCTTAAAAAATGAGTTATTCCCTCATTTCTGATGCTTTTTTTAGGTTAAATTTAAGAAAAGATTAGTTTGGACACTGATTTAAAAATCCATCGATACATAAACATGTGGGAGCCTCTTCCAGGTGCTTATACCTCGTCTTCTTCGTTGGTTTCAGGGTCGCTTCCTGCAGGATGTCTTCACCACCATGGTTGATCTGAAGTGGCAGCACTCCTTCCTGATCTTCACCTCAGCCTTCCTCTGCTCCTGGATGCTCTTCGCCATGATCTGGTGGCTCCTCGCCTTCGCTCACGGGGACCTGGAGCCCCGAGACCCCAACGGTGAACCGGGCCCCGTCCCCTGCGTCACCGCCATCCACTCATTCACCTCGGCCTTCCTCTTCTCCATCGAGGTCCAGGTAAGTCCGCCCCGTCAGCTGTGGATCCATGTTCGGCTGTTTGGGAGGTTGTTAGCGGTGACGGTGTTTCTGCCGCAGGTGACCATCGGGTTTGGCGGCCGGATGGTGACGGAGGAGTGCCCGCTGGCGATCACGGTGCTCATCGTTCAGAACATCGTGGGGCTCATCATCAACGCCATCATGCTCGGCTGCGTGTTCATGAAGACGGCGCAGGCCAACCGGCGAGCAGAGACGCTCATCTTCTCCAGAAACGCCGTCATCGCTCCTCGAAACGGACGTCCGACGTTCATGTTCAGAGTCGGAGATCTGAGGAAGAGCATGATCATCTCGGCCACCGTCCAGCTGCAGGTCAGGTGGTCGTCCACAGACCACCATCGAGACGGTGGAGCGTTATTCTGTTAAACCGTTTTTTGTCCTGCAGGTGATCAGGCGCACGGTAACGGCGGAGGGCGAGGTGATCCCGGTGTGTCAGCTGGACATCCAGGTGGAGAACCCTCTGAGGAGCAATGGGATCTTCCTGGTCTCTCCTCTGATCATCAGCCACACCATGGAGAGAGGAAGTCCTCTGTATGACCTGTCCGCACAGTCGCTGGCGTCCGAGGACATCGAGATCATCGTAATCCTGGAAGGTCAGAAACTAAACCGTGGTCCATGTTTGAAGAATGACATCCACACTCTGGTGATGCACTCGCTCTGATCTTCTGAAGGAAAGTCTTTATAAGTCCAGGTCCTCTGAGGGGCTCTACAGGATCCTGCAAACATGGATCCATAAAAACTGAGAAACTCTTTTGTCCCTCAGACCATCAGACTGTACAGCTCCTCCCTCTGGGAGAGGAAGAGAGACAGGAAGACAGAGGACGGGAAGGAGCAGTAGGCAGCAGCCGTATTTTACCTCCGCCAGGGAGGTAATGTTTTTGCCGGCGTTTGTGTGTTTGTTTGTTTATTTGTTAACAAGATTACACAAAAAGTACTGAACAGATTTTGCTGAAATTTTCAGGAGATGTTGGTAATGGCCAACTTACAAATGATTAGATTTTGGTGGTGATCCAGATAACTGCCATTAGTGAACAATCCTTTTTTTCTCAATCACTGTCTAACTAACTAGAAAAGCCCTCAGAGAGCGCAGACCTCCACCAAGCAGCTCTGTTACGGCAGTGGCTTTTCCACGACACCTGTAAAGATAAAACTCTGGATCACCACGCGCTCCGATTGGACGGCCGAGTCTCCTCTCATGTCTCTGCATGTGGAGAGCTCCTTCGCCGGCATTGCAAGGGAAGCTGGGAAATGGAGTCACATAGGCTTCAAAAGCAATGACATCAGTTTGCAAATAAACTACAATTCCCGTAATGACCTAAAGGGGGCAGAACCCTCACAGCAGCGGAGGAGAAATGAACGGGATTTCCCGTTATAAACCTCAATGTTTTTCGTGACATCAATCTTGATCGGATCCAGATGAAATTTACCTTGATGACAGAGACATGGACCCCAAATTATCCCGTGACACTGGAGGCAAATCTGTTAAGAAATGGCAGAGATAGGATTTTTTAAAATTCAGCCCAATGTCAACCTATGGTATTTTTTAGAAAACTTGGGAACTTTTTGCATCCAAACAAACATCCAGATCACCACCAAAATCTAATCATTTCTAATTTGGGCCAATACCAACATCTCCTGAAAGTTTCAGCAAAATCCATCCAGTAGTTTTTGTGTAGTCTTGCAAACAAACAAACAAACAAACATACGGGGTCAAAACATAACCTTCTTGGTGGAGGTAGTAATGATATCAACATGGTTCTGAGTGCTAGGTGTGGGTTTTCAGGGTCATGAATCATATTATGATGGTAACTTTATCATGAACTATTGCTTATAGATGTAACAGCGATATGTGAGCTACCTTGGTGGAGGTTTGCGCCCTCTGAGTGCTATCTAGTTTTATATATATATAGATATATATATATAGATAGATAGATAGATAGATATAGATATAGATATTTTATTAAATTAAAATCTGCAAATTGTTTTTATTTTGTGATATCCTGTGTTTTTTACCCTGTGTACTTTTACAGTGCTACTGGAATCTTAATTTCCCTGACGGAGTCTCCCCAAGGGATTAATAAAGTTCCGTCTAATCTAATCTAATCTAATCTAATCTAATCTAATCAAAGACTAAGTTTCTTATAAGTGGGCTTTAATTTGACCTTCTTCTCTGTATCTCAGGTGTGGTGGAAACGACGGGGATCACAATGCAGGCCCGGACCTCCTACATCCCCGAGGAGATCCTGTGGGGGCGCCGCTTCGTCTCCATCATCACGGAGGAGGACGGGCGTTACTGCGTTGACTACTCAAAGTTCGGGAACACGGTCCCCGTCAGGATGCCCTGTCTCAGCGCCAAAGAGCTGGACCAGACCCGCGGCGTCCAGGAGGGCGGCTCCGACGCGAACCTGCAGGGCTGGGGGCTGGTGCGAGCCGGGAGGGGGGGCTTCCGGAGAGGAGGAGGAGGCCGGACCTGCGATAGCTCCGCCCCCCAGCCTTGGTACGCCCAATCGGAGAAGGCGGAGGGAGAGGCGGAAAAGAAAGGACAGAAGAAGAAGGTGCAGCTGGAGGTGATTGGACGGCAGATTGAAGAGGACGCTCTGGGGGACATGAGCGAATAGAAACTTTGAGACTCACAGTCTCAGATCGCAGATGTTACAGGACGATTATTAAAAATATGGTCGAACTCGTTCAGCTGAAGATAAACAGGCTGCAGCACAACGATCGACTGATCAGATTGTTTTCTTTGTACAGAGGATCAGGGCCACTCAGTGAAATAATAAAAAGGGTTGACAATTTATTTCCAAGTCTGTGAAAAACGTTTAAAAAAGGAAAAAGATTTAATCAATTATCCTGAGATTAAAGTAAGATTCTGAGATCAGAGTCATAATTCTACAAAACAGGGCAGATTTTAAAGATTACAAAAGATATTTAAGTTCACATAATGAAGTTTAAGTCAAAAATCTGAGATTTTAGTCTTAATTCTGAAAAAAAGGGCAGAATTTGAAGAGTAAAGCTAGAATTTTAACATTGTCAGAATTTTATGAAAAAAATGTCAAAGTTAGGATTCATAGATTAAAGACAGTATTCTAAGATTTAAGATGGAATATTGAGAATAAATCAGGATTCTAAGATTCAAGTCAGGATCCTGAGATTAAAGTCAGGGTTTTGTGCTTTAAGTCAAAATCCAGAGTAAATCAAACTCTGAGAAAATAAAAGAATTTCAAGATTAAGGTTGGTATTATGAGACTGCGGTCAGAATTCTGAGAAAAATCTGTGATTCTGGGATTTAAGGCAGAACTCTGAGAGAGAGTCAGAATTCTAAGATTAAGGTCAAAATTTGGAGATTAGTAAAGATTTCTAATCTGAGATTTAAGACCTAATTCTGATATTAAACTCAAAACTCTTTGATTAAATTCAGAATCTTGTGGTCAAAATTCTGAAGTCAGTTGAAGTCAGAAATTTGCAATTCGATTAAGAATTTTGAAATATAAGCCAGAATCCTGAGAAAAAAGTAAAAAAAATTAAAGGATGGTATAATGAGATTAAAGTCAGAATTCAGACTTTTTTTTTTCTATTTCGACTTTTTCCTTATTCTGACTTTATTCTATGAATTCTGATTTTTCACACACTTGGAAAAACAGAAAGTTAACCTCTTGATGTTCAGTGTCCTCGTCCTCTGCTGTATTCTGTGTATCTTTATCATCACCAGACTCAGATTTTATAACTGAAATGTTACAGAGACAAACCCTAAAGTTCAGCACCACTGCCGATAAAACAGACTCATGAAATTAATGACATTCTCCCTCAAAGCTCTATCTATCTATCTATCTATCTATCTATCTGTCTATCTGTCTATCTATCCATCTATCTATGTATCTATCTATCTATCTATCTATCTATCTATCTATCTATCTATCTGTCTATCTATCTATCTATCCATCTATCTATCTATCTATCTGTCTATCTATTTGTCTATCTATCCATCTATCTATCTATCTATCCGTCTATCTATCTATCTATCTATCTATCTATCCATCTATCTATCTATCTGTCTATCTATCTATCCATCTATCTATCTATCTATATGTCTATCTATTTGTCTATCTATCCATCTATCTATCTATCTATCCGTCTATCTATCTATCTATCTATCTGTCTATCTATCTATCTATCCATCTATCTATCTATCTATCTGTCTATCTATTTGTCTATCTATCCATCTATCTATGTATCTATCTATCTATCTATCTATCCATCTATCTATCTATCTATCCGTCTATCTATCTATCTATCTATCCATCTATCTATCTATCTGTCTATCTATCTATCCATCTATCTGTCTTATCCATCTATCTATCTATCTATCTATCTATCAGCACAGTCTTTGTGATCTGAAGGTGTTTTTTTGGTGCAGGTCTGGAGTTGACTATCTTTGTTTACATGAGTTATTACACTGTAAATATGACCTGTATTATCTGGTGACATATTTAATGTCTCATGAATCAAACTGAAGCCTGAGTTTATTACAGACCTGCTGCATGACTCCATCTGTGTAAAACCCCATCAGTCTATAATCTGTCATTGTGATGGATAATAAATCTATTTTTTTGTATTTTTGTTTTGTTGTAAGCCATCGTCAGTCTTGAGCCGACCCTTCCTTGTCCCCTTTCTTCTTTCTGGTCTTTTTATCTCTAAATGGGACTGTAATTTAACAAGTGAATGTCACATTATATTGAAGAGGTCATGAACTTAGATATTGAGACCATAAGCTCATTGGTAAATGTTAACGAAGGGGAAGAGAAGAAGAACCATCTGATCAGTCTTTGTCACATGTCTGCCCCCTGCTGGCCTTCAGTGAGAATGCAGTTTTACAACACACCTATTTTGGCTTCACTCTCATGGGGTGTGAGGGTGGGGGGGCTACATCCATTTAAGATAAAACCAGGACACGTGATTCACAAGAATTACCACAAACAAAGATGCACTGCTTTACTTTTTATTGTTAAATTGTTAAAAAGTACAAAATCAGAAATTAGCAAAATGGTGAAAAAAATCAATCTTTAAAATGTGACCTGAGATCCAGAAAGAGCCAACATCACTAATGCTCAGTTTAGTTCATGTTAATAGGAACATTAAACTCCTGCAGGTCTGCGACGGCTTCAGCTCTGGCACCACCATGAGGACAGCAGGGAGCCCAGCAGGGAGCCCAGCAGGGCGAGCGTGGACGTCGCCGTGGTTACGGCCTTGCTGGAGTTGCACAGGTTGCTGCTGCAGCATCGGTATGTGAAGCCGGAGATCGCCGGGAACATCTGAGTGAGACGGGAGTTATCGCAGTCCGTGTACCGGATACACTGACGGATCGTTTTACCGCCTGGAGAAACAAAAACAATGATTAATAATTAAAAACACATAAAAATAAATTATTCAGCCTTTAATCTAAAATAAAAAAGACAATGATACTTAGAACATGGACCCCTGCTGCATGCACAGGTTTCATCATTAAAAATTAAAGTGAGGATTCTCTTACATTTTTAATTATTCAAATATAGAGATCTTGTGGTGTTTTTAATTCATTAAATTTGATTTAAACACGAACAAAGAGCGTTTTTGCCATTTTCAGCAATAGTATTCAGTGTGGAACCTCCAATGAGGCATGCAATAGATACTTCCCGAGATTACACTCAAGTTAATTCATGTGGTTCTCTCGATAAATTTACTCAAATCATTGGAAAAACTGTTTTTTTTTATCCTGGGATGAAGTAGGTCAAGTTATGAACAAAAACCCATTCTATACTCTTTCTAAATCTGCTTCATTTTTATCTTTATTTTAGAGAAATTCCAAAATAAACCGAAAAACAAGAGCACTGTAAACCATATTTAACCATGGAAAAACAATATTAAAAATGCATGGGTATATGTCCACTTATGGCCTCCATATTTTAGTGCAGTGTCTCTTAACTTAAGGGTTGGGACCCACCAAAGGGACACGGGTGTTTTCCAAAAAAAAAAAAGAAAAGATAAGAAAAAAGAGAAAAAAAAAGGATGCTTATAATTGTCATATTTTACCATTTATTCAAAGAATACTAAAATAAGTCTGATATAAAATAACACTAAAGTCTTCGGTGAGATTCATGCTGAAATGAGGGTTAGAAGTCAAAAATATCCTTAAAGTACAAGTTTTAACAGGACATTAATAATGCCAAGGGGGTCCAGAGTCCCTGTTTTTGATGTTTTAATGGTTGTGAATTAAAAGATTGGGACTCTCTGCATTTTGAAGTCGTCTTGTTACACATTCTGAACACAAAAAACACTACATAAAAAAAATCTGTCAGTGTTTCACTATCAGCTGGAACAACATTTTTATTCTTTAGTTTAAAAACATTTAAAGAATCTTTTTTGGCTTTTACAGACAAATGTAAAGGGACAAACATGTGAAACCTTGCCATGTTTAAAACCTCATCCGTGTGTTGGGACAACTAAACGGTGTGCAGCAAGCAGCAGAGGAATCTGAATATGAGCCACTTTAAAGTCTTCACTGCAGGAGACCTCCCTGACTGTCCCGAGAGGGTAAAATATACAAAACCCATAAACTCCAGTCTGTCATGAATCACTGAGATGATTAGCAGCTTTTGTTTAATATAAATAATAATATGAAAATCAGACTGACCTCTCTCACTCAGAGAAATACAGGAGTCCTCATAAGTGCACTCCTGGACGTTCTGACAGCGGCCCGTATAATCAGAACATTTATAACAACGGAGTCCAAAACCTGCAGAGACAAAAAAGGAAAAATAAGAAGCAGAAGAAGAAGACTGAAGATTGAAAAAACATCAACACAATGCTCACTAAGAGCTATGGATACATGGAACTACCCCAAAAGATCATGCATTTTACTGCAGCCAGAATAAATATTAATTTATTTAAGTCATTAATTCATTACTTGTTCGTCTTAATTCTGATTTACTATCTCTTCAGCCTTTTATCTTTTTTTAATGCTGATTTTAGCTGATTTTACTTTCATTTTTTTTCCTGTTATTGGTTTTTATTTGTTACTTTTTAATTATTATTGTCATTTCTTACTTTATTTAAATTCCCATTCTATTTATTTTATGCTGCAGTTCTGCTGCATCTGATCATATTATGTTGTGTTTTTCACGTGTGTTGCGGGGTTCTTGTATCTAGATTGTTTGTGCCCACTTTTTGGGTATTAGAATAAATAAATCAGTCAAAAATTCATCAGCTGTTTGCTTTAATGCTACTGATGCTATTTCAACAGAAGCTGGTTGGCTAAGCTAGCTAACGTAATCAAAAAATCAAAGCTATCAGGAGTTGAGATTTACACATTATTTGACCTCAACAAACACATTCAACAAAAAATATAGTTTTGATTGTCTTTAAATATATAAAGCAAAAGACACGTTTTTGATAATGAAGTAAAAACAAACTGCACAGCTAGCATGATGTAGCAAAGCTAGCCTATAGCTTAGCTTAGCTTAGCTAGTGTTGTCAGAAACCAAGGCTGAAGGACGTTAAGATTTCTCTGCTTCTGTGGTCTGAGAATTAAAATATACACCGTGATAAAATAATGTTAATGTTATTCAGTTTGACGATCTAAAATGATTAAAAATAAGGGGAGAAAAAAAAATTGACTTGTCATGGCTAAACATAGCCCAGCTTATTATCGCTTAAGATCATGTTGTAGATATGATTAATGAATTCTTATTGTCTGATTATCTTTGTCACCAGTTAATTCTAGACACAAATCTTAAATTTAGCAGTAATCAGTGGGTGCTGATTTAAAAAAAAAGTATTTTTAAGGGTTGGACATTTTTTTAATTAAAAGTCAGAATATATATGTATATATCTAACTCTCTCTCTCTCTCTCTCTATATATATATATATATATATATATATATATATACATATATATATATCAGACTTTAATATTAGAATTCTGATTTTAATCTGAGAATTCTGATATGTATCTCAGAATTGTCACTTTAATCTCAAAATTTTGACTTTGTTTCTCAAAAATCTGAATTTGCTTTCATCATTCTATACAACAACAACAACAACAGTGGCCTTGGTAAAAATAAATCCATGCATTATATTTTACTTATTTTTCCCATAAATGAAATTTATTAAATGTGTCAATAAAATGATCAAAGTTAATTCTTATCTCTACAAAACCTGCAGGCTTTTATCAAAAAAAAAGGCTTTTATTAAAAATAGCTAAGACTTTGCGAAAAATGTCAAAGTGAGTCAAACAATTTAAAAACATACATGCATATTATTTAGGGCTCCCATTGCAAACAATGGAAAATAATAATTATTATTGTTTTTCATCAGTCATATAACTCAAATATTGTAAATTAGCAAACGTCAGTGTTTGAATTCTGCTAAAACATGCTTGATATAGTTGATAAATTCTTTACAACAGATTGTTAATATTAGATGTATTAAATTAGTTCTCCAATTAAGTTTAATCAAATGTTCATCGGCACAAATAGAGTTACTGTAAGTTTTTAATGATAATATATATTGCAGGCTGATTTCAGATGAGGGTGCCGGGTGTCTCCGGGTCTACTCACCCTCATGCAGCACCCCGGAGCAGACCAGCAGGAACCAGAGGCAGCGCACCATCTCGTCTCCCTGCAGGCCCGGAGTGAAATCAGGGGGAGAAGTCTGCAGAGCCCGGCCGGGTCTACGGTCTGATCTGGTCCAGTGTGACCCAGAGGAACGACAGTGGGGGACTGAACACGTCTCTTTGTCCACATCCACAAAGACCTCAGTGTGAGTGAGTGTCCTCCTCCAACAATCACTCCCTCCTCCTCTGACGCTGCTGCTGCCGCTGTGAGGGAGTGAGGAGGCTCTGCTCGGACATTTAAAGCTCCTCACGGTCCAGCCCGCGGTCCCAGCATGGATCTAAACTCACAGACATAATGGAGCCTCAGTGTTTTTACATTTATTCACAGTGTGACCCTGAATGCCCTCAGAAGACCTCCTCACAGTTAAAATGATTTAATCTTTAAACACCGAATTAAGACGCACTGGTGTGTGTTACCTGAGGCAGTGGTAAAGCTGACCCCACAGCCCAGTACGGTGGCTCACAAAGGGGAAAACAGAGACCAACGACATTTTTAGACATGGTGCAGATTGTTAAAATAAAAACTTGAAACCAAAACTTTCCTTTTTTTGACCAAGTTTTTATTTATTTTGACAGCCTTTACAGGGCTGCATCATCCAACAAAATTAATTTGGGATAATACGATAATACATTTATCCCTCTTCTTTTTTTTTCTTTCTTTCCTTTTATCTAAATGCATAGATATACAGCAGAGGATAAGGGCCACGGAAAAATACAGGTAGATTTTTTTCAAGCAGTAAGTCAGTCAGTCAGACTTTTGAGAATGAAGTCAAAAATCCCTCTTTTTTCTGCTCCATCTTTTTTCCTCGATTCTGACTTTAAACTTGGGATTCAGTTTTCTTCAAACTCTGACTTTAATCCCAGGATGCTCCTTTCAGTCTTAGACTGTTGACTAAAAACTCAGAATTCTGATCTTTTTTTTTCTCAAATCCTGGCTTCAGACTAAGAGTTCTGATCTGAATTTCAGAACTCTGACTCTAATCTCAGAATTGTGACTTAAAACTCATTAAGACCTTTTAAAAATGAATCCTGAATTTAATCTCAAAATTCTGACATTTTTTTCTTCAAATCCTGACTTTGATCTCAGAATTCAGACTTTTCTTTTTTTAATCATGACTTCAATCTGTGAATCCTGACCTGAATCTCAGAAGTCTGCAATTTTTTTTTAGAATTTTTCTTAACTCAAAATTCTATTTTTTTTTTCTCCGACTCACAACTTTAATCTCAGAATTCAGACGTTCATAAAATTTCATCCTGCCTTCAATCTCAGAATTCTGACTTGAGTCTCAGAATTCGGACCTTTCTTTAGATTCTTACTCCAGTCTCATAATTTTAAGTTTAACTTCAGTATCGTGACTTTAATCTTAAAATCCTGAATTTTCACTAAGAATTCCAACTTTTTTACTGACTTGAAATAAAAAAATCAATCTCATTGTTGAGTTTTTTTCAGTGAACCTGTCCATCTTGCATTTCCATGACAGAAACAAAAGCAAAGAAACTTCGTCTCCTGCTGGTTTCGAGCTTCAATGAGCCTAAGTCTACAACGTCCAGAGGGTCAGAGTTCAGTGAGGGTGAGAGAGACAGACCGGGGTGGCTTAACTCAGGTGTTTTTGTTAGAAATCGTACTTCTCTAACGCTGCAGGTTCACGGTCCGGACCACGATATAAAGTCATGGAGATGTCGACCTATGAATCATAGTGAGTGAATCCTTGAGGTGGCAGATACTTTGAGCTAAAGTTTAAAGAACATTCCTCAAAGCAGACATGAGATCTTTCACTCATGAGCATAGGGCCAGATAATCTTGACCTTTGACCCCCAAACCTAAGTAGTTTACTCTCAAGTCTTAGGTTTGTTAAAGTTTGGGGACTACATCCTGCTGTTGATGGTGAAGGTCAGATTCACTCCATCATTCCTCAGAGAGTCGAGGGTTTGAGTCCAGTCCAAAGTGATTGACGGAGTTTTTCTGTCCACAGGAGGACATTCACAGGACAGAGGGGACCGTCCTGGAGGGTGGAACCACAGACAGAACAAATGATTTTTAGGACTTCTGAAAACATCTTGGACGTCCTCAGGTCCCTGCCTGCAGTCTGTCCTCCTCTGCGGGCCGTGGGCGGCTGTGGCGCTGGTTTGGTATTTGAGTTTTTGTGTCAGACGCCTCGGAGGCGTTCACTGACGTGACCTCTGCTGTCCATGACCTTTACATGTGACCTCTGTCTCTACACTCTGTTTACTCTCAGGAAGACCACAGAGACCCTCGCAGACCATGTTGGACAAAAACACAGCACATGGAGTCAGTCTCAGACGTTAGGGTTTGATTGACTTTGATTAACGAGTGAGAAACGTTCAGATCAATGACCTGGTTCTGTCTCTGCTGACCTGAGGTTTCCTGTTTAATTCACTGTGGGATTAAACTGACTGATGAACAACTGATGTGGATCAGCAATGTCCTATATCCTAATATCCATCAATCAGCCCATCCAACCATCCAACCATCCAGTAATCTACAGATCCATCCATCAGTCTTTTCATTTATAAATCCATTAGTCAACACATCTGGACATTCTTTAGCTCATCCATCCATTCATTAATCTACGTATAAATCCATCAAACAGTTCATCTTTCCATCTATTGATTCATTCATCCACCAATCCAGCCATCAGCCTGTCTATTCATCCATCATAAATCAGTCTTGCACTTTTAAATTACTTGGTAGTAATTTTGGTATGAGCTCAGGACTAAACTTTAGTCAGTGGTTTTGTGTATGGTGTTTTTGATTCTGTGTTGTTTTATGTTTTTTAACTCTGATGTTGTTACCTTGTCTCTTGCGTGCCCTGCTGCAAAACTAATTTCCCTTCACGGGACAATAAAGAGATTCAGATTCTGATTCTCTGTCTGTCCATCAATCTGTCTGTTCATCCAGCCCATTTATCCATCTATCTGTCCATAAATGGATGAGTATTCACTTATATAATACACAAATATAAATAAATGTACAGAGAGAGAGATTTTACTGCAGCAAAGTCATGTTCAGCGGTGTTATTTTGGACTCTTTTTAGATTTACTGGTGGTAAATGTCGTTCGAGTGCCTCAGTCCCAGGGTGTGACGGACTGAGCGAACACACAGAGGGTCGACTGTATGAAGATCCAGCTGCTGTCTGAATCTGCACACGACCTTCAGGACAGACCAACATTTGATTTAACTACTTCAGTCTGAATTCAGTCCAACTGAACACAGACACTGATACTGAGTCAACTTTACCCCAGTTCTCCATCTGAAGGGCTTCTTTCTCTATGAGCTGACACATTATTAAGTCACAAACAAACAAACAAACAAACAAACAAAGGGTCTGTCCGAGCGCTCAGTCTGATCACTTCATGCAGTTTTAAGAAGGTAATCAGAACAATGGACACTTTTCTCCATCAGAGGGTCAAACTAAAGCTCAGGATGCACAATATGATCACTACAGGATCAGAATCAGCAGACTGAACGTTTCTGAAGCAAATATAACGTCCATAATATCAGCTTTGTTCTGTACACTTACTCTGAATGGATGTACCAAAAGATTCTTATTATCAGTGAATATCTTTAAAAGCAGACGACCACATCATGTTTTATAGCTTCACGTTTTTAGATGAGCTGACAGAGTGAGGCACAGGTTTAAGTCAGGTGGACGAACTTTTAACAGAAGTACATCACTACTGAGGAGAATTACTTTGGTATGGAAGAAACAAAATATTGGTTTACAGGTTGAAAATGTTTTTTTCAGGTCTGTGAATAAAGTCAGAAATCACAGGAAGAAAGTCAGAATTTTGGCAATTTTGACTCTTTACAATTCTGACTTATTTTTCACAGCAGAAATCCACTACTGAGCATCTCTGGGCAACACTCATCAAACCTGCACGGCTGCAGATAATTCATAATAATCAAATAAAACCAGGAAGGGTCTGTCTGAAATTTAACAGAATAAAAAACGAAATCCTGATCAGTTTTTGACCAGTTTGCCTCCACCGAGGCATTTCTGACATGCTTTATCTTGTGATGAGAAAAAATCCTTTAAAGAAATTCTTCATCTGGATTTACCACCAAAATTTAATCCCATCTTCCTTGTGCCTCGACCAACAAAAATATAATAAAATAAAACTAAAATCTGTTTATAACTTTGTCTTATCTTACCCACAGACAGACAAACTCCAGCAAAAACATGTCGTCCTCGGCAGAGAAAAAAATGAGGAAATTTGGCGCTGACAGTTTTTTCTGTGTTGGACATACTAAGAGAATATAGACCAGTATCAGGACAGGAATAAAGATTTTTTTATTTTTATGATGCACTAAATAATTGTCTATACTTCTGAATAATGCTGTTGTCAAAACTCTCTGAAGTACACAGAGTTTCAACATAATGATGTCTTCATTATTTTAATGATCAGTCGTATCAAGAGGTTAAAACTTCATAGAAATTAAATAAATAAGTAAAGACTTAACAGTCTTGGGTCGTATTTTCAGCGAGTATGAGAGAGAGAGCGTGGCCTGAATTGGACAACTATGTTGGCAACTTCAGGAAAAGTGTGTGGGGCTGGTGAGGAGCGTCCGTTCTCCAAAATACCGGCAACAAAGTTGATCAATTTAGACAGTGGGCACAAGTTTACCTGCAATTTTTGATGGTAGAAAACAATAAAGTGATAATTTGGGGATATTCAGGACGTCTTTTTTGTTGCCATGGTTTTCAAAGTTGTGATTGTTGTTTGATTTTCTCTGACATGAAAATGATAGCCAATTAAAATAAATAAAGAAAACGTCTCCCCGTGTAGTCCAGATGTTTGAGATGATCCGTTATCTCTGAACTGGGAACCATCTTTGTAAAACCTGCAGTTTTAGTGATATAAACAGTACTAGCCCACCTGTTTCTTCTTTTTAAAGCATAATAACACCTTCGACATAATCGATATCTTTCCCAGCTCTATAACATATCAGAATAAACTGGTGACATCATGGAGCTGCAGACTCTGGTTATCATGGATCGAGCAGACGTCTGAAAACAAAGACGGTCTGATTCAGCGGACAAAGAGGGCCCAGTCCGGCCGTCAGCCTTTCACTTTCTGTCAGAGCGTAAGAACAGCACAACAACATGGAGCACAGAGTCAAAGTTCAGCTGAAAACAGTTTGGATCTCAAATGATCCAATGCAAATATCCAGAGCTGTCAGATCACATCCAGAGCTTTTGTTCCAGCTTCCTCTTTTTTCTTCACTCCGTCTCCAAAAGTCTGAAATACACAGCAGGATGTTTGTGCTGCTTTAAAACGAGTCTCCAAGACATTCATCAGCTTCTGACAAGCTTCAGGGCCACTTAGGTAAAATATCAATCAGGGTCCTCGCCCTAAGGGGAGGGCCCCTCTGTCCTCGCCCTGTTGTTCCTGTTGCGTTTCTTTCTTTTTATTATTACGCCCACCAGCTCTTTAAACCTTAATTTGACCCCTAAACACTCTCAAAAACTCACTATAATTGGCACACACCACAGATCCACTGAAAAACTCGATAAGATGAATAAATTAACCCCAAAATGTGCTCTCTAGCGCCCCCTAGGCACACTAAAATGGCCCTCACGGCCAGTAGGAATGTAAGAGAGATCAAACTAGTGGCAAAACGTTCGTCTCATCAAGACCCACAATTCACGCGCTGACACCCCTGACCTGTCTTAAACAGGGCACCAGCAATTTGTCTTTCAAAATAAAATAACCGCAGCGTGTAAATTGGAGTAATGTAGGTCAAAGTCTTCTGATTCTTTTAAGCTTTGAAAAAAGTCTGTAGCTACAAATATTTAGTAGCAATACAATCTCCAAAAGGTGATGTCTGTCTGCATGACCTGTGCAGGTCAAAGGGTCAAAAAGGGATGAAACCCTCAAAATGGAGGTCAAACCGGCATGAGGGACATGCGGCAGAGCGAGGACCCGACCAACGATGCTTGCAGCTTTAATTAAAGTCTCAGACGATCAGAGGGCGTGAAGGTCAAAGAGCAAAAGAAAAAACTCTTAGACGCTTGAGGAAAAGGTAAAAGGAGGGAAATGTCAAAAATGAAGTAAACATAATGTTGTTAGGTATATTTCAGATTGAAGTCAATATGCTCACAGTGAAGCCTTAATCTCAAAAACACGGTAGATACACTCAGCGGTCACTTTATTAGGCACAGCCCTCAGTCTCAGGTTGGACCTCCTTCACCTTCAGAGCTACTTAATTCAACCAGGAGCTGAAACATCCCTCAGAGATGTTGGTCCATGTCTCCATGACAGCATCACACAGCTGCTGAACATCCATGATGAGAATCTCCCGCTCCACCACATCCCAAAGGTGCTCTACTGGACTGAGATCTGGTGACTGTGATGTGATCTGAGCTCTGAGACATGGAGCTGCTGAAGTCTCCATCAGAAGATGGTCCACTGTGGTCATAAAGGGATGGACATGGTCAGCAACAATCCTCAGGTAGGCTGTGGGGTTTGAACCATGCTCAGGTGGGACTAAGGGACCACCGGCAGCCTGAACCGCTGATCCAAGGCAGGATGGATCCATGCCTTCATCAAACTCACCAGACCAGGAGACACTTTTACAATCCTCTATTGTCTAATAATTAGAATCACACAAAGCGTGGCTGAATTCAGGTTTAATGGCTCTTAAATTGAACTTTTTAAAGCACTTGAATTAAAACAACGGCACATATTTTTTGGTTCATCTGAGCACATTCAAACTCCATCAGGTCCATCAGTCGGCTGTAAGAAGACCTCCACACTGCTGTGGGGTCAGAAACACACAGACCAAACATCAGCGAAGCATCTTCTGATATCAAAATCTCAGCGGTGAGACTAAAATATGATCAAAACGCCTCTCTGCTGCAGCCCAGCTTTACATTCAAACACAAGCAGCAGAAACAGCGTCCTGATACAAACATTATGCTTTAAAAATAAGTTTATACATTAATTACTGCATGCATAGAATACATACATGCATATAAAAAAGAGAAAACCAGCTCCCATCTTTCAGAGGCATGAAATCAAAGATCACTCAGCCTTAAGAGCACAGACATCTTTGAGAGGCAGAGTCACATTTTAAGGAAATTCACTTCAGATAATTTATTCTTCAATCTTCTTCTGATCAAAATGACACAGGCTGCTGCTGCAGGACAGGCTGTCAGGTCCCTCATATAATCACTGAGGCTAAACTGTGACAGTGGGCAGCGTTGTGGATCACTCCATCTTTTTACACTCTGAGGTCTTTACTCATCATCATCATCCGCCGTTTTGTTTTGGTTAAAAACAAACCTGGTGGCAGATCACAGGTGTTATGTTTTAATATGTTACCGTGCTCTCTGGTGTCCTTTGTGGTGCCCTGTTAACACAGTTCCTCTTCTTCATGAGCTGAGTTTGTTTGCACCCCGATCATAGGGAATAAATATCATTAGTCTTTTACTTATCATTTCCTTTCACTGACGGGCCAAACGTGGTCAGAACTGTGGCTTAATTCTCAACAGAGACGTTTACTGCATGATTTTCAGGGAGTGGAAACACCTGCGATTTGCAGAAGCATTTATCTCTGCAGCACAGCTTTGAATCAGGAGTGCCGTGTGTTTGGTGTTGTTGCCAATGAAAACCTACAGGCTGACCTTTGCCCTCACAGAAAATCAATTAGGGAATCGGATTAAGAAGCAGAATCATTAATGGCACTGGTATTAATAAAATCTTACCAATTCCCATCCCTACATTTGACCTCCTCTATTAAAGCTGCAGCGTGTAACTTATTATTATTATTTAAAAAAACACGATCATCTGTCAATATGTAACCCCCCCCCCCCCCCCCCCCGTTTTAAGCCTTTAGAAAATCCAGGGACGGACACCCACATTTCGGCCAATCAGGGCTCAGTTCAGGGACAAAGCTCTTACTGGATCCCCTGCTAAGGTTTATATGGTTGTTATGTATAAATGAGCTACAGGTGATAATATTATGAAGGGACACGTGGTTGTGGCTCTTTGTGGCTGTAAATTTACATCACATTGGCATAATGCTAGGGATGTACGGTATCAGATTTTTGCCAATATCTGACATGCAGATATGCTGATATTTCCAAACTCAGTATTGCCAATACTTATACTGCTATTCTGTGTCAAAGGCTCGAAGCCACTACTGAACGAGAACTGACCTGATACTTTCATGGTGACATGTGAGGCAAAAAACAACATTTTATTCCTGAATTAGATATAATTCTGATTTATAAAAGTTAGTGGTGTTGTTAATTATCACAGAACACTTTGTCTATATTACAGTCAAAATACAGTATATTGATGGAATATTTGTATGGTGAAAATATGGGCAAAAATGTTAATATTGGACCGATAATATCGTGCATTCCTACACAAAGCTAAAATTTTTTGAAATTTCATTCACTGCAGTCTCATCCAGGTGACCTTGGCTTGTAACGATCCAAAGTAAATACGACAGTTCTGAGAATTTTTTTTAAAGCAGCTGAGATGTCGGTGTGAAAACCATCAGTCTGTTTCTGTTTTTTTCCAACATCAGTTTAAGACATCATTTTGAACACGGTGGCTGCACCGATTCAGCTCTCTTCAGCTTGGTCCAACATTTTCTGCAGTCAATGCCTTCAGCACCGACTTTGGCTGTGTCATCAAAAAGGCTGCTCTCTCAGTTACTGTCCAAGTTATATGCCATAAAAGCAAATAATATGTTGAAATAAATTTCCCAAAATGTTCCTCTGTGTCGTCTCTAAAATCACTTTTTTAAAAATATCTCTGAGTAAATGAAGCTGAAGTGTCTGCGCTCTGGTGCTCCACCATTTTGAGCGTTCAGTAAAGGCATCTTAATAACAACAGTAAAACATTTCACTTAAAAACATTTCAGTCTCATGCATAATGATCGCTGGAGCTTTGGCCTTGCCCGTGAAGCTTATTGAAACAGAAGATCTGCAGCAGAGAAAGTCAAACTGATGTGAGAGAGTGAGCTGGCAGAGCAGATAGCACCTTCTCAGTCCTTCACCGTGGCACCATCGTTAAATCCAAGAGAAAAATACTCTCGTACAAAGCTGCTCAAAAGCATTTACAGTATATACACTCTATACAAAATATACAACAAGGAGCTCCACTGTTACAAATATAAAGCCTTTGGACGTCCACTCGCTCTGCAGGGTCAGTGTGTCCATCAGCTGAGGGGACGCTCAGTCTGACACTGATCGATTGTTTCTCACGTATAACTGACTTTTATTCAGGCAACAAGTGCTTTATTATTGAACCCAACAAGTGCTGGGACGCCCAGCGGGCTCCGTTTGACAAAGATGGTCAGTGAGAGAGGACAGTCTGAGTGTGAGGACTTCATCAGCTGGAGGTTCCTCCAGCTATAAAAACACCGGTCTGCGTCATTTCATGGTCCTTTTTGGATTTTCAGACGCATCAGTTTGCCTGTGTTGTTATATTGCACACTCACATGTCTGCTGTTTGTGTTTCTGATCGTGCTTCGTCTCTTTATGTCTTTTCAGTGGCACCTGATGCTCTTTTAGTGGCATGATTTCTGCACCTGCTCGCAAAATATAAAATATATAATTATATATGTGTATGTTTAATAATAGCATGTGTCATTAAGAGATGATAAAGTCACATGGGCTGGTTTTACTGGCATTAGAAGTTGTACAATCTTTAAATAGTATTTTCAAAAAAATTTGAAAATGTAATTTTGGAACAATGTGTGGATTTAGGACATAGAATATAACATTACAGTTCATTTTTATCAAAACTGGTTTTAAAAATTTACAAGAAGTCCAAGTGTTAAAAAGTAAAGCGCCCCCTCCTGGCCAAAAAACAGTCTCTGAAAACTGGACACAGTGATATTCAATAGATCTGACAATGAAACTGACTAACACACACAGCCCTATATCTGTGCCATTGAATAATATAAAGGTAAAATCAGATGATTATGTGTTGACTGCAGCCAGTAAACCATGTGAAGTTGTTTAGATATGAGCTCAAGGCCGAGGATCCTACAGTTTCCTGATTGACTGTTGTTGCAATCAAAAAAAGTGCACGTTTAGGTTTAATAAAAGAGGCACGCTGATACCAACAAACACACAGATAGTTTCTTCCATGTATGTCATGTTTTCTGGTGGTCAGTGACATGCTGCTAAAAGAGTTTGCAGGTGCCTCTAAAATAAAGACATGCTGCACTTCAGGGCCCATTTACACGACAATGAAAACGTCAGAAAACGGAGAGCTTTCGTTACGTTTGAGCCTTCTGGTTACACGGAAACGGGCCATCTTCAATATGTTTGGACTAGCGATGTACAGACTTTTTGTAGTTCTGTTCAGACTCCTCAGAGCGTTTTTATAGATGAGGACAAGGTGGCCAGCTGTCCTCTGACTGATGGTACGTTTCACTAAATCTCTGAGCTTGAGATGTCCCAGGTCAAATTAGATACGTAATTGGGGACGCCCCCTCAGGTCCGAATTGTTTCTCATGAAGTCTGATGAGCTTCAGCTACTCCATGTTTAACAGCTTGTAAATGAAACGTGTTTAACTGGGATGTGGGGCATGGCATACTCATTTACATTCAACTCCACAAGAATCTCTTAAAGACAAAGAGGAAGAACCAACAGAGTGAAGGTCACCCTTAAATACCGATCCCACACACTGGAGGGCTGCAGATAAAAGTCTTCTACTGAGCCCAGCTTTGTGATGTGTCTTAGCGGCCAGCCTGCCGGTTAAATGTCCGGGTAATACTCCGTGTTAACGTCCACACTGTGCAGGACAGACTTCTGATCAGAAGAAGACATCCTGTTCAACATCTCAGCTGACAGAGAGTAACCACTTCCGGACTTCTCCTCGAACCAGCTGTCCAACGCTCGCTTCCCGTCGAAGTTGGCAATAGGCGGCCCGTTCACAGACACCGTCAGCAGGTCATTCATCTGGTCCAAGGTTAGCCGGGACCGGTTGTTCTTACACATCTTCTGTAGGGACCCTCTGCCTTTATCGCAGCAGGCTGTGGAGCTGGGTAGGACTCTGACCACCTGGACGATGCGGTTCAGCAGTGGGAAACGCTGCTTGTACCTGCAGACATGGCCGATGACCTCTTTGAAGCCGTTCATACTATAGTAGTCCGCTTTGAGATCCTTCCACTCCATCACCAGGCTGCCTGTAGCCTCCGTCCTCACCAAGCCCTCCTTAGCTCCAGTGGGGACGGACTCCAGGTGGTTGAATATCATTTGGATTTCTTCCTCTCCGTAGGCCTGTAGGTCCTCGCGGTTGTTGGGCCAGGTGGACAGGTCCAGGACCTGACAGGCTTTGGCAAAAGAACGGCTTTGCTGGTCCAACCTTTGGGACAGGATCCCCTGGCTGCGGTTACAGATCTTTTCCCGGATAGACTGAAATTTGGACTCAGCGACTCTTAGGTTCTTTAAGGCAACACCGTTGAAACTTTCACGAAAGTTCTCCTCAAACTCCTGCAGATACTCTCCAGGGGAATCTACCAAATGACCGATCTCCAAAATGGCCTCCTCGATCTTGGCTTCCACCTGTGAGACCAGAAGGTAGTCTCCCTGGAAGGTGAAGGCCAATCGTGAGAAAATGGCGATGATGTCTAAGAGGAAGTAGATGAGCTTCACTGATTGGTAGTCCATGAGGAACTGAAGGAGGGTGAGGGCGATGGCAGCAGCGTCACCTCTTTGTGTCTGACTGCTGATCTCCTTCAAATGTGTGACCACCTCCAGGTAATCTTTGATGAGCGCATTCAGGACGTTTGGTTCTCCTATGATCCATCGGACTGCTCTTATGTCTCCAAGGAACTCGGTCTCCTCGGACAGCGTTGGAGCTGTGGATCGCAGCTCGGCCATCATGTGAGGCGAGTAACGGTAGAAGCTAAGGAGCTGCTTGAGGTTGTTTTCCAGATCTTCAAGGCAGGAGAGCTCCTTCCCACTGATGGCATCAAGCACCTCAAGATGGGGCCGGTGGATCATGATGGGGAGGCAGAGGATCCACGGAAAAGTCTTCTGTACTGCTATGTACAGGTTGGCTCTTGTTCCTGTAGAGATGTTCGTGCCATCTACCCCGAGACCCACCACCAGCAAGTCCTCAAACCTGAGGCCTAAGACCCCAAAGGCCCGATCCATCGCTTGGAGATACCCGTCCACGCTGGACATGCTCACTCTTTGCATGGACAGGAACTCCGTGTTCGGGGAACCCTCATTGGTGATGAACTGGACGTAGACCGCCACCATGTCCGAGAACAGGTCGTCATTCTGAGCATCCATTATGACGCTCAGGAAGGGCGACAGGCGCATCTTCTCGGCCAGGTCTTCCTTCAGCGCCCGTGCGATGTGGTGGACCAGGATCTGACAGTCTCCTTCGTTCATGTACTGATCCACCACCTTGAGCTCACACCGCTTCAGCAGCTCTGCCAGCGGACGGAGGTCAGAGAAGGGTCGTCCCTCGAGCGCCAGGTGGTACGCAGCGTTGAAGAGCAGCATCATGTTCCTGCACATCTCCTCCGTCTTCTCCGGGTGCATGCGCAGCTTGTAGAGCTGCAGGCACTTCTTATGGAGGTTGCTCTGGCTGTGGAGCTTGATGGTGTGGATCTTGAACTGCCTGGAGCCGATGATGAAGGCGGAGGTTCGGGAGGACTGGACGGTGTACTGGCGGCAGACGTGGCACCACATCTCGTTGAGGGTTGGTGAGTAGCGAAGGAACCAGAACTTTTTTAGCCACTCCTGCTTGAAGCGGCGAATCCGTCGACCTCCACCAGAGGAGAACTTCGATGAGTCTTCAGGAGAAATCACAAGATCTGCTGCAATCGACTCGTCAGCGGAGTCGACGTCCTGGTCGTCTTCATCCAGGACCACCTGAGAGGGGGTCAAGGGCTCCATCCCTGCAGAGAAGAGAATATTTAACTCTGAAAACATCTCAGCCATGTTTGGATTAAAAATGTTAGAAATAAAAAAAAAAGGAAAGGCTAAAAACTCTAGTCCAGGCTGAACCACAACTACTGTGCTTTGGTAGGAACCTGGCATCAGGATGGATCCTGCAGCACAGGGGTAGTTTAGTAATCGAGTATTCTATCAATTAATCGAGTAATTGGATAAGAGATACATTGCGCATGCTGCAAATTTTTTACATTGAATTCCTTTGGCTTAATTTCAAGCATCAGTAACATACAAAACAGAAAATAAGCCAAGTCTCTTAAATGAACTTTTTTGTTTCCTTTTTTGAACATTTTGAGCATGAACTGGATCCCAAAGTCAATATCCATATTTTCTATTGGAAAAAAGTAGTTCCTGCATAAAACTGCTCACAATAAAGTCTGCAGATTATTTTGAGCAACCAGGTCATGATTTTTAGAAAGAGACACTGGTTTTTACTTTTCTAAATGTATTTTTGGTGCTTTGAGCATCACAGGACTTCTGCCATTTAGACCAAATATACTAGAGAGGGGCCGACATCTCTACAGCTGATATCTTAATAACGTACAACTCATACAAAGAGTAAAAACCTTAATGGATACACAGGCTTTTTAAGTTATAATAACTGTCTCTGCGGTGAGCACTAAACCAGTTACAACAGATCAAATTATATTGATATCAGCCTCTGTGCAATGGCGTAAATATTTTTGAACTTTTAAGTTTGTTTTATTTATACTGTTCTTGCAGTTTTATTTTTTCTATTGATCATATCTTGCTCTTTTTAGTATGTGCTTTTACTTCTCTTACTTCTATATTATTATTATCGTTGTTTTTTTTCATGGTTATCCTTTTGCTATATTTTTGCCTTTACTGCTGTAACGATGCCAATTTCCATACTGAGGATCTAATTTATCATGTTTCATTACTAGGCCAAAATAATATCATACTTAGATACTAAGATGATTCAACTACCTTATACACATTTATTTAGAATATGAAAGGATGCCTACGCCTGTGTCCAGATGCAAAGACCGAATATTTTCTGTTGAGGTGCTGCAGCATTGACGATGTGCTGTTATGCTAAGCTCACTCCGTTTAAAAATAGGCACGCTGCAGTATGTTTTCTTTTCGTTTCAACTTGTAGTGATCCCACACTTTGGACCCTACCATCCTGAGTCTCTTCTTCCTGTCCCTCTCTTTTTTCGACCTCCATGATTTTGCAATCCACGCCTCATGTCAATGTTTCAGTGGCAGATCAGCAGCAGAAGCAGCAAGCGTGTTGTGCAACAGAAATGAGCATCTGAGCCAAACACAGTGCGCTGCACAGTGGTCTGGATTTAAGCGAAGCCTCGAGGCAGATCATTTGTCTCGAGGCTTTTTAGTAAGCGAATGACTTGAATTACTCAGGGAATCGTTTCAGCCCTAGCAGGAGGATATATCAGAGGAACTAAGAGAGGATGTGACCATCGGCCTGAAAAGTTCTCAGGGTCCTCGAACAATCCTTCATAACATACCTTGGAAATCTTCGATGGGCCCCTGCTCAGGATGGGGCGGGGCCTGGGTGTTGTGCTCAGACATTGATGGAGCGGCCGAGTCGTCCTGCCCTCCCCTGAGACGAGACAGCTCCTCCTCCAGCTCCAGGATCCTCCTCTTCAGTTTGACACAGTTTGGGCAGAAGGAGGTGGACGGTTCCTCCTTCCTCTGGTTGTCCTCGTCTTTCTCTTCCACCTTCAGATTAGGAACGCTGAAGCTGCCCTCAGGCGCTGATGGTTTACACTCTGAGAGGACGCACAGTTTGCCGGAGTCTTCCAGAGAGGCTTTCAGGACGTCTTTGAAGATGTGGTCGATCCTCTTCCTCTTGGCCGGAGGCTGGCCCTCGGATTCCTCCTCCTGTTTACTCGGGCTGCGTTTGCCCTGCAGAGCTGACTGCAGGCGCGGAGACTTGAAGTCTTTCTGAATGTTGGACAGGACGGCAGTCTTCCCCACACCTGAAACAAAACACTCTCTTCAGCCATGACACCAGGATGCTGTTAACCAATGAGCTTTCAGGTGCCGCTCACCTGAGTCCAGGTTGCGGTCGATGCTCTCCTGAGAGACGCAGTGCAGTCGTTGGATGTAGTCGTCGCTGTACCAAACCCTCAGCTTCTCCCCGGCCTCAAGAGTCCGACACACTCTGAAGTAGATGTTCTTACCTTGCTGGAAGGCCGTCAGGTTCCTCTCACTCTCTTCAGACGAGGTGCGGACAAACCTGCAGGTCGCAAACATCAACAGGAAGGTTTGAGGAAGGTTTTCAACATCAGGGCCTTAGAAATAAAAAAGGGGCTTCCTCACATCATAGAGCCAGGAGACATGAGAAAAGAAAGCGTTGTGCGTCTTCTATGATCAGATAATGTTACCTCATCCAGTTGGCTTTGGTCTCATCGCTGCCATCGATGGACTGGTACGTGTTGTCAAAATCAACGATCTGAAAAAAACAGAATAACTTAACAAAGGTTTAAAACCGGGGCATTAATGACTGGAAAGTGTTTGGACAAAAAACAAATTAGTGAACAACAGTTTACAAGACTTGAGGATCGAATAAGGGACTTGAGTTTCGGTTCTTAAATCTTTTTCCGCAGTCAAACCTCAGGGCCGTTTTATCCAGAGGGCGATCATACGGCACTGCAGACATGTTTAAGGCAGTGTTTCTCAAATACTGGAGGGTGTGATCACATCACAGGGGCGTTACCAAATTGGGGCGTTACCAAATTGGGGCCCCCTGGAACTTTAATGGGCCACCCCATGTGTCACTCAAAATCCTGCACTGCGATTGGTGGGATTTATGTAAAAATCAGAGTGGGCTGTGTAACAATAAGAATCTAACTTAAGAATGAGGGTTAAAATATTACTTATTATTATTATAAATCTGACTTTATATGCAGATTTAACAAGGGCAAATTAATTATACTGACTTCTATGCTTGCACTCTAATAATCAATGCAGGTTTGGAGGTATTTCATGAAAACCTTAATTTGGCCCCTGGGGATTGGTAACTGAGAGCCTCTGAGTTAATGCTACAGTCCAGAGGGATGACTGACAGAACTGGTCTAGTTCTGATTGGTTTACATGTTCACTGAAACTTGTTCAAACTGGTTCAAGGCCACACTGAAAAGGTCCATCCTGGTTCTGGGCTAGTCTACGCTGGGAATAAACTGGTTTAATCTCTTCTAAACTGGATTTGAAGAGGTCTGAACTGAACTGGTCTGGACTGGTTTTTACTCACTATCCAGGAGTAGAAGCCCGAGGACTTGTCCTTGGTTACCACCTCCCCTTCGTACGGACCGAACAGCGCCCCCTTTGGGAAGTTTGGATCCACGCAGCGCACGTCCACCTCGCCCCCCTCCGTGAGAACCTCCAGGCCTGACGGGACGGTGAGCGCCGCCTTGTTGGCCGACCCCGGGGTCACCGGCGTGTCCCTGATGAACAGCGGGGGCCCATGGGCTGGACACTCGCTCTGAAAATATTCCTGACAGTCCTCACAGACTGGGGGACGAAAAACTGGACTTTACAAGGACAGAACTCAGGACAGGCGTCTAAAACCAGGCTGCAAGAGTTACAACACATGTGACCTTCAAAACAACAATAATGACAAATTAAAACTGTGCAGGATTAAAATTAAAGAGCTACTGCTTCAGTTATTAATGTGGCCTAAAGAAGACAGTGCCCCCTGCTGGTAGGAAGAGTAACTTTTTTTTACTTTTATTAAATATGTTCAAAATGTTCATACTTGCAGGGTTTTTCATTATATTTTAATTATATTGTATTATTGTCTTCAATATTATTATATTAAAGGGTATAGTGACATCTTTATCTCTAGAACTTTATTGTAGATGGACTCAAAAATGGACTGAAGTTTAAGGTCAGAGGTTGAAATAAAACAAAATGAAACTTGAAACATCAGTCCAGCCTTTAAAAGTGGGAAAGTCGTCTCTTTTGGGAAGCTACGAGGGTAGTTCGTTAGACTTAAGTCTTATCACATCCTGCAGAGAGAGGACATTTCTGAAATCAAATGTTCAGAGATCCATGAACACATAAACACAAATGGATTCTCAGCCGGCTCCATTAATGTTTCATGAAGAGAATGAAGTAAAATCATCAAATCAATAAAATCAATCGAAAGGAAATCACATAATGGACTTGCAGTTTGTTTCATTAATTTTTAAAAAGAAAAATAAAGATTTAAAGATGAAGTCTGAACTCACACCAGAGGTCCAGAGTCTCACTCATGTTGGGATCATGTTTGTAGAAATCAGCACATCGTCCGCTTCACCGTCTGCAGAGGAAAGGATACTCAGTCTGTCACTGCTGCAAAAGTCCAGACATCAGAGCTTTAGGAAGTTAAATGTCCAAACATCAGAGCTTTAGGTAGTCAAATGTCCAAACATCAGAGTTTTAGGTAGTCAAATGTCCAATTATCAGAGTTTCAGGTAGTCAAATGTCCAAACATCAGAGCTTCAGGTAGTCAAATGTCCAATTATCAGAGTGTCAGGTAGTCAAATGTCCAAACATCAGAGTTATAGGTAGTCAAATGTCCAAACATCAGAGCTTCAGGTAGTCAAATGTCCAATTATCAGAGTGTCAGGTAGTCAAATGTCCAAACATCAGAGTTTTAGGAAGTCAAATGTCCAAACATCAGAGTTTTAGGTAGTCAAATGTCCAAACATCAGAGCTTTAGGAAGTCAAATGTCCAATTATCAGAGTTTTAGGAAGTCAAATGTCCAAACATCAGAGTATTAGGTAGTCAAATGTCCAAACATCAGAGATATAGGTAGTCAAATGTCCAAACATCAGAGTTTTAGGAAGTCAAATGTCCAAACATCAGAGTTTTAGGGTCCAATTATCAGAGTGTCAGGTAGTCAAATGTCCAAACATCAGAGCTTTAGGAAGTCAAATGTCCAAACATCAGAGTATTAGGTAGTCAAATGTCCAAACATCAGAGTTTTAGGTAGTCAAATGTCCAAACATCAGAGTTTTAGGTAGTCAAATGTCCAAACATCAGAGTTTTAGGTAGTCAAATGTCCAAACATCAGAGTTTTAGGAAGTCAAATGTCCAAACATCAGAGTTTTAGGAAGTCAAATGTCCAAACATCAGAGTTTTAGACATCTTAATCCACGATCACACACTCCTGATCATTATATCATTCATCAGAGTCTTCCAAGCCTGTGACCTCTGACCTGTTAAAGGTTACGGAAAGCTGTTTGGACATAAAATTGACATTGGTGACTTCAACAGTAGTTCAGCTCTACTAGTACTCAAGTTTGGAGTTCATACACTCCATTTTGGTCAACTCGTGCACGAATAGACTTTACTAGTGAAGCAAAAAGTTTCACTAGTACTACTAGTAGGCCTTTTATGCAAATAAGGTCACGAGAATTTAAGTTAGACTTAAAAAATGTAACTAGAATAAACCTTTACTAATAAGACAAAGTTTTTGTTTACTAGTACTACTAGTAGACTCAAAATATCTCACTTGTAGTACTATCAGACTGTTTTTAGTCTACTAGTAGTACTAGTAAAGCCAAAAGTTTCACTAGTAGTACTGGTAGACCTAATGCAAATGAAGTAGGAGGGATCATAACCAAATCCAGCCCCCTGATTGGTTGTCATATCTTTGAAAGCCAATGGGAAGCCTGAACTTGCTTTTCTCCGCCCCCTTATTTGCATATAAGGCTTAGTAGTGGTACTAGTGACACCTTCTGCTTCACTAGTAAAGCCTCCTCGTGCACTTGTTGACCAAAAGAGCTGAACTACAGTTGATATCACTGATAATGAACTTTATGCCCAAACGTGTTTCCATAGAGCGTCACTTTGGTCTTCTTTGAGATTTCAAACACTTGTGCTCGAGCACGGGTTTCTCTGGTTATCTATACATTACTTCCCTCAAAGGATCAGTTCCTTTATCCATTTATTTACTCACTGATAAAATCCAACACCATAACATTTTTTTTGGTTTGGTTTATTGCTCTGGTGATATGTTTTTATGCTGATGCCATCTTGCCATATCATTTAATTTCTTGTTTCAGTTTCATTGGAGAATAAAACAGCTAAAACTGATTTTCCCTTTGGATTAATAAAGTATTGATCAATCTATTATTTATCTATTAGGAGGCTACATTCACAAAAATCTGGCGTATTATAAGACAGTGTCAGGGTTCCCATCTATCCAGATATATCGCATAAATCTGTAAGCATGTTGATTTATCGTATAACTTTTTATTTTTAACAATCTGCTGAGGAGGTTCTGCTTCTGTCCACGTTTGTTTGTTTGTTTGTGAGCAGGATAAATCTAAAAGTTATCAACAAATTCTCATGAAAGTTCCAGTGAATATTGGTCACAGCACGAGGAAGAAGTGATCAGATTTATGTTTACAGTGTGCGAGAAGGCGGTTTCCACATTTTAGACAATAACTCACTCGACAGATGCCCCTGCATTCTCTGAGCACTTCTACTCTTTTACTTTCCTAATCTTACACACAGCAGTTTTAAGATCCCTCAGCATTAAACCATAATAGTCCAGTTTGTATTGATTATATTCTCTGTAACATGGACAAACTTTCGTCAGTCCAGGAACAGAAACAATAACATCAGATGTAACAGAGAGACAGTGAGAAGACCGAGTGTCTGCTACAACTCAAAAAATGTCCTATTGGATATTAACTCCTGAAATATTGATTAAACAGAGATGTAACTATTGATGACGTAAAGGATATTGCATTTTATTACTGTATCAATGTATATTAAAACCAAACCCCCATTCACACTGACAAAACACAGAGATTATCCTGAAATCACACGGGTGAGCTGCATGTGTGAAAGGGGCTCATAGGCAGCAGTGCAAATCAAGGGACACCACTGGCATTTCCTCAGCATGGTTATAACTGCTTCACTCACTGCCAAAGTCACACTGAACTCAGTAAATTAGATTTTCCTCTGATGCCCCTCACTCATTTCCTCCAACAAACTCCAAAGATAACAGCCTTTCCCTGTCAGAGTTCAGACTTTACCACTGCTCCTCTGTTTGTAGCTGCTTTCATTCATCCCTTTGCTGTTGATTATGTTTGTTGTTCATATAATGTCTGTGATCTCCACAACAGTGAAAATGAGAGAAACCTCAATGTCTTCTCAAGAATAAATAAAGGTTTGAATGAATGAATGACATCTGAGGGCCCAATAACCAGACCCTCCAGGGGCCCAGCAATTTCATTGTTTTATATATATATATATATATATATATATATATATAAATATATAGTGCAAACAGGTTTCTGTTAATTTTTTTAGTAACTTCCCAGCAAAAGGATGCCAGTAAGTTACTGTAAATGTTTTTACAGTAGCATCACTCTATTTGATTAACAGCATACAGTAATTACTGTAATTTCTAAAACAGCATTCTTACTGTATTTTCATTTACATTATCAATGTGGTTTATTATTCTACACAACTTTAATGCAATTTAAATTACAGTGAACTTGCTGTATAATTTATTTTACAACTTAACCATTTAAATGATTATGTATAGCAATATATAGTTCAGTAAAGAAATATATGTATGTGTACGTGAAATGTATGTATGTATGTGAAAAATCACAGACATACATTTTTATTGAATCAAAAACTTTTCTCAAGTATTTGTTTCAAAAATGTCAAACATTTACAAAAGGAAATGTTTCCTATTTTCCAGGGGAAATTAAATTTTGGTAGTGACTAAACTTTTCTAACAATCAATCTACTCATCTTTATTTGTATGGTGCCAAAGCATAACAAATGTTATCTCAATACACTAAACAATGGAGCAGACTGCAGCCATGGTGCTCTATTGTCCTTTTCAGTTATTTACTGTATCGACATTTTACAGTCGGTAACTGCAAATATGTAACCGTAATAACTGTAAATATTACAGTAAACTTTACAGGAATCATTTTATATATAAATGAGCCACTGAGTAGCTCCTGGGGTTTACCTCTGCAGATCTGCTTGTTCTTATCATCAGATCTGGCAACGCTGACACATATCTGGCCCGCTGAAAACAGTCCTGACCCTCTTTTAGGCCTCCACCCACCAGTTGAGAACCGTTTTTAACCCTGCTGTCAGACTGAAAGGGTCGCTGACATGTCCTGAAGTTTATCCTCTGGAGCTCTTCAGGATTCCCCTGAGGACCCTCCTCTGACAGCCTCCTCACCTGCGGACCAGTCCGGGTCTGGTTCTCACCTGAGTCCAGCGGTCCTGGACTCCGTACCTGCCTGTAGCAGACTGGTCTGAGTTTGAGAGTCTGCAGGAGTCTGCCTGAGCTCCGACACTCCTCAGAAACTCTCTAACTAAACTTTATGTCCCGGTAATCCGCTCATCCGCCACTGCGCTGCGTTTTTAATCTGCGCCACTCTTTCTGCTCCGCTCGGGCTGCAGCCGTCTGGCAATCTGCCTGCTCTATTCGGGAGCCATTTTCGCTGGCCACGGTGGCTACCTACCGACACGGAGCCTCCTCCGGCAGCGGGGACACGGAGCCTCTGTCCCGGGGAGCTCGGCCCTCTCCTCCCCGGCCGCGGAGCACCGAGCCCCGGCCGCAGCCTCCGCCGCCGCTCGGCGCAAAGTTTCCGTCAAATTTCGCTGCGACTCGGTGGCCTCCGTCTTCCCCGAGCTGTGACCACCATCTTTAGCACAGGAAATGACATGGAAACTACGGAAGAAAGATTCTGCGCAAAAATTAAAGTTGTCCGAGGATTTAAGATGGAGTTCAGCCCCACGGCGGAGCATCCACCTTTCCTCATCTTTATACCTGCAGACAGAGGGGGGGGGTGGAGTAGGGGAGACCGGGGGCTGCTGCGACACTGAAGGGAGAAGCCAAGGATGTTTGGACAGTTTTTAATTTCATTGTTTCATGAGTTTTTTTTGTCTAAAACTACGGTGGCCCTGAAATGTCAAACACAAGCACAAATCCAAACACTAAAACTCATTTAAAAAGACAAAACATTTTTTAAAGACTAAATTTCAGAAAACTTTTTAACAGAAATATAAAAACAAAAATACTGCATTAAAAAATGAGGAGTTTTGTATCTTCATAATTGTTTTGGCTCAGCTCACTTGAACCACCAGCAGTGACAGAAAAACCAGACCCGATATGATCATCATGGAAATCAGAGAAAGAAGCAGAGCTGCAGAGTTTAGCTGAAACACGTCGACACCGTGTGCTGCAGAGGTGTCCAAACTGTGCCAGAGGGCCAAATGCGGCCTCTGATCTTATTTTGTAATATATAAATATTGAGATCATCACAACATCAAACTTATGATTGAGCAATACAAGATTCTGGTAGTTAAAATAGTTTTGGAGCAGTGCTGAACAGCTCAGCACTTTATTACGTGTCAAATACTTAAATTTTCTTTTGCATGTGGACGGCATCCTGTGACCCCATGGAGGGGTCCTGACCTGGCTTTGGGAGGCTCTGTGTCCTCATGACCTTCCTTTAATGCCATAACCAGACACTTGGTAGAGGAACATGTTGAGCTTTTTGAAGCTGAATAAGAAAGTACTTTGCATATCTAATTGAAGAGACAGGTGCATAGAAGAAAAAAGTCAATTTAATGGTGAAGACAGACTCAAAGAAATTTATTTATTTGCAACATTTTGGTGTCAGAGCTTCTGCCTGATGAAGGTCTGACACCAAAAGGTTGCAAATAAATAAAATTGTTGTGTGTTAGACAGCATGTGGGAGTCTATCTTCACCTAAAATGACCTTTTAAGCTAAAAATATGAGACTGCAGAAGAATGTCTGAAAACACTGGTGAAACAATTTATAGAGAAAAATGTATCTGGAAAGTTCCCCTGAAAAATCTGACTTTATATCACGTAAAGAAGAAAAATGTTGCAGGATGATTTTTCCCAGACTGGTAACCTCATGGTTACCAAAGTTACCCACCCCTGCTTTGCACCATCAGTCATTATGTAGGGACGGGAAACTTTGGTTTCCAAGGTGACCCAAACTGCAGAGGGCCAGTTTGTTCTAGTTTGGAGGAGACTCTCAACTCAAAAATTCAATTACTCATAATTTCAAAAGAGAAAAACACATAGCTGTCAGAAGCAGCTTTTTATTACAGATGCATCCCTGGGATGGGCCGATATCAGCCTAAAGAATTTTATATCAGTATCTGCTAATATTGATTTTTTTTGTAGGTATTTACACTTTCTATATTTCAGATGTAATATCAGCAGAACACACACATACATACCTCATCATCACTGCATGAGCACATTTAAAAATGAAAATTCAGTTTTTCAAGAGTTAAACGTTGTTTTTCACACAAACAGACTCACAATGACAGAAAAACGTTGGTTCTTGTAAAGACTTTGTGCTCTTTACCAAAATAATCGGTATTAGAGACGAGCTCAGGAATGTCAGCGCATCAGAAATCTGCACAATCCAATATGGTGCATCCCTAGCATTTACTTACATTTCACCTCAAATGCCTGTAGTCAAACTTAATCTAAAGATGAACAAATGCATAAAAGGGAATCTCAAAAAGACGCTACAGCCAATCACAGCTTTTCTTATCACAATATTTTAAATAGTCGTGGCAGATTTTCTCAGGTTTCCTCGTAACTCATATTATGACGGCTTAAGATGAAGGCAGGCCGCATTCAGAGGGTAAGAGGGCCACATGAGGACCCCAGGCTGCCAGTTGCCCAACCCTGAGTTACATCTCCAGACGGGAGCCCCTGGTGGTGGAGTTAGGAACTGCACATAAAGCTGTTAATAAAGAAGAATTGTGCAGAAGTTAATAAATGAAAGCAGGGATGTTAGAAATCTGTTTTAATATTTACAAACCCACAGGTGACACATTTCAAAGATGAAAAAACAATTTTTATTCTGTTAAAAAAAAAAACAACAAACAACCAAACCAGCAGAATCAGGGTGTCACAGTGTTAACAGAGAAGTGAGGGCGCCCTCTGTAGGACAAGCCATTTAACAAATCAACCCAAACTCGATGCTTTTAACACTTTGATTTAGAAAAATAAGGCGTTTTGTGTGGCATGTTAAGCATCAGTTTTGAACTATAAAGATGGGGGAGTTTTCTGACGTCCAGGATGAACCTGCAGGAAAAATTTCTTAAAAGCTGATTATAAACCAATCAGAGATTCTAATTAACAGTCTTGATTGAGATCTGAATCACAATCAGAGAGAATCAATAACTAAACAAAGGAAGCAACATGAACCGTCTTCATGCTCAACACTTCCTCATCCAGAGGTAGTTTCATTTTAACCCCTCTGTGGAGGCAGAACAGGGGCACAGGTTGATCCCCTCTCTGCTCCGCCTCCAGAGGCGGCAACAGAGGCGTGAAACTGAAGACAAGAGGACACACACATCCACACCGTGCTGCAGCGGGAACTGACAAAGAAGCTGCAGCCTCGTGGATTTATAATGAACATCTCTGCCTGAAGCAGTGCTAATTTTGACAACACTTTTTAAATTTAGTTTTAGCTTTTGCCTAAAATATATTTTAGTTTTACTCATAATGTAGTCATCTAAATTGTTTTAATGTTAGTCTAGTTTTAGTCGATGAAATCTGCTGTAAATTTAGTCGACTAAAATATGAAGTGTAAAGGGTAAGGCATTTTTATGCTTCCTTGAATTTCCGAAGTCATGTTTTACACTTGGATAAAAACAAACATCTAATAACCCTTTACTGAATGCCAGTAAAGCCTGAATCCAAAGTAGCTGTGATTGGATATATTCCTAACTTGTCTCTACTTTCTACATGACCAAATTAGGTCTGATTGGATTAAGTCTCTGTCAAACATTTTAGTCTAGTTTTTATTTGTTGATGAAAATGTCAGTTAATGTAGTTTGAGTTTTTGTCCATGTGCACTTGTTTTTATTAGTTACTGTCTCGATTTAATCAGGGGAAAAAGTTTGCTGACGAACACTATGATGAAAATAATTAGTCATCAAAATTAACACTGCTATGCAGCTCTCATCCTGTCTGATGCTGAATGGGTGACCTGTGAGGAAGACCTTTTCCAGTAGGACTTGATAGGGGTCAGAAGGTCATGGCGTCCTTTATCGCCCATCCACAGTCATGTTGGTTAGCTTTCTTCTCCTCTGGTCCCCGTCCGGCTCATCACCTTCATCACCCTCCTGTAGCGCTCCACGTTGACGAGGTGGCACCTGCCGTTCATGTGCTTCTTGATCACGTCCAGCTTGAAGCAGCCGCTCCCGTTGATCATGCCGTGGTGTGGAGCTTTCCGGTCGTGGTGCAGACGGCAGACCTCACACCACATCACATTCCTCTTCTTGGAGTACCGGAGGAACCAGTAATCCTGGAGCCACTGCTCCCTGAAGTTAGGGACGTAGCGGGCCTTGGACCTCCACACTCTGTGGGAGGTGTTGTCTGGATGGCTGCTCTCATCATCTTCTTCTTCTTCATGTTCCTCGAAAGGCTCCGCCCCTAAAGGACAGGAAATAAGAAACCTCCGGTCAGACCCCCCCTGGTGTCTGGGATTGAGCGAAGCTTAAGAGTTCAGGTAAAATCTAACATGTTGATTCCTGTTTGATAAAAGCTGCAGAAACAGACGTCCATGATCATCAATACCATCCTCTCTGTTTTTAATGATCAAGAATCACAGACAAACTTTCATCCTCGACCTAAACAGCAAATCAGGGAATATTTCTGAGCAGAAAAGACCACCGCTCACCTCATCAGTCACCAATAAATGCAACTAAGAACCATGAGACTCACAGTCAGGCACTTCCTCCTCCATCTCAGGCGACCCAACACTCAGCGGGGCCCCCTCTGATGGGACAGGACTCAGCGGGGCCCCCTCTGACGGGACAGGACTCAGCGGGGCCCCCTCTGACGGGACAGGACTCAGCGGGGCCCCCTCTGATGGGACAGGACTCAGCAGGGCCCCCTCTAGGGGGTCAGGACTCGAGTTAAAGACCCTGGAGTCCCCCGTGTCCATCTGTCCCGCCGAACGCTGAGCCAGCTCCTCCTGCAGCACCATGATGGTCCTCTGCAGCTGCTCACAGCCCACACACTCTGAGGACCTCAGTGGAGACTCCTTCACTGAGGGGGGGCGGCTGGTACTGGTCTGCTGGGCCGACGGAGGCTTTGACCCGCTGGACGCCTCCAAAGACGACCAGAGGACCTCTCTGAAGAAGTTCTGGAGGGGAGAGAGCCGGTCTTTAATGGTCAGGTTTTCTTTTCATTCACTGAAACATCAGGAGCAGAGTCCTCTCTTACTCTGAAGGCCTCCTCCTTCCCAGCATGCACTGCTCCTCCATCAGGCGTGCTGGTGCTCGGCGTTGGCTTCAGGATGGAGTGCAGCTGAGATTTGGCTTCTCTCCACGTACGATCAGGAGCGCCGACCGAACCTGAGACACAAAAACAGGTTTACTGTTGGGATTCCTACTGCAGAAGTCAGAAGATCTTCAACTGCAGAGCTCACAGCTCCGACCTGAAGGTTTTAAACACTTCAGCAGAAACTGCACTTCCTCCCATCAGCTGTAAATATCCCCAGGTGTCTGTATATGTTCCTGATGTACATTCTGAATATATGATGCTTTGTTAGGACTTTTCTTTTTTTTTTTTTTACCTATGCTATTTTGGCACTATTTTTGTATTACCTCTTCTTAAATTAACTATCTATCACTGAAAAAAGGAGAAGCTCTCCAATCTCGTTATACATTCTGTATAATGACAATAAAAGCCATTCTGATTCTGATTCTTAATCTATTTTTTATTTTTATTCTTACTTCCTTTGTACAAGAGAAAACAACTGCAGGAGTCAAATTCCTTGTATGTGTTGCATACTTGGCAACAAAAACTGACACTACCTGAGGCTGGGATTTCCAACAGGGAAGTCCAGGGATCCTCACCACCAGAGTTCATTTTGTTGACTAATTATATAAAAACTCAAACTAAATTAACTGACATTTTCATCAACAAATAAAAACTAGACTAAAATGTTTGACAGAGACTTAATCCAATCAGACCTAATCTGGTCATGTAGAAAGTAGAGACAAGTTAGGAATATATCCAATCACAGCTACTTTGGTTGTGTGCAAAGGTTGGATGAGTTCAGAGGGACATCCAATCACAGCTGCCTTAGCTTGGTGGTGGTGGGATAAGTTGTGGAGCGATCCAATCAGAGCTCCTCTCTTTATGAATTGATATATTCATGTAGAGCAGGTTCACTGTTTGTTGTCAGTTCTGGTATTGTAACTGAGATGCTCTGCCAGGTAGCCTAAATAAAGGTGACTGCATTTCACACAAAAGTTCAATTTGTTTCTGTTCATTTATACATTCAGACTTTACTAGCATTCAATAAAGGGTTATTAGATGTTTCATTTTATCCAAGTGTAAAACATGACTTCAGAAATTCAAGGAAACATAAAAATGCCTTACCCTTTACACTTCATATTTTAGTCGACTAAATTTACAGCAGATTTCATCGACTGAAACTAGACTAAATTAAAACAATTTAAATGACTAAATGATGACTAAAACTAAAAGATATTTTAGGCAAAAGACTACAACTAAAACTAAATTAAAAAGTGCTGTCAAAATTAAAACTGATCACCACCCCCAATTTGACAATCAAAGATGGCTGCCCCCAGTGTAAACAGTTATTAAGCTCCTGTAATTTTCCATTTATTAACACTTCTGACTCGTATTTGTCGCACTAAATCAGCCGTATACATTGTATTGTTTGACGTATATATCTATGGAGATGCTGCCATAGAGTTGTTTACATTCTTCATGTGGTATGTGTGAACTACAGCACAGGGCGTGCTAACAGCGGCTAACAGTAGCCTTTTAGATCGGGTGTGAGCGTTTTTCTGACTTTGTAGCTGGAGCACTGATAACTCAGACATGGCGTCATTCCCACTTCCATCTTCCCAGTTTAGATGTAAATGAACGCACCATTGCTCTGGTGTGACATAATAACCAGCTCCGACATCAGAGTCCCCACCGCAGCATGGCCCTGGTGTGAGTGTGACCTCTGACCTCCTCCTGACTTGGGCTCTCTCTGAGGAGGTCTGAGCGTGCTCAGTGACATCTTCCTCCGTCTTATTTTGATTTTGTTGCTGGTTCTGGACTCCGCGGACTCCAGGAGTCGTTTGCTCAGCCTCCTGTTTGCCGGGCCGTGACCCAGCTCCAGCGAGGGCACCCAGTCTGGATCGGACTCCAGCATCTCGTAGGCTGGTTTACCTGCAGAGAGGGGACACAGCAGAGAGGACGTCCTCTTAGAGACAGTGAGCACGCTGTGATCAACAGGTATAAAAAAAGGTCACACACTCTAACATTTCATTGGACTGCCTTTAGCTTTGATTACAGCAGCCTTCGCTGTGGCTTTGTTTCGATAAGCTTAAGCAATGTCACAAGATTTATTTCCATCGTGTGTTGCATTAATTTCTCACTAAGATTTTGTATTGATGATGGGAGAGTCTGACCACTGTGCAAAGATGACAATGATTTGACCCTTCTTAAACAGACGAACATCTTTTCCACGACCACAGTGTGAAAAGGTTTCTCCATACCTATTCTCATGATCTGTTCCTCAAAACCTCTGCAGCCAGCAGAGCAATCAGGCTGAGTGAGGCCACCTGTCCCTGATTGGGCACAGTGTTTGGCCTTCAGTTAAAGGTATAGTTCAGTATTTTTGAAGTGGGGTTGTATGAGCTTCATATAGCCACTAAGTACATTAGATGCAGTAGAAAGTTCTCTCCTCTCCCTCAGGAAGCCACAATTTGTAAAAGTTTGAAAAAGTGTGACGCAGAACCAGCCGCTAACAGGGAAGTATTGTACCAAGAACAGAGGGTATTTTCTCCGCCTACAAGAACTCCCATCAAAAAATAATATCGCAGTTTAAGAGTACACTACCTATACATGTTTTTGAGTACATTAACTTTTCAGAAAAATAAAGTTAATCTGGCATCGCGGCAGTGCTGCGTGGAGGAACATGTGACGTGAGTCAGTTAGTTCCAGATAAACTTTATTTTTCCTAAAAGTTAAAAATATTTCTCGACTTATATCTACATTTCTATAAAGAGACTTGTTACTAGTTACTTTGAGTATAGCTCTGAAGTCAGAGGATGAAATGTCTTTCCTCTTCTAAAATGTGATCTGCGTGTGATTTGTTCAGGTGATGATGCTGTACCTGTACCTCAGATCTACAGGTAATCGTTGAGCTAACGTTGCTCAGATAACGTTTGTCTTGACAGTAATGATGGCTACAGCAGATACAGATGACGATTCTGCACCAGAGCACCCATGAGCATATCTGAAGTCCATATTTGAGATCGTCAAACCGAAGAATGATTCATATGGTTTGAAGTGTTTGCTCTGTTTGCTGCGCACAAACTTCATCACTGCCCACAAAAACTCGCCGTCCAGCCAGAGAAAGCATGTGGAGGTAAGGTCAGTCACACACAGAGAGCTGTGTCAGAACACTGCCATGCTGTTTGGGGCGGTTTTAAATAAAAAAATGAAAACAGCAGTGGTTGTCCTTTAGTCGATTCAATCATGTCTCAATAGACAATTCTATAGACTTCATATTTTACAAGCTGTGTGTCCTACAGGTTCTGTAAGCAGGTCAGAGCTTCAGCAGGCTGTTTCAGTCGTGACGTTTAGTCAATTCAATGTAGCAACAAAACAATAACACGTTGACATTAAAACAAAAATGTATTTTAATACTTAAGTATTTTCAAAAGCATGAACTCCAGTACTTTAACTTAAGTAAAAATTTGACTGAACAACTTTCACTTGTATTGGAGTAATATTTGACCAGGAGTATCTGTACTTTCACTCAAGAAATGGAGTTGAAGACTTTGTCCACCACTGGGTTTTGGTCATGAAAAAAATAATATTTTTTGAGGTTGAACATTTTTTTAAGTGGAGGAAAAAGTCAGAATTTCAAGAAAACATGTCAAAACGTGTGTTTGTCTATAAAAATAATAGTTCTCTGTTTAAAGTAAAAATTCTGACCTTTATTTTTAACAATCTGTCTTTGTCCCAAAATTTTCACTTTTTAATTTTTAGAATTTTAGTTTTTTAGTTGAGGATTGTAATGTGTCCCCAGAGTTCTGACTTTTATCTCAGGATTCTGAATTTCTGACTTTGCTTTCAGGAATCTGGCAAAAATCTCAGAATTCTAATTTTCTCCTCAAAATCTAATTTTCTAGTTTGGTATTGAAAGTTCAGCTCTGATTGATCGGCCCTGCAGCAGGAAGCATTCATAGTTACAAGGAGCTGAACAACCTCATAACCTTATATGGTAAAGTACATGCGTCAGCCAATCACGGCGGACACCTTAAAGTGACAGGAGCTCCAACAGAGCGTCTCAGACAGAGGGAGAACAGAGGTGGATCAGGGGTGATCAGGATGTGAAAAGGCTTACGAGCATTACTGACTGTGAACAAACTTTAAAACCTGAACATCTGAAGCCGATTAAAGGGAAACACAGGCTCTGTCATAAGCCCCGCCCCCCGTACCTGGAGGTCGTCTGATTAGACTGAACATGAACCAGAGCTGAGCTCAAACTGACCTGAGTGAAAGTGTCTGGAGCACACTCTCATGGACTTGGAGATGCCGCTGAACGAGATGCAAGCGCGGTCGACGGCAGCCACCCACGCCGCCCTCCTCCTCATGGTCAGCTCCGAGATCCAGGCGCCCTCGCACCTCCGCCAGGCCGGGAAGCAGTGGAACGTCAGCCCGTTGGGGATCTTCCTCCCCAGGTGGTCGTGGGAGCGTCCGCTGCAGTTTTTCACGCAGCACTGTCGTCCCCCTATGTTCATCTGACAGAAAGAGGGAGAGCGGCGAGGAGGTCAGGAAACGGACAGAGAGTTTGTAAAGTGCTGTAAAAATGAAAAAGATTATTATTGTTGTTGTTATTATTCTGACCTTTATTACTGTTATTTTATAATGACAAGAACAGTAGTAACAATAATAAACATAATCAAATATAATTATATATATTTTTTATCATTACTGGTAGTAGTAGTAGTATATTTTTCATTATTATCATTACCTTCGCCCTGTGTTTTTCTGACATTTGTTAGCTTTTTGCTAACAGATAATTTAAAGTCATTAACTGAATCTTGGTCTGTTCTCTTCGGCAGAGATGGAGGAGCACCTATGCTTCACGCTCTTGTGCAGTTCATCACCTGAACGAGTCCAGAGTCCGAATGAACCTGGGAAACGGGCTTTTTGTTCTGCGGATCCCACAGCCTGCAACACTGTGCAGACAGACGTGAAAAAGTCTGAACTGGTTTCATTTAAAGCTTTTTGTTCCACTGTATTCACACTGTCAATAAAACCGTCGCACTGTCACTGTAAATTTGCTGAATCCTTTGCTTTTTTGTTTGTTATTTATTGCCATAAACTTTTATCTTGAATTTGTATTTATTATGACGTGTGCTGCTGACCTCTTGGCCAGGTCGCCCTTATAAATGAGATCATGATCTCAAGGGGAAGTTACCTGGTTAAATAAAGGTTAAATTAAAAAAGGGGGTCACATGCGGCCCTTCACTTCACTCAGTGTGGCCCACAAACCACTTCCAAAACAAACAAAGAAACTGGAAATATGGAGAAAACACAACAACAACTACTAAATATGATTCCACGAGTAACCAGTACTACATCATGTACAATTTAGGACAGGAGATAAAATATTTCCACTAACCTTACTCACCTTAGACCATCGGTACATGTTTTGTTTTTTATAAGTCATCGAATAACTTACTTTACTATGATTGTATAGCTAAATATCCTTCATGAGGCATTAACATATCGTGTATATAGTATTATCTGTAAACAACAGTAAAGGCAAGATATTTGTGCTTTAAAAACTGGAAACCATTCATTCTTTTGTTGCTGTCAAAAGAAGCTTAAATTGGCTTTAGCTACGTGTCATGCTCATTAAGTCGTGAATATTTATTTATTTTTAGTTTAAAATATGTTCATGTTGTTATAATCCCTTTTTGAAGCTTTATATTTTCTACTTTTTTTTTTTTTGAACTTTGAACGTGCCCGACAATATGTAACAGTGCGGCCCTCGGGTATTGAAAAAAAATGTATGTGGCCCTCTTGGTAATCCAAGTTGCCCAAACCTGGATCAGACTCTGGTGTTGATCTGAATCTGGATCAGACTCTGGTGTCGATCTGAACCTGGATCTGGATCAACAAAGTTTTTAAGGACTCTGAATCACTCAGAGACGGCAGCTTTCCTCATTTTCACTAATAAGTCTCTAAGTTTTCTTTGTATTTGTCGACATTGTCAGTGAAGGTTGTTCATGGCCCAAGGGCACAGGGGTCAGACTGGATTTTTACAAGTCTTTCACAGTGAGAGAGGACAGATTTCCACATTTATGACAATAAATCACCAACAATGTTGGAGAAGCCTTGGTGGAGGTTTGGGCTCTCACTCCAGTTTAGTTCTGTTTTTTACTGAGACTGTTGGATTTTGATTAGGATTTTTTTTTAAAGTCAAGTGAGGAATCTGATGACTTTTTATGTCAAGAACCAGTCGATTAAAAATGGGTGATAGTCGGAACATGGCTGCTGATCCAGTGACAGTTTAAAGGATTTTTAACGCTGAGCCACAGGGCAGATTAAACTTGGCTTAGAGAGTCAGAAATGCTTTGGTGGAGCTCTGTGCTCTCAGAAAACTGCGAGATATTATCACTATCATTTACATTTTACATTGGAATATTTATCTACTCTTCGGTTACGGATATTTATCCCCGTGCTTGAACGGTTGTATGAATATCGAATATAAGGTGAAAGCCCTAAGATATATATATATATATATATATATATATATTATATACACACACACATATATATATACATATATATGTATATACATATATATATACACACACACATATACACACACACACATATATATATACATATATATACATATATATATAAATACACACACACACATCTATACACACACACACACACACACCTATATCTATATATATATATATATATATATATGTGTGTGTGGGGGTGTGTTTGTGTGTGTGTAGAAGTGGCATCACAGTCGTCTTATCCTGTTTTTATACTTAATTAATTTCCGTTTTGTTCTTCATATTTTTACACATTTATACTTTGGTGATTTATATTGTTATATCTTTATAATACTGTTTGCAATGTTTTGAGCAACTGGATTATATTTTCAAACATTGCAACAACTTACAACCAGTAATTCCAATAGAAGTTTAAAAAGTAGAAAGATATATTAAAAAAAAAATAAAAACAAAACTCTAAATAAATATAAAATAAATATAAGGCTTTTGAACACATTTTGGGGTATTTGTCTCTCCTCCCAGCCCACAACATGTGATAGTAGACTCGAGGTAATCAGTGAGCTGTTGAGTCTGTGGATATACCGTTACGTCTCAAGCATTTTATTTGCATAAGCCTGCCTGCCTCCCCAGCTTGAGAGATTTGTGTGCGAAGTGCCGCCATATTGTTTACATTCTTAGTGAGAGATCGGCGTACACCACGTCTAGACCAAAACCTGTCACTGCTCGGTTGTTGGCTGTAAACAGCGACATATATCTTCACATATGGTCTACCAGCCTCAGAGGACCAAAGGGCCCAGTGGATTAATTTTATTTTTGAAGGGAATGAGCAGCTACAGTCGGCTAAAACCTGTATGTGTGTGTCAGTCACTTCACGTACGACTGCTTCTTCAACTTCAGTCAGTTCAACACAGGACTGGGAACTAGACTTTTCCTGAATCCAGGCTCAGCACCAACAATCTGTCGCCAAGCCTGATGATGGAAATGTGAGTATTTTAATGATGTGTAGTATTTTTTTTGCTCATTGCTACGAGCTAATGCTAACAGCAGGGTGAAGTGAACCAGAGGTAACTGCCCAACATGTTCGTCAGTGTTCACGTCACCCTTTGAAAGTCTGAAGGACAAACTTCAGTGTACGAGCATTCTTACTTTAGTCAAGAGAAGTTTAACAGTTGGCTGAATATAATCAGTCCCACTGTCACTAGGTCGAGGTTAGCATGTTGTGCGTTAGCCTGTGATGTTTGGGGAAAACGAGCTTCGCTGTGATCTGGTAATGGGCATGAGTTAACGGTTCGTGTGTGTTCAGGGCTGTAAGCGGCGTGTGGCTGGAGCGTCAGTGCGCTCCGCTTTGCTCGAGTTACACAGCAGGTCTGTTGTTAAGTCCTCGTATGTACGATGCTCTGCTCTGGCTCATTAGCATACTAATCAGTCCCTCCAGGATTTCGCAAGCCTTTTTTTTATTGTTGTGGCCTAAATGCCTGATTTTGTAGCAGCTTTTCTAAAGAATTGCAGTGAAAGTTGCGATGATTTGAGGCTTCATTTATTAAAGTCACTCATCTCCCTCTAAGGGCTTTTGGGCAGGGTGTGCTCTCAGTGCTTCTGTTTCGGTCAGGTAAACTGCACCAAGGATTTTTACTGAAGCTGAAGGATCCAGGAACGGCTCCTCATCCACTACCTTTAAAAATCTTCTCACTGCAGAGTGGTCTCTCTTATGGAGGGGGACATCGACTGCAGTGCACGTCTCAGCCCAGTCTTCACAAATCTGTTGAAGAGGGACACACGTTTATGTCAAAACGAGGAACCACGAAACTGTTTAAAGATGAGCTAAAAAATTATATATACTGTGGCCTCCAGAAGATTAACGTGGGATATTTCCCACAGAGCGCTCTGCATCTCTGAGAGACAGCTGACACACACACACACACCCCGACACACGCACACAGAGACACACATACACACAGAGACTCACACATGCACACAGAGACACACACATGCACACAGAGACACACATACACACAGAGACACACATACACACACAGAGACTCACACACGCACACAGAGACACACATACACACAGAGACACACATACACACAGAGACACACATACACACACAGAGACTCACACACGCACACAGAGACACACATACACACAGAGACACACATACACACACAGAGACTCACACATGCACACAGAGAGACACACACATGCACACAGAGACACACATACACACACAGAGACTCACACATGCACACAGAGAGACACACACATGCACACAGAGACACACATACACACACAGAGACTCACACATGCACACAGAGAGAGACACACATGCACACAGAGAGACACACATACACACACAGAGACTCACACATGCACACAGAGAGACACACATACACACACAGAGACACACATGCACACACAGAGACTCACACATGCACACAGAGAGACACACACATGCACACAGAGACACATACACACACAGAGACTCACACATGCACACAGAGAGAGACACACATGCACACAGAGAGACACACATACACACACAGAGACTCACACATGCACACAGAGAGACACACACATGCACACAGAGACACACATACACACACAGAGACTCACACATGCACACAGAGAGAGACACACATGCACACAGAGAGACACACATACACACACAGAGACTCACACATGCACACAGAGAGACACACACATGCACACAGAGAGACACACATACACACAGAGACTCACACATGCACACAGAGAGGCACACATACACACATGCACACAGACTCACATGCACACACAGACTCACACATGCACACACAGACTCACACATACACACAGACACACATGCACACAGAGACTCACACATGCACACACAGACTCACACATGCACACAGACACAAATGCATGGGTTGCTTTCTATCTAACACATTAGAGGAAACATTAATGTTAACACAAAGTTTAATGACTATTTTAATTTTCAACATCGATACCCAGAAAAAATGCCATACTTGATACCATCCTCGTTACTGCTAAAATGACAAATACTTAAAAGGCAAAAAAAGTGTTTTTTTATCAACATGAAAATCTGAAAAACACTTTCAGTCTCAAACTGGAACGTGCTTTCTCAACAGAACCATAGATGTATAGATAGTTAAACAATCAGAAAATGGGAAAAAAAACAAGACATTCACATTAATGTTACTTAGTGCAAATACATGCAAAATAAATAACCCAAATATAACACAATATTTTAAGGTTATCTCATTTTTTTTCTTTTTAACTTGGTGCAATTACTCCAAAAGTCTAAAATTAACAGCAGCAAAAACATGCAAACACTTGTCTGAGGTAGCATCGATACCGTGGCAGGTTAGTATTGTTTGAGTTTTGACCACCCTACTTCACACACACACACACACACACACACACACACACACACACATCACAGAGAGGACAGCGTGCCTCTGCAGGTGGTTTCTTCTTCACCTGTGTTTCCTGAAACACCTCGACCCTCTCCGCTCCGGCTGCAGACTCCGGCATGGTGGCGTCTCTCGGTCCTCTTTTCTCGGCCGTGCTGCTCGCATGCTTTGCGGTTGAAAAATGTTTGTCGATGGACGACTTCCGCCTGTGATCCACCACGATGTCGCAGGCGGTGCAGAACAGTTTCCCTCCGCTCTCATATAACACGTCCGGAAACTGCGATGCTCGGTCTTTGGCGGTGATGTTCGTCGGTAGATGAGATCGCCTCGCGTCGCGCGTCTTCATCTTCTCAACACGGAAGTGATTGTGATGACGTAGATGTGACGTGGAGGGGGTGGGCGAAAGGGGGCTAAGGTGATTGGTCAAATATGAGAGAAATTCGCGGTGATTGGACGAAATTGCGTTTATAGTTGCGATCGCAACATCACGATTTTTTTTTCCATCGAACAGAACTGCAGTTTTTCCAAAGAAGAGGGTAAGAGTTTAAGATCCAGATTTTTTACATACCCAATAATACCAAAAGCAAAGGAAGTGCATTTCGACGTTATGTCCCTCAGGAGAGTTTCTCAGACATCGTTCTGGACTGGACCACAACAACACGAGGACACTGAGACCTGTCCTATGGCTGTAAACTCCCTGAAGCTTTCTGGGAACACTTTCATTACTGGTTATTTCCTATATTTGAACATCTGTCTGATTTCTTACTCTATAGTATATACTCTTTTATACTTAAAAAAAAAAATCTATTTTTACATTACTGTATTTGATTTGTAATTACCTTTTTTCAGTATAATGCTTCTTTCTTCTTATTTCTCTTGTATCCTGCAGCTGCTGTATATCTTGGAATTTCCCCCTGTGGGACTAATAAAGGAATATCTTATCTTATCTTATCTTATCTTATTTCGCCAGAGACTATCTAATATTTGGTGTGTTTATGAAAAATGCAGTACATGAAACGGCAAAAACACATTTATTGTTCTTGGGAAATATTTCATACACAAGAGTCAGTTTTTCAAAACCAGACCTGTTTTCTGTATTTATTAAAGAGCTGTGTCATTATTATTTCTCATCTCTGAACTCAACGCAGATAACTAGTGTGGTAAAACTTTACACCCTGGTAGATGATCCCAAGCTGTCAGAAAACCTCTAAACCCCGTTTTTGCACTCATTTATTTTTTATTCTATTTTATTTCATTATTTGTCCTTGTGTTTGTTTTATTGTGTTGGTTTACCTGTTTACTACTTATGGCTTGTCTGTCTGATTCTGTAATTTTGTTGTGCTTTGTTCAATGCCATATTTGTTGCACATTTGGTGAAACGAAAAAAATAAAATAAAATAAAAAAAATAATCACGAATTCCTGGAGGGACTAACTGGCAACTGTCCTCCAAACCAGCTGTGCTTTATTCACAGGCTTTTTGGACCAAAGCATGTTGCTAACATTTCATGAAGACATCAAGGATCCATGTTAAACTGCAGAAAAGGAGCAAAATATGAGACCTTTAAAATAGATAAATAAAAAAAATACAATACAGTAAAATAAAATATGACTACTGGTTGGCTAAAAAATTGGAACAAGAAAAAAAAATCTTGATTTAAAATTTTTAAATCCTCTGCAGAAAATAATTTGAATTAATTGATTTAATTAATATATTTCCCTGCCTCACTGGATACCCTAATTTCCCAAAGGAGATGCAGAGCTGTATGTTTATACTTTCGTCAGTTTTGGGCCCTCATAAGCGCTGATAATAATGTAATTGTTCATCTAAAATCGTAAACAGGTCATAAGCACAGGTGTTGGAAAAGGACTAGCAGAGGATGGTTTCGATCCATCGACCTCTGGGTTATGGGCCCAGCACGCTTCCGCTGCGCCACTCTGCTGCACACACACTACGAAGGTCAGAGAAGGATTTGAATCTCACTGTTCGTCTTCCTGCTTCACAGGACACCTGACTGAATTCTTACCTGTTGCGATCTTTGGTCCTCTGTCGATGCTTCATGAGGATCAGATCCCGGTTCTCCCTGATCCAGACCAACAGAAGGGACGGCATGTGATCTCAGGATGTTGTCGGTGGGACCGGAGTGGTAGTCCACGGGTTTAAAGTGCAGACTGCAGACCTGTAGTCCTGAGAGGACCCGGGTCTCGGTGTCCTCTCCGTAGTCCGGATTGTAGATCGCCCTCAGCCACAGTCCGCAGACCTCGGGGTCCTCCAGGGGCAGACGGTGATAGTCACTCCGGCTGAGCTCCTCTGGGACCTCACACAGCCGGGCACGATGCAGCTCACCGGCATCACGGCGGCAAATCCAACAGATTAGACCGTTTATTCCGGTAAAAACACGGATTCTCTTCAGTGTAAACAGCTCCTGCAGACACGCTCCGGCTCTGCGTGTTTTCGGGCACACCGGAAGAGGAGCTGAGGCCTGACCAATGGGGTCAGCGGGAGCAAGTGGACCCTGAGCAGATCCCCTTTATGCTCTTTCTAAACCAACTTTATAACTAACAAAAACCCAAAAGTAACAGTTTTAGCCTCCTGAGACCCTGCATACTCACATGAGGACATTACATTTCTGCCTCTCAGATCCATGATACTTCATTTTATTAAACTTTGACCTATTAACCACATTCAGGGACACTGCCCCAGCCATCCTGTGGTAATAGCACAACTTTACTCCCACTTCAGCGAAAGCAAGATGGCAGGAATATCTGCAAGAAGCTTCTGCAGCAGCTCTCAAAGGAAAATAGAGAAAGGTAAAAGATATTTCCAAATTGTCTTACTGAAACCAGTGTATTTATGTACAATAACATCTGTAGCTTGATATGGCATCGAAATTTTACACATTTTAGTAATAGCTGCAATGTAAAACATCAATAAATGTTATGTACTTGTTTGAGGACATTATGATTATGTAATGGTATTGATTGTGCCGTGTGGTTAGCCAAACTTGTGATGATTACATTGATTTTATAGTTGTAAAAACTTCTTTCAAGTGGCTCGTTTGCTTATTTGGTTAAATTTTCTTGTGATGCATTGACCCTTGGTGTTTTCAGAACCCTACTTCTAAATCCTACTCCTTTTCCTCTCAGGTTCATCGTACTTACTCCCGGATTGGCTATTTTTTCATAGGCAGGAATTTCTTGAATCACATCTTACTCATTGACTACCTACCCACAATTATCTCTGACCATGCCCCCATTCAGATGGATCTAGTTTTCACTTCCATCCTCAGAGGCAACTCAGTCCATTACTATTAGGTGATGGGGACTTTTGCACCAAAACTTCTAACTCTATTGACTTTTTTCTTGCCACCAATAAAACTGAATCGACTTCTGACTCACTGCTATGGGAGACTTCAAAGGTATTTCTTTGGGGTGAAATTTCCTCATTTAATTCATACAGAAACAAAAAAACACGGGAAAAATTACAAACCTTCTGGACTCAATCAGAGACATAGACGACCAGCTAGCCTCCAATCCTTCCCCAGAGCTTTGTAAAAAAAAGACTTAATATTCAATCTTAACTCAATCTACTCTTGACTAAAAATGCTGAAGACCTGTTGCTAAAAACCCGAGGTCTATCTTATGAACATGGTAAAAAATGCAGCCGTTTATTTGCCCACTTGTTAAAGCGTCAGGAAACTTCAAGACTTATCCCTCTCATTAAGAATGACACCAACAACCTGGTCTCAGACCCAAGGGAGATAAATGAGATATTCAAGTCCTTCTACTCTGAACTCTCCACCTCAGAGGGCCCTGCAGACCATAACAACATGCACTGTTTCTTAAACCGACTGAATTTCCCTGTTATCGACCCAGAGACTGTCGCTGGCTGAGATAACCCAATCACATTGGAAGAATTGGTCTTTGCAATTAGTTCTATGAGAAGTGGAAAGACGCCGGGTCCTGATGGTTATGGCATATCATTTTTAAAAAAAATTCCAGGACAGATGAGCTCCCCTTTTACTTAATATGTTGGATGAATCCACTCTCAGCTACCCAAGCCACCATCTCCCTGATTCTGAAAAAAGATGAGGACCCCACTCTTTGTGGATCATACGGCCCATAAGTCTTATCTGTAATGAACATAACATTTTGGCAAAGGTTCTTGGGAGACGCATCGAGAAAGTTCTCCCCTCCATTATATCAAACGATCAAACAGCTTTCATTAAAGGTCGCCACTCGTTTTCCAATATTCGACGGCTTTTAAATATTATACTCACTTCTCTTCCCTCGTTCAAGAAGCAGTTGTGTCTATGGATGCCGAAAAGGCTTTCGACTGCAAAGAGTGGGATCATCTATTTGTGGTTCTCTTTAAATTTGGATTTGGTGACACTTTAATTTCCTGGATCATGCTGCTATATACATCTTCCCAAGCACGTATTCGTTCCAACTCAACATACTATATTCTTCTCGTGTGCGATGCATGACATGCTATGTGTACCTCTGCCTGCAAAGTGAACGCAACTGCTTCGCAGCATTTCACAGAGGACAGTAGGGCTGTTGCAGAGAGGCAGACAGACAGCCTCCTGGCAAGATGCTTGTTAGAGGAGGCTACAGATAAAAGACTGCTCAGGGAAAGTAAGTGGCATTGCTTTTTTGATGAATTTTATCTCTTGCAAGATGTGTTCAGACATTAAAATGAAAGCTAACTGAGTGTTTAACTGTTCAGCACCCTTTTATATAAGCAAACAGGTTTTGATGAATGTTTACAAAAAAAGGAAAAGACATTGGGTAATATTTGGTATATTTGCACTGTTGTTGTTTTGTTTAGCCCTGTTTGGGCTTTGGACAAAACAGCTGTTCACACTGTTGATATATACACCAATATTTACAATTTGAAAGAAACTGTTTTATATATTTTTTAACCAGTAGTGTCTTTTTGTGTCATAAAGTTAGATTGACCCATTTTACTCATACAAGGACATTGATTTTTGAGAGAACTACTCATTGTAGGAAGCTAAAATTTATATATACACCAATTGGGCCCTTCTGGTCATAAACAGCAATGATTTTTTTAATGTTATGATAAGCCAACTGTCCACATATGAGGACATCATTTTTTTCAAAAACCACTTCCTGTTCAAAAACCAAGTTTAGTTGTTATACTGATCAGGTCTTACTGATCCCAAATAGCAAGGAGAAATAAAAAATGCACACCTAACAAAAGCGTGGGTCTCAGGAGGTTAGACTTGTGCTTCTGCAGTGAGATCATTTACAGGTAAATGCAGTACACATGTGATCCACCATCCAGCCAGCAGCCCTTTCATACATGCAACCCTGAAATGTCCTGGAAGATACCCGGGTCACCTGCGCAGGTGATGTGGAAATAACAGTTTTGTAGGTCAACATGTAAGTTAGCTTTTGCGGGGTTCTCTGGACTAAAGGTTTACGGGATTTTCACTGTGTTTGGATGATTATAAACTCTGTAAAGAACAACAAATACGAAATTTACACAACCAACAGGAGTTTGTTAAAAATAGATATCGCCAAAAAGAATCAGAGCACAGCCCTGATGTGAGTGTTGGTGATTTGATCTTAAAAAAGTTACGTGGTCACAATCCAGAGGATTGTTGTTAAATCACCAGAGTGGAGATTTCATATGTTTGAAAGAGAATCAGGCACCAGATTTTTTTGGTTTTGAGAGATTCTGACTGAAGATAAAATTTTGAAGTTATGACAGAATTCTGAGACTAATGCTGGTTTCCAGGCAACCTGTAACCTGGAAATTTCCCAGTTGAAATCTCCGAGTTCCGACCTGAAAGCGTTCCAGGCAAATTACAACTTCGGTTTGAGCGCAAGGAATTCTGGTATGTAAACAAACCAACATGGCAGATATTATAATATCTATGCTTTATCGTTTCAATCACCAAAGGAGCCTGCAACTTGCTCATTTGAGTGAAACAGAGGAAATGGCAGATAAGGTAACAGAAGCTTATACTATATATTTTAAGGTATTTGTCGTTATTTTGAAATGTATTTTGTATTGATTAATGCATTGAAAACTAGCTAACACTAGAGCAGCTGCCAATGATGTGTTAACCTTGCTATGATAAACTTTTTCTAACGTTAGAAAGACCAGACCGGCCATCTGAAGGCATCTGACCACCGGCTCATGAGCAGGACCTAATCCGCCAATGTGTGAACAGTAGACCAGAAGTTTATACTTGTAGCCTAGTGATGGTAGCTCTCCCTCTCTCACTGACACACACACACACATTTGCTGTACAAGGTCAACCTTATTTCTTCTATTTTACTGTATATAGTATTTTTTGTATATAGTGTTGCAGTAGTGTCTAGGGTTAGGGTCGGCAGCAGTGGATTTTAAAGTGATCACTGTACAAGAAGCATGTTGGATGGTGCTTTGGGTTTTTAAGGCGCATGGATATACAGGCATTATTATAGGGCATTGTGCATTTATCATACACAAAAATAGACAATAACTGCAAATTCATGAACACATTTTATTTAATGTCAACAATTTCAAATCACAAATGCAACAAAACAGGGTGTGTAAATTAATTGTGAATTAATTGAGCACCTGTGAGGCAATCAGCTGCCACTTTGAACAGACAGACAGACAGACAGGACAAACTGAACAATGACCAAGTGTCTGTTGCTTGCTGAGATACTCTCTCATTAAATTCTCAAAGGAGATCTGCTGAGCTCTCATTTCCTCAAGTAGTTCATTGTGTCTCCTCTGGCTAGCCTGTTCTGACTCCCGGATAACATCTACAAAGTGAGTTTGCTGGTCCCCTCGTCCCCCTTGATCTGTTATTATTGTCCTTGACTCCTCTGTAGCCATCGACAAGGGTCTGCCATTTGCGAGTCACTTTGGCTGGACCAAAGAAAAGGCCAAATGGTGTCAGCCTCCCGTCAATGTCCTCCCACAACTTATTTTTTGCCCCCTTTCCCCTCTTGATTGTGGTGTTGAGCAGACTCCAGGTGCTCTCTGTGAGAGGAAAATCATGGAAACAATTATAATGTCTGACTCGAATAAATAATGAGTTTATCATTTAGTTGATTAGATCAGCTACCAAAAAAACAATCAACACTACGCCTTTCAGATGGAAACTTCTCTCAACATTACGGATGTGTGCACTTTCTGTAGTCTCTGTCAAACCACATCATATGTTTACAAGTTCAACGATGCTTTGTAATTGTTTTGGCTGAGGTAGATCCATCTGTCAAGTGTCTGAGAGTCTCTTTCCTGAAAAGTAAATACATATGTTGTTCTTACGAAAACTGAATAACAGGTCTAGATATGTAATTAGATTATGATACAGTGGGATCCTCTTATAGTGGACACATCCGTACAGGTCAAATTGATCACTATAAATGGATAATAAGCAGAATACAAGCATGTGTATACAACTGATTCTGACTTCAGCTTTTTGGTCACTATACATGGAGGATCAGTAGCTGTGATCACGACAAGCTGGTTCCACTGCATGAACTTATCATATCTATTACACGCCTCATCATCTCGATGAGAAACTGTGTGTTTCACAGTGAAAACTGTCTCCTGCCTGGACTCTTATGGTCTTCCTGGTCCAGAGCTGCTGGGGCCTGAGGTTGCTGCACTGTTGGGGCCTAGGACTGCAGTCCTGGGGCCTGACCCTTGTGTGGTGCTAGAGCTGGACGATTCCTCTCCCTCCACACACATGCTTTGTGTCTCCAGCTGACTGTTATTCTTCTCTCCTTAATCAAGAACAAAATTTAACTGTCTATGTCAAGAACAGCATGCAATTAGACAGAAATGCACCTCTTTTAACTGTAATAATTGACAACAATATGCTGACAATACTGTGGGACCCTCTCGTAGACTGTGGTCTCCATGCACCAGATAAATGCAGTCACACCATCCAGGTTTAAATTCTGTTGTGCACGGAGGCCAAATGTTACCTGGGCGGTGTTACAGGCCGTGTCAGGGATGCGTTCCCTGGCACCGTGGAAATTCAGATTCTTTTAGCAAATGACTAATGCTCCAAATCCGTGAATGAAAATTCAATCTTTAATTATATATAATGATATGTTCAGATATTATGTTGTATTTTATGTATAAAGGCTTATCTGTTAAAGCAACCTACATAATTCAGCTACTTATAATTCTTGGTAAATTCCACATACACAAATCAAAATGGGCTTCCACAAAACCCTGCTTTCAGCGTTTTATTGCTGAACTCAATCAATACCGCACCTTAAATAAATATGTGAAGACCAACAAAGCGACAAAGACTTTTCAGATTCTTAAAGAAATGAATTTTGTATAAATATTATAAATGCATTGTAATTATTGAACCCCTGGCTTGTTAGTTTTTAATTGTTCAGTCACTTTTTGTACATGATATGCTGTCTGTCATGCCTCACAGTTGTAAATAAAATTGTTAAAAAAAAAAAAAAAAAAGTTCCGTTCCAGTGCACTTCCAAGAGTTACAGGTGGGAAAAACAAGAGTTACAGGTGGGCTGGAACGCAGCATTAGTCACATGTTTGTCTTTTAATCAGAAATCTGAGATTAATCATAATTTTGAGGTTTAGTCAGAATTCCAAGATTAAGTCAGAATGCTGGGATTAAGTTAGAATTTTTGAGGTTTATTAGAAATTTGAGTTTTAGTCATCATTTTTGGATTAAATTAGAATACTGAGAATAAAGTAAGAAGATTGAGTTTATTTACAAAATTATTGCGATATCAGGACATTTCTGGGATTAAATCAGAATTAATCAGAATTTTTAGTTAAAGTTAGAAATCCAAGATTAAGTCAGTATTCTGGGATTAAGTCAGATATATTTGATACTATCAACACTTTGAGATTAAAGTCAGAATTTTGACTTTTTATCCAAATTCTGGGATTAAGACAGAATTTTGAGATTAAAATCAAGATTCGGGAGAGAATTCAATGACTTTGTTACATTTTGAGATTTAATCATAATCCCGAGTTTAAATCAGGACTTTGGGATTAAGTAAAAAATTATTGTATGAAATTGTTTTTCTGGGATTAAATTACAATTATGAGACTAAATCAGAATTTTGAGATTAAAGTTGGAAATTTTAAATCAAAGTCAGAAATCTGAGATTAAGTCAGAATTTGTAAATAGTCAGAATACAGACTAGAAGCTGTCAGAGCTCTTTAAAGTTAAAGATGAAAAGTCTGTGGTCCTAATCCTTCCTGTAGTCATGTGATATTTTTCTGTACAGACTTATTTTGCTACATAATTGGACAATCTACTAACGTGAACGGGACATTGGAACAAGGGGATAATAATATAATAATAATAAAATAATAAGTCAAGGGACAAGACTTTCTGCTTTTCACAATTTATTAACAAAATGATAAAATAAATAAATACAAATTGATCAAATGCTCCTAATATCAACTCCTCCCCATGTTCCCTACAGTATTTCCTAAACACTGCATACAAAGAATTCATCACAGAAGAGGCTCAATACAGAGGTAAGAATCCCACCAGACCAGTCACAATGTCAGGCCAACAGAAGACACATCTGGAACAGAAGTCAAAAAAATAAACACATTCCTTTCCAAAATCATTATGAAAAAATACAAACAATTATACAAATATTCAGATTGTGTAATTACCAATTTACACGTTATTCAGCACACCAGGTGAACTTTTTCTTTATTCATATCGCTACAATGCATCTCACCAAATGGAAGATAAAAAAAGACTTATTTTCTTTTTAATGGATTTTTGTTTTTTGCACTCGACACACCCCCAATGGAATCAGCTGTGGATGAGGTAAGAAGCTTCAGGTGTACAGTTGGGTCCGGACAGGATGGATGGGGTCGATGTCATGTTTCCACAGAATACTAGAAGGCCACAATCATGACTTGATCGCTTTCAAAGTAAAGAGTCGGAGGGGAACTACGGAGGGGGTTTCCAGCACAGGGGGGAGCGGGAGATGAATGCATATGACGCTGCGTTTCCACCGGGTGGTCTGGTTCGGTTCGGTTCGGTTTGGCTGCTTTCAAGTGTTAAGGTTGTGGACTTGGTGCGGCCCAAGGGTCAGGCTGCCTAGTTTGTGTGAGCTTTCATACCACCCCAAACTTCCTACACAGGTGAACCAGAGTTCATTTGGTCTTTACAGATCGTGTTGGGTGTGAAAGCGGCTGAAGGGAACTGATTTTATTGATGCCAATGCCATAATTGATTCTGCATTTTAACTCCTCTTTACTGACTAGTGGATTTTCTGATATAAAGTGTTCACTGTCAACAATGTTAACCACATGACACTCCTGATATTTAATTTTCTAAAACGATGATAACTGTGTTTGCTGGTCTTTCCACCCTTACCTTAAAGCAAGTGTCAAACTGAAATGTAAAATTAATCACATATTTCCTGTCTGCCATTATCATATCTTTAACCTCTCCGTGTTCGAATCTGCTGACTGCCTCTGGTGAGGGCTGTACATCCCTGATTTGCAAGGCATGCCTTGAGCTAGTTACTGATTCTCAAGTGGATTTTGGTTTTCAACTCCCATCCCTAGTCATGCCAGCCAGAGAAACGATTAAGGACATCCAGCGGTTTTAATCTTTCTCCTTGGCATGTGCCAGTTCATCAAAGCAACAAATCGAGCTTTGTGTGACAGAAGTTTGCACCCAAATTTTTTTGCTTAGTGACTATGCAAGAAAAACAGCCATGGACATCTGGGATTTTTGAAAGACCAGCTGATTTCAGGAGGCCCTGGGTGCCCTGGCCTCTAATGGATCTGCCTCTGAGACAAAGACCAACGCTCCGTTCAGGGAAAAGGGAGACAATACCTGTCTCCACATTCGTACAAAAACCAAGAGCCACATGCCAAACTTTGTGGGACTGTTGCTTCTTAACGACGATTAGCATTGTTGATTGTTAGTTAGAAGATGAGACAGCACGTAGCAGAGCAAACGAGTGTGGCCCAAATTTGATCTTATTTTTGCAATTCGCTGCAGGCTAACTACAAGAGCTTTGGTGCTTTAGACCAATCAACAGACTGCAATGCGTTTGGCCCCACCCTTAAGGGTTTGATCGGTAAGCTCAGCACCCCAACAGAAGGGTGCCCAAAAACTGGGACAGTACAGATCACTACTTTAAGTACCTTTCCAAACACTGGACAGTGAAAACGCCAATGATTGTGTACCATGCCAAACCGAACCAGACTGCTCGATGGAAACGCACAAAAACAGACCTCCAACACGTTAAGCCGCTCAGGACATGGTCCTCTTCCTACTCGGTGAATGCACACGATGCTGATGCAGAAATAAACTCCCAAATGATATGCACCAACGACAGAAAAGGCTTCCAAACAGAAAAGCACGTGTGCAGTGTTCTTTGGATAAATTCACTGTTTGAGCTCGACTGAAGAGAGACCGTGGACCTGATGGGACAGAGACACGAAGACTTGATTGGTTGAACAGCCCTGCTGGGATCCCAACATTCAGCACGGTGCATTAGCTGAGTCCTAACTGAAAACTAGAGTCCATACAACAAGATGTCAGGAAGAAACGTTTCCCACGCAGAGGCTACCAGACCTTTGAACTTTGAACTGCACGATTGGCATTAGAATGCCAGCAAAGAAAAGGTGACTCGAGTTTCACATAAAAAAAACTTGAAAAACAAATGCATATTAAAAAGGTTTGACAAATCTTGTATAAAAATTTGCATAAGAAGGCATGCGTTCCACCAGACTGAGTGGACAGATGTTGCTAATTGGGTCTAAGTCTGCCCATCAGGGTGCGGGTTAGTTTGTTCATTCCTAATACACACAGGCTCCGGCTCACAAGACCTGATTTAGCAAACTCCATCCCTCCTCCAAAAACACAAAGAAGAACCACAGCACGGAGGGAACGATGAGAAACTAAAGAACTCCCGGGTAAAGACTGACGGCCGCCATCCCGTCACCTTTTTCTCTGATAATAATAATACTGGTCGAACCAAAAGTGCATCACAAAACAACCGGCTGTCACACCGAGCAAGACCTCATCGACAACTCTTTGGAGCATTCCATCGACAGGTTTCACCACACAACCTCTACAGCCATTTTTTCCACCTAATTTTACAGTCGATCACGTAAAAAGGAAAATAAAACACATTTAAGGCAACTCCTATAACAACAAAACACTATCTGGTCAATCTTAACAGCATTTTATGAAATGTAGTTTCCACTTGCATTGACTACTGGCAGCCTGAGGTGAAGGGACCGAGTTTGTGCTCCGGAGTTTTGGGGAGCTCGGTGGGATGGGGCAGGTACGGGTCGGGGTCTGGAGGATTAGTAAGGTTCTACAAGTCACAGTGCAAGTCAAGAGACAAATATTATCTGCTGTTTGAAGAAAGGCACTCGAGGTACCTACTGTACAGAGGGAAAGGTCCAGTTTGTCTGGAACACAAGGTCGGGCTCGTTCAGAGAAAAACTGGATGACTGCTCTGCTCTACGAGTGAACACACAGCGACAGAAGAAACATCCACCCCAGTCAGCAGACGGAGAACAGAACACTCGACAAATGGAGTTTGTAAGGAGTTGGGGATGTTTTAGTTGCCATTTTCTGTTGGATTTTCAGTCTTTTCTTTGATGATCGAATGCCGAAACTTTTCTTTAGAGACAAATGACATTTATCAGACAACACTGTGGCCGAACATGTGGACATGTCACACAGAATTTCTCTCTGGGGTCTTCTGAATGAAGGCAGTTTGTACAGCTGATGTGAAAATAAATAAAGTGTTGTGTCAGATATGCTGATTCAGTTACAAGAGTCCGTGTGATATGAAAAAAAGACACCTGTAACAGCTCGTTTAACAGCCGCCCAAACACGTACTCACCCCTACAACCAAGTCTGTCTATCAAAGTCAAAACTCAGAGACAGTTTCCCAGAATTCCTTTGAGAAGTCGGAGGATCTTCGGTAACCCCGAGTTCACCAGCTCGTAACTGTAACTCTGCCTCCTCAGGTGTAACATCACTCTCCAACATCCGAGGATTCTGATGCAAACTTTCTGGTTCATAAGGGAGTAACTCTGCCAAAAACCAAAGTGATCTTTGTTTCAGGAGACTTGCTTTCTTATTGGAGTGCTCCTGATGTAGCGTCTACAGCCATGCTAGCTGCTTGTTCGTTAAGCAATGAGGAGCTGAGGTTGCTGGAATGTTGGTCTTGCAGATATTTGGTCAAAAAGAATGTACAATGAAGCGTTAGAAATTTGTTAAAAGCATTCTGAAGTTTTTCAAACACCAGCGATAATGTGTGAACCAAGTTCATCAATCCATCCTTCAGGTATCAAAGCAACAGTATGCAACTTCTCCACCTCGGTATTAGCTGACAGTTAATTTTATTGAACAATAACTTTCATACGTTTCTTTTTTTCCAATTTGGGTATTGTCCTTTTCTGTCTAAGACAATGTTTAGAGACAAAATGTAAAAGAAAAGCTTTCATTTAAAAAGCATCTGAAACTGGTTTAAATTCTTTTGAACTCTTGAAAATAAGTATGCGTGATAAGCATCATCATAGTTGAGTTTAAACAGATGTTGAAATAGTTAAGTTTCTTTTGTAATAAAATGTAAAATAATTGTTGAATTGAAAATATCATACAGTTTGCTATAATCCAGCCTGTTAATGAGGATTAAATTACTGTGGACCACTGAGTTTCCAAAGTTACCCATCCCTACTATTGGCAGTTGTCTTTGACAATTCATTTCTACATTAAGTGATCATATGAAGTGCTTGGTTTCCAAACAAACAAAAAAATGTAAATTAATTGAATAAACAGGCAGAAGCATCAACGCAGGAGGACCACGGCCAAATGACCTTGCTCTTGAAGCACACCATGTCCGCCATTCCCCGTTTGAAGCTATGGTTACAATTTAGGGCTGAAAGATTTAACGTTTTTGGATTGAAATTTCAGTCAATGCAATCATGTGATCACCGAAGCTGCAATTTCTTGCAATCTTGCAAATTCTTGAAATCACAATATCTGCCAGAAAAATTGCAATTAGATCTTTTCCTAAAATCATTCAGCCCTAGCACAATTTGCCATTAAACAGAATTTTAAGGTGGAAAGTTGCATCTTGTTCTTTTAAATGAAATACAAAGTTTTACTCCTTGTGGAAAATGTTGTAAAAAGCAGGCAATACGAGGACTGATCCTCTGAGAAACAGAAAAGTCTTCATGTCAATTGCCACTTGCTCAGGAATGGACATTGACAACCTTAAGACTGTGCCACTAGCATGGCTGGAATCTGCCCTCCAACAAAACAAAGAGACGGTCTACAGACCTGAAAACCATCAGAGCCCCTGAGGGGTGAAGACAAGTTTGGACGGCTGAAGTTAAAACAAAAAAGCTCCAAAATAGCAAAAAACAGAAACAGAAGTACAAAAAAAGCATGAACAGAGGCACCGTTTATGAACAGACCAGAGTTTGTTAATGCCCCGTACCCAACAAGAAGCCAGAATCATGATCAGTTCACCAGACAAAGACAGACCCGAACTGACAGCCACCAAGCCAACGAATAACAGCATCACATTTCAGCCCAGACATGCTCCAGAAAGAAAAGAGATGCACTAGTCTAACTGTGAGGGGACGCCCCCCTCCCCAAAGTATGAACTCGACTTGAGCCTTAATGTCAGTCAGAGGTTTGTATTTCCTCCTAGAAAAATATTGGCAATGTGGGGATAAGTCACATCACAACAAAGAGATGCATACTCTGTTTAATTCCATATTAACATACAAAAAGCTCTTCAGCACTTCTTTGTAATGCAGCAAGCTTGTGCTTTAATCTCAGGATTTGTGGTACTGTCCTTTGAGATCCATCTGAAGGAGCAGGTTCATACGACAAATCCCTCCATTTCAAGGAAAATAAAGTTCCTCTAACATTATTGTTGAATAAGCTCTCCTGTCTCCATCTGGGAACTTCCAATTTCTGAAATGGTAGCATCTATATCTTACAACGCCAATGATTTGATCGCTCAATACAGTAAGTGGACTTGTCCCTGCTGAATTTGGATACAACATCATTTTGGCAGTTCAGGATTCAACAAAAAAAATGTACATAATGCAAAGATCACCACTTCAAAAAGAGGATTCCTTTGTGTTGATAATGCCAGTCCAGCAGGTTCAGGAACAGAAAGCACTTATTCTGAAGACTAGGAAGACCTGAATATCTTTTCCTATAAAAAAGAAACACAGCCCAGATATAGTTGTGTGTGTGTTGACATTGCAATATTGCAACTTCACATTTAGTGCTCACAGTTGACACACTTGACTCACGAATGAAAACTCAATCACTACACTTGACCAACACCACTGAAAACATCTGATAGGCTACCGCGCCTGTTCGCCCTCGTCCTGCGTACCTGCTGAGAGCCAGCGTCTTTTCTGCCTGAGCTTAGGGATACAGGACGGGGTGGGGGTGTCCGGGGCTGTCAGTTGATGGGGGTTCGTCTGGTGATTTGGGTTCTCAGAGGAGGTAATCAGTTCCTTGTGTGTGGATGGTTATTGTTGTTGAAGGTCATCAAACGGGTTGTCTGGAGAAGAAGCATGTTAGTGAAAGTCTGGAGGGGGTTTACCATAATTCCATAGACCGGGAAATGCTGCCACTAATGTGGGACGATTGCTTACGATGTCAGGATGCTTCAAACCAAAGGTAGGACTTTGGGCCCGTGGTGAACTGGGAGAGGATAAGGTCTTGAAATAATTAGATTTGGGAAGGGGACTGCTGTTGATGGTAAGCGGACTTGAGCTTATTCAGCACTTTTCTAGTCTCTCTGACCGCTCAAAGTGTTTAAACCTCGTCTAGGGCTGAAAGATTTCAGGTTTTCAGATCGAAATCGCAATATCAGACAACACAATCGTGATCGTCAAAGCTGCAGTTTTTTTCAGCGCTCCTGACTGACTGAGGATCTGTTGTGTCAGCTACTTCACACACACTTTTTTACGAATTTGCAGGCATTTTGCATTTAGGGAAGTGCTGGGGTACTGTTCATGTTCCCCGACAGAGAAGGGATTTTGACGATTAGTGGAAGGTACTGGATTGTTTAAAGTGTCTGATTGTTTGGATGAAGGCCTGGCCCAAGCCTTATCAGGATTACTAGTTGTTTAGGAAAGCTAGTTATTGTTAGACCGAAAGGCTCTTGTCTTGATATCTGTGAATTGGAATGTCTAGGGTACTGCTCATTATCCATGACTGAGGCTGAATTGTGATGTTTAGTAGGAAGAACCGAATTGTTTGAAATGTCAAGTTGCTGTCAGAGAAGGCCTGGCCTAAGCCTCACTAGGATTACTGGTTGTTGAGGAAAATCTGGCTGCTGATAGACTTGTTGAGTCTTGAAAATTGTAAGGTGGGGTTTAAGGGCACTACTAATGGTCCATTAGAGAGAGGGAATTTTGATTTTAGATTAATTATGAGTGTCAGGATGCTTCGGAGAAATGTTTGGCCTTGACTGCTAGTTGCTGAGGAATGTTTGACTGTTGATAAAGAAGGAAAGGATGGAGCATTGGGATAACTTAGGTTGAGTCTTAAGGGTACCGCTACGTTGGAATTTGATGTTTAACTGGAAGTTACGGATCATTTCTTAACGTCATGGTTTAAATAAAGGGGTGGCCTAATATTTACCAGGTCTGCTGGTTGGTGACTTTGGTCAATGGCAGATTGTGACGGATGAGTTGGTTTAAGTTTTAAGTTAAGTTATTCTTGAATTTTTGGCACGTTGGAAAAGATGCCTATAGTCTGAGGTCACCAGAGGATGTTTCAGAATGCTTCAAATGAAGGGTTGGTCTGGGGGGAGCTGGTTGTTGAGGGACAGTGAAAATCAAATCTATAGATTATAATTTAAACTAATTAGCAGAATCTTAGTGACCTAGGTATAAATGAATTTTTATCAACAGTGGAGTTCTCGGGGTCCTGAAAATTGTCAAAGCAAGGACCAATGATGCTTGGTCATGGTAGCTAGGGAGATAATCAAGTCTACAGTGACTGGATTAGAGGAGTCAAGTGGGTCATGTTGGATTTTTGGCACACTTTCTGTACTTTCTGTAGTTTAAAGGTGCCAGGATTCAATTTCAGAGTTGTTTTGATGACAGTTAGGACTGCTGGTCGATGAAAGATGTTTGGTCCTAAAAGAAAGGTGTTACATCTACAGGGCTGGTTGTCCTTGGATTAAGGTTAAAGCTGTGGTTTGATATGTGAGTCATGATTGTTGGTTAGAAGGCATCTGTATGCAGGGTCTGGTTACATTGTTAAAATACACCTTGAACTTTGGAGTTTTTGGGCATGCAAAGTGTTGAATTGGTGCCTCTAAATTGTTTTTAAAATGATAAGCAGATCCTCTAAGCTATCTACCATTTCTGGGCGTAGAGGATACAGCAGGGGGGATTACATGGGAGGATTAAATTTGGATTTGGAGAGGGAAAAATGTAGATAACTCACAAGTGGAAGGGTTGTGTAAATGGTCCATTGGATTGGGAGCGAGAATGGTTTAGAGGTATCAGGATGCTGGAATGAAGACTTCAGTATTGTTTTTAATATGAATACTGGTTGTTGAGGAGAATTTTGTCATTGTTTGTTGAAGTATAGGTCATTGGATTAGAATTTTCAGGGCACCAAAAGGTCAAACAGGAGTTTTGGCACATTAGGGATGTTTTTGCAGGTTTTTTAGACTGTCAGTCTGTTTGTCCAAGATAATCAAAAAAACTGACAGTGGATTTTGATGAAATTCTCTGGGAATGTTGGTCATAGCATGGAAAGGAAGTGATTGGATTTTGGTGGGGATCCAAATCCAGATATGGAATTTTTTTGAAGGATTTGTTAACATTAGATGGAGCAGTGCACCGGTAACTCGGCTAGAGGTTTGTGCCTTCTAAGCACTTCTACTTTTTGTTCAAATACTTTAGTATCTTTTGAGCAAAGTGTTTCTTGGAATGTCCAAACTTTTCTGATACTTAAGGCCTTGAAATACTGAGATGCAGGAGTCTCATGGATGAGTCTAGGTTTCAGGTGTTGGGGCGCTGCTGTCCGATAGGATGGAATATGAATGGTTAAATAAAATGTTCTAATTCGTTGGTTATGTGGATGTTAAGAAGTGATTAAAGGAGTCTGAATCGCAGCTGAGAGGTACACCTAACCTCTTGCCCAACAGACTCATGCTCTAAGTGTGAATAATACTAGACGGAAAGCTAGAAGTTCTCCTGAAGAGGAGGATGTCCATCTTGTGCTTTCTGGGATTTGCACCTTCCACTCGTTTCTAAGATTTTAAGGCTTTTCAGTTTGCCATCCACAGGCAGCACAAGGACAGGGGTTAAACATTGGTGGTATGAAGGTTGCATTGAAATGTTAATGTTGTACTGAAGGTCCCGAAGGCTTAGCCCTTGTGTTTGTGCAACCCAGGTATAGAGGATCTCCTGGATATGGGTGACTCGGGTTTGAATCGGGCCCTCTCCACATCTCCATTTTCCTAAGTTCGTCCACTGTCCTGTCCTCTCCTGAAAAATTGATGGGGTACTTTTGGACTTCAGTTCGTCCACATAAGTGAGATAAATAGAGTCTGTTGAAAAGCAGAACTCAACCTTTACGTCTCACTTGATTTTCAAAGCTACTTTTTTGTTTATTTAGTGAACAAACAAGCTGTGACTTTAACCTAAGAGGCTGTCTGAAAGTTTGTTGGATTCATTGAGTTTGAAGCATTCTGAACCTTTCATAAATGGGAATAAACACTGGACTGTTGTGTAAAAGTGAAGATACAGTTTTGTTGTCTAGGATGATTTCTATGGAAAGTTGTTTCAAGGTGATGGTCAGTCAGAGTCGGGTGAAGGTAGATCAGGGATAAAGGGTTTGCAGAAGGGTTGTTCACATTTAGTTCATTCGGACGAGGGTCTGAACAGGCTCTCTTTTCAGTATGCATACTCTATCACAACACTGCTTCTTAGACGAGTAACCCCTGACTGATGTTTGGTTCCATGTTCTCAGTTTTCTCAGTACCACGTGGACCCATCTCCCCACCCCATAAGAGAACACAGGGGCCACTATAACAGGCACACACTGGTGTGATGATGAATTAAATCTCCCTTAGAGCATTCCCACCACTGACGTCTATCACTAATTGGCATGATGACACTGGTCCGCAGGTCCTCCTGTCCCAGCTCAGGGACGGAGGAGCCCACGTCTTCCCAGAGTCATGTAACTTGGGCTGTATATCTACCATTGACACAGTCTGACAATACAATGCAAACAAACAACATTTATACAGATTGGCAACTTCAGGGCACCATGTGGTGCAAGCAAAAGTCTTTTTTTTTAATATATATGTTTGAATTCCCGCAACTCAAGAGACATAGCATTACTTTTTATTGTCCAAACTGCTGACAAGAGCTGGCAAAGAATGCTGGGAGGGTTCTGAGGTTTTGCTGTTGTTGTTGTTGCTGCCGTCACTGTCGGTGATCTCCTCCTCTTTCTTGTCCACCGCTGTCTCTGAAGGCTGGACGGCAGCCATCTTGTTCTCAGAGTTGGTGGTGGCGTTGGTGGTGCAGCCTCCCGTGGGGCTGTGGTCAGGGCAGGTGGGTTCGGTAGTGCCGTTGGTTGTGACAACAGTCGCAACCACAGAGGGAGCACGAATGTCAACTGTCGGAGCAGCTTCAGAGCTCGGTTTGGCCACAACCACCATCTGGAGACCAGTTCCCGTGTCGACGACTCCCGCTCTGATACCGGCCCCGACCCCTGTCCCGACACTCGTTCCAACCACGACCCCGGCTCCTGCCCCGACAACAACTCCGATGCCTGCCCCGACGCCAACTCCACACCCTGCCCCGACACCAGCCCTTACAACAGCCCCGACCCCGACCCCGGCCCTGACCCCGACCCCGGCCCCCACCCCGGTCCCTAAGGCGGGCCTGTTCTCTGCCGTTGCTGCTGCGCTGTTTTCCAGGACAACCTGGCCCTTGGTGTCTCCCCCCGCTGCTCCTGATGTCTGGTTGTTCCCCGTGGCTCCGTGCTCCTCTTGTTTGTCATTTGCTTCGGTGTTGCTGCTGACTAAGGAGCCTCCGTCGTTGACTTTCTCTGCAGAGCGCTCTCCTGGTGCAGTTTCAGCGCCGACCGCACTCTCGGCTCTGTCCTGGACTCTGGCGGTGATGTCTTTACTGTCTGTCTCTGCTAGAGCTTTGTTGAAATTGAAGGCTTGGATGAGGCGGATCAGATGTTTGACTTTGTCCAAGGACATCTGCATCTCTTTTTGACGAGCCAGAATGGTGTTTTTGGTCTCCATGCATTTCTGATGGCAAAAACATGAAGGTTAGGTTCTGCACCACACCAAAACAACTGAAGAAATGACAAAAACTCCTGTCAGGAATATTTAATTTGGATGTTCCAGCATGGCTGCACATCTTTCATCCTCTACACTGAGCTTGGCGCTGGACAGCGCTAAAACAAACCTAATCATTTTTTACACATATGCTTACAGTCTTATTTAAGCAGAAAATACAATAATTTTTGAGCTGTTATGGTGCCTTGAAAAATACAAGAGGGTGAATTTTGTGTTAAAAACAAATTAGGGTGGAAATTACGACGCAAGTTAAGTCACCATTAATCATCAACGAATATGGAAAAAATGTGAGCTGCCTCTAAAACTGGATCCAACACCAATTGTTCACAACAAAGAGTTGGCTACTACTGCAGACTAACATTTATGCATCAAAGCTACGCTGTAACCTTCTGCATATTCTTGACCTTACGTGCATGGCTTTTAAGGCTGTCACTTTTCCTAAAAATCAAACTTGAACGGTTTTCGAACATACACCCAAATAACTGAGGATATTCAATTATTTTGCACCCCCCGTAGTAAGGGACAGAGACTCTCTTATCCGCCCCTTCGATAAAGACCCTGCCGAAAACAATGCAGTCATACGGGGTTGAACTCTTGATGAAGCGCTGCTGCACTCGGCTGTATAACTTGGATAAAAGCCGACGGATTAGCCCGCAAATTTGATGTGGAGGACGAGTGACTAAGTTGCTTCGCACATAACCGACACACAGCCCAGTCTTTGAGTTTAAAGTTGCCATCAACGGTGTAGAACCTCCTCAGATGATTCAGTGCTGTTAATGTCCGCCCTAATGCGCCGCTAAGGTCAATATTTTACATTCGCATATTTATTTACTATTCGGTTACGGATATTTATCCCCATATTCGAACGGTTATTCGAATATCAAATATAAGGTGACAGCCCTAATGGCTTTACTCTTGCATGAGCCCAGTGACTGGTCTGCTGCAAAGCACAGAGCGACCAGTTTATTAGAACATCTCAGGCTTTATTTTTGTTTGACAGCTGCAACACATTTAATCTCTAAAAAAATAACTCTGATGTTGATCATTTATATTAAATACTGATGCTCAGTCTGTAAGGGCTGGGCTGGAGACCACAGAGTCGCTGGTTTAAGTCCTGAGTGAAACACACTTGCAGGTCGGTTTGGTAGCTGGGGCGATGCAGGCTGACCTCCTGGGGTTTCCGTGCTCGGCCTCCGGAGCCTCCAGATGTAGGATTTGCACCCTTGTGCCGTTAAACCTCGTCGCACGTAAACACCTACCCATGAAATCAAGTTGCTGGTGGTGCAGATGGGTCATCAGGATTGATGAACGGAGATGTGCCGACCCGGCATGTGCTCCCAAACCTGACTTGACCCTTGCTGACTGACACCTGCTCCAGGTGAACTTTCTGGATGTTTCAATGTTTTGGGTGTTTGTGTTAGTGAGTGTTTTTACCGTTATAGAGTTACTGAGCTGTTTGACTCTCTGCTCCAGCTGCTCTCGCTCCAGCTTCAGTTCTGAACTCCATTTCATCAGTTTCTGTTTCTCCTCTTCTTTAGCTGCAGCAGAGATCGATGAAATAAAACATTTAATCTCCGTTAAACCACCACACGATGTTTAAAACAGAAAATCCTAGCACGTCACCTTCTTTATAAGCGATGTAGGAATGAACGATAGCCAGAGTGCCCGGCCAGGGAATGGCTTCTTCTTTTTTCAGGATCTGGGAACAGAAGCTCGGAGTTGTCATAGATGCTAAAACTCAGAAAAAGGTTAAAGGGGGATAAACTTAGCGCCACCCTGTGGTGAGGCTGAAACAGGAACAGGCAATGAAGTGGATGGATGTGAGATGCAGATCTGTGCTGACACAATGAATGAAACAGAGGCACAAAAAAACAATACTGCATCATGTTTATGCTTACAAAGATCTGAACAGGCTTAAAGATCTCAGGATTAAGTTTAGGACCCTCTCTGGACTGCGGTACCCCCTTCCCCCTGACTCAGGATCAGTCATGGCTGCAGCGGTTACCTGATCTTGACATTTTGGACAGATCCACATGCCTTTAGGAATGGTTTTCAGGGGTGGATCCAGGCAGTCCAGGTGATAAACACGAGAACACGTGTCGCACATGAGCAACTGGCCACTGCGTCTGCACACAGTGCAGAAATCCTCATGGATGTCTCCCTGTGAGGAAGAATTGGACCAATCAGTTTCCCTTCCCAACGAAGCCCCACCAACCATCTGAGGAGAGGCGAGGCGGGGAGGAGCCGTGATCGGGTTTGTTTAGTTTACAGTTGAATTTGTTCTAATGTCTAATGGATGTGGTGTGTTAATCTACTGAGCCAAAGGAGAGTCATTTGGGAGTTAGGATGTGCTCTGAGTAGTGGTTATTACAGTGGCCACCAAAAAGGCAAACACGCTGCAGCGGCCAAGGGCTTCCAAACGGAGAGACGGGCGACAGAGTCAGGCATGAAAATATGAAACTGAAGCAGAGTCAGCATTTAAGAACTGCTGCAACTCTACATGTGCTGATTATTCATCCATAGTAACTATCTTTACAGCCATACAGACATGAGGACCCTCTTCAAAATTAGAAGCTACATCTCAACGGGCTTACGTTTAATACATTTATAATCAACAAACAAGGTGCTATATAAATTAAGGTTGATTGATTGAGTCTATATTCAGCAGAGACAAATGTGATGAAGACAGATCTATGATCTGGGCGTCCATGGGTTTGTCTCTATCATAAATTATTATTTTTAGTCCCTTTGTCTCTGCCTGGATGTACGTGTGTATTAGGGCTGAGAAATATATCGATTAAATTTGAAATATTTTCTGCAGAGGATTTGAAAATGTAAAATCAAGATTTTTTCCTTGTTCCCCTTTTTCCTCCAGTTGTAAGTTGTTGCAATGTTTTAAAATATAACTACTGTAAATAATGTACAGTTTTTGTGATGGTAGGCCCTGTCAGGTTTTGCACATGCACTTTTACAGGCTTGTTTTTGTTTTTTAAATGAGATTAAACATTGATCGGAAAGTTTCATGTTAATATTTTGTGAAAATACCTCAGCCTTCAGTGTTTGTGTGAACAAACCTGCCTATGTCTGAACTACATAATCAACATTTTATAATACACACTTTAACTTTAAGAGGGAAATTCTGTTTGGTTGGGAATATATTTTGACAACATTTGACAACTTGATTCAGTTCATATCGCCCAGCCCTAGTATATATATGAACTGGAGCAAATAAACAGATACAGATAAATGTTGACTGAAAATTAACCTGTTAAAGTAACAAATTAATATGCAACCAACTCAAACAGTGGACAAGTTTGGCCTTCAGGCTGATCAGTACTGTACCAGATGGCCCTCAAGGCAAGACAAAAGTTTCAGACTTTACTGTGACTTGTGCAGCCTTTTCAGGGTCCTGGACCCCATGTATATTTTTGATCTACCCTGAGGACCCCCACCCGATCTGGGGGGTGGGGTCCATGATCTTCTTCCACCTCTTCCTCTTATTATTATTTGTGTAACTGTGCTTATCATCTTCTTCTTTCTTTGTTTGTAACACTAGCCTAATTTTAAGTGCTAACCTGAACCTTGCAAGTAAATGAGTTTTCCAACAACACCTTCCTGCAGATGATTCACAATAAATTCATTATCAAGAAAATGAATGGTGTGTGCCCACAGAAACAGAGCACTGTAACTGATTTTTAACACTATTTTTAACACTATTTTACCGTACCGTAATATCTACAGCTATCTACTGTGAAAAATCGATACAGTAAAATACTGTCAATGGCAATGTTTTGAGGGAAAACATACTGATTTCTGTAAAATTAACAGCATTTTAAAAACTTTAAATACTGCAAAATTTCTACACAGTAAATTACTGAAAAGGGCAATGGATCAAGAGAAAATTACATTTTGCCTCAAAAAACTGACCAATAGCAGGCAAGAGTTCTTTTATTAAATGTCTCACATTTTTGGGTGAAACAAATGTTTGATTAGATGTATTTTATGTGATAGGAACTGATGTGTGTGATTTTTTTATGAAATGATGTATTGCTAATAAATGACCAGTAAAATAGTTAAAGATATAGCAATATAAACTAAAATAAAGCAAGCTCACTGTAATTTAAAATGTATACAATAAAAAACAGCAATGATACTGAGAATGTTAAAACAGTGAGGATGCTGTTTGTGAAAAAAAATATGCTGCTGTAAATTAAAATACATTAATGATACCTTGAATTAAAATACAGTAGTTGACGCATTATTGAAAATACAGTAGTTATGCTGCAAATTGAAATATAGTAATGCTACTGTTAAGGCATTTACATTAACTTACTGGCATTTTGTTGCCAATAAGTTAATGTAAAATTCACAGCATCCTTTTTACAATTTATACAAACTTAAATAAATCAATTACACTTCTGAAACAGATGTAATTAGAGAAAAAAAAAGTCCAGTTACCCTCTGTAGTTTAGGCAGATAAAGGTCTCATGATTGTTTGAGTAAAAGAATCCTATTTTTATAAATGCCAGAGGATTTTATAAAAAATATATTTTATTTTTAAGGACCCCTCATAATTACACCACAGACCACTGGTTGAGAAACACTGCCCTGAGGGACAATTAAATAGAGTGAAGTGATCTCACAGGTCAGGATGTCCCAGTCGTAATAAGATACATCATCTGGGACGAGTTTACCAGCTCGTGACTGAACATGTAACTGGGATGTGACGCGAGTCCCAGACTCGCAGTCCCAGTCCAGGTCAGCGAGTTCAGGGCGCAGGGACTTCAGCGGGTCGTCCATGAAAGCCCCTCTGTGCAGCTGCAGCCTGTTTGCCCTTCCAGACCACTGAGCTCGTTAATGAATGCTGTTCACTTTGTAAGGCTGAGTCAAAGTAAAACCAGGTGATGGCTGATGATTATCACATGGAGACAACAAACTCATGGATGTGTTTGTGGAGGTCTTGGGGTGTGATGGGTGTCAGAGCTACTGGGCCAATAGGAGTGTGTGTGACGGGGCATCGGACCCCTGCACTGTCACCGTCTCCCCCATCGTTACTTACATCCCCAGAGCTGGGGCTGGGCAGGGGGAGGGGATGGACGGGGCTGGAGGGGGAGGTCGGGGTGAGGCTGCCCAGCTCCGGGACGCTGCTGTATTTGGGTGGGCGACCTGGGTGAAATGAGACAGACGACAAAGACGGAAAACAAAGAAAAAAAAAAGAAAGATGGAGAGGGGGGAAGAAAGCAAAAACAAAGAGTCTGTATGACATACCTTGGAAAGGGAGTCTTCGTTGGCTAGCATGAGACGGGGGGGCGATAAGGGAGGAAGAGGAGGAGTCAAGCACAGACAGCAGTGTTAGTGCAGGAGACTGGCTCCACGCAAGCTGCTGCAGCCCAGCACAACAACCTAACAGTGTCAGAGTTTATCACACCTCCACAGGCCGGGACATACGTCAGGTTTACGGCATATAATGATATCAAACAGGCTTAAAGTGAGGCAGTCTGATATCTATCAGTACAGTTTATTTGGGGTTACCTGCACTGCAGAAACTCAGATGTAAGTGCGGCACAATTCCCTGATACGTCTGGATTAAAATCTTATTTGAAGACAGAAAAACTAAAAATAAAGCCTGAGTTGATTGTAATAAGTCAAATAGTCTGCCAAGGAGACAAGACAAATTAAACTACAAGGGTGTCTTAAATGTTTTTTTTTTCTTTATCCAGGGCATGTTTTAAACCTGAATTTAAGACCCTCACTGCTTGTTTCAGTGGCAGATATTTCCTGATTACAAGCAGTTCAATAAATGGTAAAAAATGTGTAACCCAGGCTGTCAGCGTGCAGCTGTTTTAACTGATTTATTACTGATTTTACTGTTTAATGTGTGCTGTATGAGTTTGTGTATTGGCTGAAAATGTGGAAAGAAAAGAGCTCTCTGATGTCAATGGGACTTACCTGGCTAAATAAAGGTCAACTAAATAAACTGATGACATATTCTTACAAAAATCAACCAATATTGACGAGTGTTTGATTAACTGGGGCACCTTTAGTAATTATCCTGATTTTGTCGGCGATGTTCGCAGGCTTTGCGTTCAGATAGGACACATTATAACTTTCTTTTGCCATCATTAAAAATAATATTGACAGCCCTAAAATAACGCTTGTAAATCTTTAATCTTTAAAAAGATTAAAGATTAGGTAATCTTTATAAAAAAACACTTAAAAAGCAACTTAAAATAAGTTCAAATAAATGAGATAAGCCTGTTTTTGTGTGACACTGCTGGTCAGATTATCGTCTTTAAAGATTTAAGTTCAGGCAAACTCCTGCACACGGCCCTGGTGTGATCAAGTCTGACACGGTGAGTTACACATGGTTATATTTTCACTGTAATTGTCAGAAACTATTGGAGATTATTGAAGTGTTAAACAGGTTATTCTGGTTAAATGAAAGACCATAGATTCACATGTTGGATGTTAGAGAGTGAGGTCCTGAAAGTCTCATAGAGGCGGCCATGTTTACTCAATTTGCACACACAGAGAGACTCTGAAGGTACAGTCCATGAAATATACACTCACTGGCCATTTTATTAGGCATGCCTGTTCTACTTATTAACACAAACAGCTAATCAACCAATCATAAAGCAGCAACATGTGGACACGGTCCAGACTACCTGCTGAAGTTCAAACTGAGCTTCAGGATGGAGGAGGAGAAAGGAGATTTAAGAGAGTCTGAACATGATGGGCTGGTCTGTCAGAAACAGCTGATCTACTGGGACGACACTATCATCTCGAGGATTTACAGAGGATGGTCTAAGGAAGAGAGAATATCCAGAGAGCAGCAGTTCTCTGAGCCAAAATCTCTCGTTGATGCCAGAGGAGAACAGTCAGAGTGGCATCAAGGTCTGCAGAGGAGCATCTCTGATCACACACACCTCCAGTCCTGAAGCAGATGGTCCACAGCAGCAGGAGACCACACCGGGGTCCACTCCTGTCAGCTAAGAACAGAAACTGAGGGTCTGACTCCCCAAACTGGACCACAGTCTCTGGTCTGATGAGTCTGGATCTCTGCTCCACATTCAGATGTAGGCTCAGAGTTTGGTGTGAACATCATAAAGCATGGATCAATCCTGCCTTGGATCAGCGGTTCAGGCTGCTGGTGGTCCATTAGTCCCACCTGAGCATGGTTCAAACCCCACAGCCTACCTGAGGAGTGTTCTGACCATGTCCATTCCTTTATGACCACAGTGGACCATCTTCTGATGGAGACTTCCAGTAGCTCCATGTCTCAGAGCTCAGATCATCTCACACTGGTTTCTACACTGTACCCCAGTGGCCTCCACAGTCACCAGATCTCAGTCCAGTAGAGCCCCTTTGTGATGTGGTGGAGCAGTAGATTCTCATTGACAAATCTGCAGCAAGTGTGTGATGCTGTCATGGAGATATGGACGAACATCTCTGAGGGATGTTCCAGCTCCTTGTTGGATATATGTACCTAATAAAGTGGCCAGTGAGTGTATGTTTGCTGTTCTGAGTTACAGCACCATCTCCTCTCCTGTATCAGCACAGATTAACTCATGGTGATCATTAGTGCGACATAAACAGAAGCCCTGGGCTGTGAAATCGGCCCTCAGACCTCGACGTGGATTAAAGTTTGTGAAGAAGAATAAATCCGGATTAAAACGTTAAATCTGAGAGAAGCACAGAAACAGAAGCAGGAGGAGGAGGAGGGAGGACGAGTGTTACACAGACTCATTAGTACAGAGTTAAACGTTAATATCTACTCTAGTGAGCCTCTAACAGGGATGCTTATTAACCTTTAACTGACGCTTCTGAGGCTTTATTCTAATTAACCCTGTCCTGTCTGCTTGGATCTACAGGCCTCTTGTTTCAGTAACGAGTGGATCTATTTCATACAGACCTCTCTTCCTCGTCCCCTGGTGCAGAGGGCTGTTCAGGTAACTCACTGCGCTCTTTTTCCTCTGAAACACACAAAAACATTAAAGTGAGGTTAAAATCAGGACATGTGAGCACATAATCAATGCAGCAGCAGACTCTCATTCACTCTTACACACTGTCAGGACAGAATTACACAAACTTTTCAGACCAAAATCTCACCTAAACCAGGCTGTAAATATCAGGGATGGGAACTGATAAGACTTTATTGAAACAACACTGTTACAGATTCTGCTTTTTTAAAGAGTCCTTATTGATTCCTGTGGATGTTTTGCAGGGAATTGTTGACAAATGTCACTCCAGATATTTGATTCTGGTCTGCAGTACGAATGCTTCTGTAAGTTGTCGGTGTTTCCACCCACTAAACATGCAGTAAGCGCCTGTTTAGACAAAAATAGGCCACGATGTTGAAAGACTATCTTTGACCTCTTTGTTGTCTTTTCTGCTGACTGCCTCTAATGAGAGTGTGACACCCTGCACTTGCAAAGCATGCAGGACAGAGTGAAAGGAACTGAAAAGCAAAAAGACTGATGATATTGATTCCTTGTTATCGATTCCCAACTGGAATTAGTTTACTACGTGGACATTCGTACATGGAGCGTGGATGGTATGGAAAGCTGTTTGGGCATAAAATAGATATCGTGATATCAACCATAGTTCAGCTCTACATGTACTCAAGTTTGGTCAACTAGTGCACAAGTCAGTGCTAATTTTGACAGCACTTTTAAATATACGTTGAACGTTTCAATTTTAGTTTAGTTTTAGTAGATGAAATCTGCTGTAAATTTAGTCGACTAGAATATGAAGTGTAAAGTGTAAGGCATTTTCATGTTTCCTTGAATTTCTGAAGTCATGTTTCACACTTGGATAAAATCAAACATCTAATAACCCTTTACTGAATGCTAGTAAAGTCTGAATGTATAAATGAACAGAAACAAATTGAACTTTTGTGTGAAATGCAGTCACCTTTATTTAGGCTACCTGGCAGAGCATCTCAGTTACAATACCAGAACTGACAACAAACAGTGAACCTGCTCTACATGAATATATCAATTCATAAAGAGAGGAGCTCTGATTGGATCGCTCCACAACTTATCCCACCACCACCAAGCTAAGGCAGCTGTGATTGGATGTCCCTCTTAACTCATCCAACCTTTCCACCAACCAAAGTAGCTGTGATTGGATATATTCCTAACTTGTCTCTACTTTCTACATGACCAAATTAGGTCTGCTTGGATTAAGTCTCTGTCAAACATTTTAGTCTAGTTTTTATTTGTTGATGAAAATGTCAGTTAATTTAGTTTGAGTTTTTGTCCATGTGCACTTGTTTTTATTATTTACTGTCTAGTTTTCGTCAGGGGAAAAAAGGTTGTTGATGAAAACTATGACATAATAATTAGTCAACAAAATTAACACTGGCACTAGTAGTCTTTACTCGAGATGCAAAAAGTGTCACTAGTACATCGAAAAATGTTCACTAGTAGTAGACCTTACCAGGAAAGTAAAATCTTCTACTAGTACAGTGTAACAATTTTGTGCAACTAGTACTACCAGTAGACTTCAAAAATGATACTAGTAAAACTCAAAGATTTACTAGCACTTCTAGTAACACAAATTTGTCTCTTAGGTGATTATGCTTTATTAGTAGGTCTACTTGTGCACTAGCTCACCAAAAAGCCACGCTGAAGGAAGAGCAGGCTTCCACATGAGCTGTGTGTTGGTGTGTGCTTCGGCCCACTTTAAGGCACTGCAGTGTGACCAGAAAACAACCCTGATAATACATTTAAAAAGCATTATTTTCTTTACAAGGTTCCAGACTGAGCTGACCGGTGATAAGAAATATTCCTTAACATGTACAAGGACACATATTTCTTGAATTGTTGATGGGTTGGTGCCCCCTCCCCCCTTTGTTTTATTATTATTATTATCATTATTATTATTATTTATCTTACCTTTTTTATCTTGTTTTTTCTTTCCTTTTCTTTTCTACTTATTTGAATTTTGCTTATTCATTTTTCCCCCCATCCCAAACCTGTAATGAATGTTGTAAACTTACATGCATTGGTGATATGTAAATTCAGAAAATAAAATTAAATGTGATTATTAAAAAAAAAAGCATTATTTTATCATCACATTAAGGGAAGAGAGGACAATCTGAAGACACCCTGAATTATTTATTTGCTGTTGGTGGCGTCATACCTCGGGCTCAAACACGGCGCCGCTGTACACCGGGTTGGCTGTCGTTCTCCTCTTCCTCTCCTGTCGTTTGCTCTGAATTTCTGCAAATCAAAAACATTTTAGAATCTTTAAGAGCTGCAAAAGTCTTGACATACAGAGGATAAAGAAACCTGCAGGTATCTTACCTTCTAAGTGGTCGTGTGTTACGAGGCCCAGAGACACCATGAAGGCGAGTTTCTGATGGAAATATAAAACAAACTTAATGTCACAAGAGTTCAGAGTTCAGGCATCAGTCATCATAACTAAGGATGGAAGATGTTGGATTTTTGCAGATATCCGATTTGCCAATATTTTTTAATTCATTATCATTGATAATGATATGTCTGGTCAAGAGCACAAGCTCTGTACTGAAGAAAAATAGACTTGTTTCTTTCAGTGTTACAGTATATTTTTGCGAGGAACAGATGTAAAAGAAACAAAAACAGCATTTAACTCTTGCAGAAATGAAACCCTTCTTTTTTAAATGTCCCCATGCAGTGATGAGAAGGTGCATCAATATTGTACGTTTTGGTAATTCGACGATATTCCAGCTGATACTTGTGGCCGTAATAAAATTTTAATAGTGGCTTATACCAATATGAAACCGATAATATTGTGCATCCCTAATCATAAAGAATGATCTTTGGGTATACCTCTGGGTTTTCCTCTTTTTTAGGTCTGGGTGGAGGAGGAGGAGGAGACAGCGGGGGAGTGGAGGAAGAGGGGAGGCTGACGACGGCCTTCTGCTCAGCTCCTCCTGGTTTAACAGTCTGCTGAGAGGAAAGAGAGCTGTGAGTGAGACTGAAGACAGAAATGATGGAGCTGGGCAGAATCCTGAAGAAACTGAAGAAATGAAACTTAACATGATTTAAACGTCTGTCCTATCTGAGCCTCCTCTAACGAAGGACAAAGGTGAAACAGTCCAGAACATTCTCCTTACTTTGGGCTCAGTGGTCAGGCTGCTGATCTGAATCGGCTGCGTGGGAGTCGCTGTGAGGATGGGGGTGGGGGCGGGGCTCGGGGTCAGCGCCTGCACGGGGCTGGCGAGGCGGGCGGGGCTGGCAGAGACGGGCGTGGTGATGACAATGCCGGTCAGCGGGGTGGTGCCGGTCTTGCTGCACGGCTGCCCGTTCACGATCCGGACCTGATGGATGGGGGCCGAGGACGACAGCGAGGACGACAGCTTGGTGGCCAACATGACGGGCCTCTGGAGGAGCTGGGGGGCCGCCATCATGGGAGGGGGAGGGGCCGGGGCGATGGGGATGTTGGTGGGCGTGGCCAGCTTTGGCCTGACCTGGAACGGTACACAGCCAATCAGAAAACAGCACGGAGGTGAGCAAACACTGCCCGGTAACACCATTGGGGAGCTCTGTCTCACACTGGCTAACGCTACGACTACTATGAATGCTACGGAGCTGACCTTTGACCTTCTGCCACTCACAGTATGTCTAATGGTAATTCTGTTGATTTTACAGCTACTACTACAACTTCTTATCCCCCTACTTTTACCACTTTAATCCAAGAAAAGAAAAATGAAGCCCCACATTGAGTGTCTATTAAACTTGCTGCAGTCTTTGTTAACAGACTGACGCTGCCTCCATAAACTCCCATGATGCTTAGCGATGTTCAGCTCCTGCTTGTCTGCTGCGTAAGTGAATGAGTCCTCGTTATTCTGCTTGTTATTGACTGTGAGCCAGTCACCAGCCCCGTCTGTTAAAACTTTTAAAGAGAATAATCTTGATCATTGAAACTCAAGACTGACCTTTTCAGTCTGGCTTTTGGCTGGTTATATTTATTATAATTATTTCATCTTATTTATCTGTTTATTTTAATCCTCTTAATCTGTTTTATTTCTCCATTTCAGTTCAGATTTATTGTTTCAGAATTTTATTCTCTGTTAATCAATTTTGTGTAGATTACATTTTGAAAGGCACACCCCTACAATGACAGAGGAAAGCCAGTAAAATAATTCACTGGACTTTCATGATGTCATAGTCTTTACACAATCGTATTAGATTATAGGGAAAAATAAATATTTTACTCACCATTACTGTGTTACACAAGTACAGTAGTGTAAAATAGACCCCAGCTTTCCTTCGGAGCACATGTTCAGTGAGCAAACACATGGATCTGATTAAAGATGTTGAAATTCCCCCTAAGATTGAGTCACTTTAATATTCTTTGTGTAGAGTTTTGCATTTGGTGTTTGGCTGTTTCATTTTACCATATTATTATTTTAAAATTTATTTTCTTTATTTAATTTTTCCCGGATAGTATTTTTATCTCATATGTTATCATGATTTTTTTTGTCTTTATAGTTTTAGCTCCTGTGTTTCCTCATTTTTAATTCAAGATGGCGTTTCCTCAGTCCTCTAATTGTTTTCTGTTAGAATCTCCTCTTGATGTCTTTGTGCTGGAGGTGGATCCTGAGGGTGGGCAGGGTCTTGTATTTTCATTGTATTCAGTTTTCTTTTTTCTTATTTTTAATTTTATCCTTTTGATGTAAAGCACTTTGTGCAACATGATTTTGCATGAAAAGTACTACACAAATAAAGTTTGATTGATTGATTGAATACTTCGGTTAGTGCTGGTAAATGGCTACAGCCATGCTGCTGTAATGCTTTACTACACAGATGTAAACAAAAGCAGTGAGAGGGTCTTAACGACGGGGTCTACAGCATCTCAACGGACCAGCATGGTTTGGAAGGGACCCTGTTATGTGGACTTAAATCTCCAGGACACAAGAGGAAAATGCTTGAAAGTAGAGACTTTCTGACGATTTGATTCATAATATGCTGAATCAGACCAATCCATGGCTCAGCATGGAAATTAATAAGATTTTATTAATACCAAAACCTTAATGATTCTGCTGATCCGATTCTTGCTGATTTTCTGTGAACAAAGTTGTGCATTTGTAGGTTTTCAAACACATGACTCTCCTGATATTAAATCAAATGCTGCATAAGGCTTCTGCAAGTTTCCAGTTAAACTGACCCAAAATTCGGACCCCTTCTGCTTAGGACTTTGTTATCGTTCCTGCTGACAACCCCAAAGCATTTCCTTTTCTGTCCATCTCCAAAGAGATGTGTTTGTTAAAATTTAGACCAAGTGGGTAAAATATGTGAGGCCTTTACAGCCACAATTTTTTATTTTTATTCGAACAAAATCTTGTTTACTTGTCATTTTCATTATTTCTTATACATATATTTTAATGCATTTCATTAGCTTTTCTTTCTTCAGCTCTCCCCATAAAATATTTTAAATGCCTTGGCGCACACTCTCTCTCCTCTGTATTAAGTTCCTAAAATTTAAAACAAAATGTTGATGGCAGACGGGAAAAGACCATTTGTTTGGACGTATTGCATAAATATGGATACTGCCATCCCAAATTTAAGAATGTAAAACTAAAAATAAGGCATCACTGTAATAAAAAAGCAAAGCTGAAGTAATAAACAGCACAACCTATTAGAGAGCAATGCCGCCAAGTGGTTAGCTCTATTTAATAATTTGCTTATAGACTGAATGTCATGTTGATTATGCAGAAACAATCAGCTGCTGCCTTTAATTTCAGGTTCAAATGTGTTTTACAACTCGACAGACTTTTAAAGGGAGTAGCGGGAAAAAAGGACTGTTTTGATAGAGAGGCTGCTAACCCCTGACTTATACCATTAATGTAAATATATAAATAGATATCTGTAGATATTTCTGCCAGTTGCACCGCCACAAAAACCACTCCAACTACTCATCTTGATTGTTGCTGTTTTCTTTTGTTGTAAGACTATTCGACCCCTCACATCAGTCATGAGGGTGTAGACCTGCTGGACTAGGAGTGGGCAACCTTAAGTACCAAAAGGGCTCCTAACCCTAACCCCATTAAACTGTTTTTCCCAGCCTGAGGGCCACACTGTTAAAAATTTTTCAGATCCTCTTGATGGGGAAAACTAAGATCTGATAAACAAAATATACAAATATTAAGTAGTCATAAAAATAGTATACCAATATTCATATCTTATAACAAAAATACAAGTTATTATACATAGTTAAATGAACTTGATGTAGAATTCAAGCTAATTTAGCCAATGTACACAGAATAAAAGCCAATTAAGCTATTTTAAAAATCAATGAAACAATGAGTGTTTTCTAATTTTTAAAGCACAAATATCTTACTGGTGCCATTTTCAAAATACAGTATTGAGCAATACTTGATATAATCTAATGCTTTATGAAAGGGACTTAGAGACACTATTATAGCAAAGTTAGTTCTTCAGTAACTTACAAAAAGCAATGAAAATATTAATCGAGATCATACAGAATAGTTTCTCTTATATACCTGGGTTTTCTTCATATTTGTTGAATTTTTGGAAATAACTGGAGAGCATTTAGTGATACTATTATTATGATACTTTTTAAATCGCCTCCTATGTGAAACAAAAGTCAATATAACATAATAATTCAACTCCTTTACGCATTAAAACTTGCATTATGGAATATTTCAGAGCTCCCAGTGGTGTTACTCAGCACAGAAAAACATCACCAACATGTTTCACTGAAAGGGTTAAAACATCAACAGCCAGGAACACAAAATATCAAGAAGCTGCAGGAAAACAAGCTCACAAAAGGTAAACACACTCACGCACACACTCGCACATCCACAGGCAGGAAACCTTCAAAACAACCCGATCACAGGTCAGTCGGAATAAACCAAAAAAACGACAACGAGAGGAGAAAATGAGTAGAGGCAGCACAGAGCAAACAATGTTTTAGTGCCACGGAGCAAGGCATGAGTGTTTGCTTTGGTGCACTGCTGCCCTCTGCTGGAGAGTGAGCCACACACCGGTCTGAGGGGGGGGGTTAGGGTTTGGAGGCGGGTCTTACAGGGGGACGCACCTGTGGCTGATAGGTGGGTCGAGGCGTCATTCTAGGAGGAGGGACAAACTGAGGAACTTTGATTGGCTGGGCGGAGGTGGTGGTGGCCTGCACCTGAGACAAAACCACAGCAGATGTGGATCCGTGCTGCAAACATGGCTGCTCTCACACTAGCCTCACGTATTTAGAGTGACTTAGCATTTCAGCACTTCCTGTTCCTTAGTGAACTTTGCTACAACAGGGTCAGTGGTAAACACAAATTTATTTTCTGTTCTCCTGATCTGGAAGTCCTCGATAACTAGTTCTCCAGAGCTCATCAGGGACATCAAACATCAAAACAACGTTGGAGCACTAACCTGTACCATGGTCGCTAAGAGGAAGGTCTCTGTATTGAAGGTCAAACAATGAAATAAAAGTTTGGAGCCTTAATGTGGTGACGCTGTAGTCAGTAAACCATGGCGTAGTTCCTATAAGGACAAACACTGCTTCTTTATTTGTGGTATCTGCTTAACTGGGCTCGGCTCTGCACAGCTCGGATCCTTCATGCCTCGTTTTCTGTTGCTGCACAGACCGAGTCAGTTCCTCTTTCAGGTAGGCGGGGTTGTCACGGTGTAGCTGTGCAAAACTACAGTCGCAGAAAACAGAGGCGAAAGAGCTGCCCTCTCCTTCGAGGCTTTTGTCACAGTTAGGAGGTAAATTTTGTTCAAAGACGGCTGCAAACATCAAAACAACATGCTTTTAGAGCGGAGGAGTGTTTGGGAAGTCATTCAGCATTACGGAGCCAACTATGGGGGGTGTTTCATTTCTGCGTCAGACAGCCCTGACTCGTGGTGATACTCTGACCATCCAGAGGTCAGCTGTGTCTCTATGTCATGTTTACTCTCTGCTCGGCTGGAGGTGAAATTAAAAACTGTACCAGCAGGGTGCCCACTCTTTTCTAGACATCATTTTCCAGGAATTTTCCAGGACATTTTCACTTCCCCTCAAAATTTATTTATTTCCAACTCTCTGGCATGAACATTGTCTGCTAGCTATCTTTTTAGCCTGGTTTACTGTAGTGTCTTACTATTATAAATTTGTGATTTATACTTACTTTTTATCTTTATTTATTCTGCTTTTAATAAAAATATTTTGTTGATTTACTGTTTAAGTGATCTAAATTTTATTTTGCCATTTTTTGTTATTTCTTTTTGTCCCCACTGTCTTGAGTCTTTATATCTTATTCCTTAACTTGCATTATTTTATCTACTCATGTGCGTATTAGTTACCAAGTACATTTTTAATTCATTTCCTATGTTTGGTTTTTGTTCACTAACAAGGTAGAAGGTAGGGTTGTCATGATACTAAAATTTCAAACTCGATATCGATACCTGGAAAAATATGCAATACTTGATACCATTTTCGATACTGTTAAATGACAAATACTTAAAAAGGCATAAAATTTGTTTTTATCAACATGAAAATCTCAAAAACACTTTTTCAGTTTCAACATGGAACATGCTTTCTCAACAGAACCACAGACGCTAGTTAAATAATCAGAATATGAAAAAAAACAATAAAAAAACAAGACATTCACATTGTTTTTACTTAGCGCAAATAAATGCACAATAAATAACCCAAATATCACACAATTTGACAATACTTTAAGACTGTCTCAGATATTTTTCTTTTTAACTTAGTTCAAATAATCCAAAAATCTAAAATTAACAATAGCAAAAATATGCAAACACTTGTCTGAGGTAGTACTGATACCACGGCAAATTAGTATTGTATCGGGGTCGTGTGTTTGAATATCGATACTTTTCAAAGTATCAATACTTCTGACAACCCTAGTAGAAGGAAGATAAATAATTTTCCAGGTTTTCCAGGTTTTCAAGGACGTGTGGGAACTCTGACCAGGTACAATCCCTGATGGAAAACCAAAACCGATGGGTAAAGTCAAGCCGAGTTGAGCTGATCCCTTTGCTTATCATGTTTAGGCTTCAGAAATGATGAAATTAGGTTTCCTTTCTGAAGCCATAGTTCAATAAACCAGTGAATATACCAAAAGCGCTTTTGTCAGTGTAACCTTGAGTCAAATGTATCTCACTAGTCCAACTGGGCAACAGCCAAAAGAGTTTGGGGAAGGCAGAACTTTCCGTCAATCACATTCAATGTGAGCCAATCAGATAATTAAGTAGGCAGGCACTACTGCTGCAGTGTAAAGTACAAAACATGAGCCACTACCTAGAACAAACTCGGCAAAATATGTTCAAAGTGTTGTGGAAATATCCTCTTCACAGAGAAACACTTTCAGAGTTGTTTGTTTTTCATTTAATAAAGAAACAAGCTCCAGATCTCTGTACCAGCAGTTACTTCCTGCTGTCTTCTCCCTCGTAGCTCCACCTCTTCCTGCTCTGAAGGACTCTGATTGGGCCGTCCTGCTTTGGGCCACTCACAATCGTTGTAGATTGGAGCTTGGCAAGATGAATCGGCCTGATTACAGACACTGAATGAGGTGGATCCGGCTGCTGTGAAAGGTTAGCTTACTTTAGGATGGTCAACAAAAATGTGACCATCCTTGCAGACCTCTACTGCCAGTTTGGACTATTTACGCCCCTGTAACGGCTGCTTTTGAAGCCTTTTACTCGTGTGACGGCAGCACTGCATGACTGTTTTCATTTCGCCGTGCATGTTATCAAGTCAGAGCTTTCACACTGGAAGCACAGCCGCACCTATCATGCACGTAACAGGAGGCTTGCCTATTTTCCCTGTGAGCTGTGAGCCTTTTTCGGCAAAAACAGATAGAAGATGGTAAATACAGAGCAATCCCCCGTTATGTGTCACCACAGCTGGAGACTGAAACCATCCAATGACTCTTTCTGTCTTTGTCTCGGAGTGGATAATGCTCTCACTCTGCAGGTTTCAGGTCAGTTATTCATGAATCAGGATCCTTTTGGGAGGTTTGCTGCAGTGTTCATTTTGTTGAGTAATCATTTTTGTAGTCATAGTTTCATCAACAACCTTTTTTCCCCTGATGAAAACTAGACAGTAACTAATAAAAACAAGTGCACATGGACAAAAACTCAAACTAAATTAACTGACATTTTCATCAACAAATAAAAACTAGACTAAAATGTTTGACAGAGACTTAATCCAATCAGACCTAATTTGGTCATGTAGAAAGTAGAGACAAGTTAGGAATATATCCAATCACAGCTACTTTGGTTGTGTGGAAAGGTTGGATGAGTTCAGAGGGACATCCAATCACAGCTGCCTTAGCTTGGTGGTGGTGGGGATAAGTTGTGGAGCGATCCAATCAGAGCTCCTCTCTTTATGAATTGATATATTCATGTAGAGCAGGTTCACTGTTTGTTGTCAGTTCTGGTATTGTAACTGAGATGCTCTGCCAGGTAGCCTAAATAAAGGTGACTGCATTTCACACAAAAGTTCAATTTGTTTCTGTTCATTTATACATTCAGACTTTACTAGCATTCAATAAAGGGTTATTAGATGTTTGATTTATCCAAGTGTAAAACATGACTTCAGAAATTCAAGGAAACATAAAAAATGCCTTACCCTTTACACTTCATAGTTTAGTCGACTTAATTTACAGCAGATTTCATCGACTAAAATGTTGTGAAATTTCATCAACTAAAACTAGACTGAAATTAAAATGATTTAGATGACTAAATTAGGACTAAAACCAAAAGATATTTTAGGCAAAAGACTGTAACTAAAACTAAATTACAAAGTGCTGTTGAAAAAGGTTGTTGACAAAAACTATGACAAACAAATAATTAGACGACAGAGTTAATACTGGAGTGTGAAACATGGGAAGTTCAGGATACCCTCCAAAAAGAAATACAGCATTTAAACTTTTTATAATTAATGTCTCTGTGATCATCAGTGTCTAATATTACAGTCACATCTGCTGCTGCTGTTTGACTTTCACCTGAGGCTTTGTTATCTCAAGGCCACCATGCACGCCCGCCCTCATTAGACACCGTGTGATCAAAGAAACATCCTTAACGAAGAGCAGGGACATGATCAAACCTTTAAAAAACACTTAGACTCAGATCTTAAAGCTCATCTATCTCTCCTCAGCTCTGGAGACAAAAACACAAAGCTGTTCAGTCTGTCAGATTTAAGGAGTGTAATGACACAGACGGGCAGCAGGAGGAGCTCTTACCACCATGGCGTTCTTGGATACCAGTCGCACTGGCTCCGAGCTCTGATTGGTCAGCTTGCTGGCCACTTGCAGGTTGATTGGGACGTTCTGCGAGTCCGGTTTGGTGATAGCTGTGGTTACCATAGCAACAGTGGTCGGGCGTTGTGGCAGGACAGAGCCGGGTAGGACGGGCGTGGCGGCAGCTTTCAGCACCAGAGGTAGAGTCTTCGTGGTGAGGACCGGCGTGACCGTCAGCGTCTGTGGAGGGAGGAATCGACCAATGAGAGAGCGTCGAGAAAGAGAGAGGAAGGGCGTGCAGGAAAGGAGCCACCAGGTGGATCTAAACCCAGGGCACGTGGACAACACCTGGCTACCCTCTCTTTGGCATTGCTTTGATTACTCTAACCCTCCATTTACGTTTGAATTGAATTAAACTGAACCGTGTTTATTTAAAATATATAAAAAAGAGAGAGATAAAAACAGAAAAAGAAGATAAAATACAGTCATCATTAGTCCATATATTCAAAAAGAAGCGTGAGGAAGTAAAACTTATCAAGTCCCCTTCTCCATCGGTTAATTAAACATAAATGCTTCCGTATTTCATAGGGATGCACGATACTGGATTTTTGCCGATATCCGATATGCAGATATTTTTTTATTCATTATCGCAGATACTGATACCAATATTTCTGGTCAAGAGCACAAGCTCTGTACTTAAGAAAAATGGACTTGACTCTTTCAGTGTTATATCTTAGTGAGGAACAGATGTGCAACAAGAAAAACAGCATTTCAAAAGTGAAACCATTGATTTTTAAATGTGATGAGAAGGTGCATCAATATTGTACATTTGTGTGATTTACCAAGATTCCAGCCGATATCTGACCTATATGTGTGGGGGATATATTGTCTGTAAATATCTGCAAAAATTTCAATATGTGCCAATACAATACTGAACTTTTTAGGCTGATATCGGCCGATATCGATATCAAACCGGTAATATGGTGCATCCCTAATATTTTACAAAAGAAAAACAGTTTCTATGCAATAATTTAGTGACTTAAGAAAACAAAAAACAAAATGAAACAAAACAAAGGCAAAACAACAAACCACCAACATCTTCATCCAATAGCTTGTTTTAAACTTGAGTTATCTCTGAATGTCTCTAAACTTTTTACAGGAAGGTATTTGTAGCAAGTAAACATCAACAGCCCGATCAAACAAAACCACTTCTCAGCAGCTCCTCGAAGAAAGACCACAGGTTGTGCTTACAGCATGAATGCAGCACCAAAAACTGGCCATGGTCTTGATTTCAGCCAAACACAGAAGCAGCGTGTGGTTGTTTCCTACCTGCTGCAGTCCTCCAGGTATCTGCTGGCTCTGCAGCAGGTTGGCCGGCTTGATGTCGCCGCCTGCTGGAGGAGCTTGGACGTGCAGGTGCAGCTTGGCCTCCGGCTCCTGCTTCACCAGCAGCTCCTTCCTCAGCTGCTCCACCACCGTTTTCTGCAGGAGGAGAAGAAGAGGAGGAGACTGATCAACAGTGTTTAACAGGAGGAAAGATGCAGAGTGGCAGCTTTTATACTTCTCACATTTTCACCTTCGGTTACTTCCTCCATGACAGCACTGTCACACCTTACTGTGCATAAACACGTCTTAATGAATGTGCACGTGAATTAGCATTTCCAGTTTTGATTTCAAACAGCTTTCATTCATTCTTGCCCTTTTCTTTCTGTGTTTGAGCGTCAGAGCTCAGGGGCGAGTAAGCTCCTGTTGCAGGCACAGTTGCCAGGTCTGCTTATTATAAGCGACTTTGGGCTTTTTTGAAAAGTTGCCTGTAAATGTTGGCAGTTGCGGGTTGCCTATTCAAAGTACAGTTCTGTTCATTCTGGCTTGTTGTGCTCCCAAACCCAGGAGGGATCTGTTGTTCACTCTACTACCAATATAAACTCAATTCAGAAGTTACACAAACTATTTTGTCCCACTCCAAACACAAATGTAAATTTGATTGTAAAAAGAGGCAAAATGATGTTTACACTAAACAGAAATCCTTACAGCCAGAATTAGGTTTATTTCTAATGTAGCTGTTTCTGTTTTCTCCATAATAAAGCTGTAGAGGATCAGCATAAAACTCAGATAAAAGCTTGACTATGTCTGTTTGGTTACAAAAATCAAGGTCAGACAGACTGTTTAGTGATAACAGAGTTATAAATAACAGTAGCCCCTCCCTTCACTTCTGTATGAAGAAAAGCATGTTGAAGAAATAAATTAATAAACAAACATCAGTGAAATTAAAATGAAATGAAAATCAAACTTTCTACAGATTTCTCTCTGAAAATAATGTATTATATCACGTTAGAGAAAAAAATTGAGGCTGCTTGTTCTAGGCTTGACTTTATTGACCTGGTTGCTTATTTCAGTAGAAAAATCTAGCAACACTGACTGCAGGTATTAGAGCACTAAAGTTGAGCCAAGAAACTACACTGCTGCTCTGACAGGAGAGGCAGCAATATGCACCAACACTCACAACATAAGGGACCCTAAAAAGCACAGTTTTAAACATTAACGTTCTTCTCAAAATAATTTAAAGTTTTGTTTTAAATGGTAATTGATTATAATTAATTTAAACAGATTTAAAATCATCTGAACAAAGGTGTAAAAAAAAATCACCAAAGTCTTCAATAGTGGAATCTTTCTCTTTTTCTTCTTCCTTGGACTAAAACTAAACTCCCATTTAGATCAAATGGTCCAGACAATGAGTTTCCTTTATGTGATTTTGGTCAATGAAAAATGTTGAATCTAAAACATTATCGAAAGAGAAGATTGGTATCAGTATCAGAAAAATTACGGCAAAAGGTATCGCTATCCGTTTTAGAAAGCCTGGAATCATTTCAGCCTCCACGAGAAAAAACCTCTGCCAAGGCATTTCCAACACTGTCGAGCAAGTTACTGTCAAAAATGTAAAACCTGCTCCATCTCACACTGTTAACAAATCCTTGAAAAAATCCTGGATCCACATACAGATTCGGATCACCATCAAAATCTTATTGACCAATTTTAATGACCCACTCCTGTTCATAACTTTATGGGTTAACCTGTTCACAAGCAAACTAACAAGAAGTTCCTGCTAAAACATAATGTTCTTGGTGGAGGTAAAGAAGGATCTTCATCTGCTCCAAAGGCCGTAAAAAGTTCACCCAGACTGTGTGGAAAGTCCAGTTGGTTCAAAAATGTGATCCATTTTTATGTGGTTGTTGAAGTCGGAAAGCTCACTGACAGAAACAAACTTGTTTTTTACCTCTGCCAAGGAGGTTATGTTTCTACCAGTGTATGTTTGTCTGTTTGTCAGCAAGATTACGCAAAAACTACTGGACATATTTTGCTGAAATCTTCAGGAGATGTTGGTATTGATGGTTTTTGCTCAATAACCGTCTAACTAATGATATCAACATGATTCTGAGTGCCAGGTGTGGTTTTCAGGGTCATGAATCATGTTATGATGGTAACTTTATCATTATTATTGCTTAGAGATGTAACAGAAATATGTGAGCTACTTTGGCGCTGGTTTGTGCTCTCAGAGTGCTTTCTAGTTCAAGCATATTTTTGGGGTGTTTTAGCCTTTGTTGATAGTGCAGTGACAGTGGGAAGGCTTGGGACCGGGGGATGGAGAGCAGGGGAGGACACTCTGGGCCTCAGGCTGGACTCGTGCTCGGAGCGGCTGGTTATGCTTACATGTACTGTCCCATCTCTAGTTGGAACCCACGTGTTGAGACTTTATGAGACATCTGTAGTCCTTAAACTTTTCATTCTCATTGGAAACTTTCTCAGGATCAACAGGAACTATCTGTGTTGCTTTGTTTTTCTGCTCTGAGCTCAAATTCTGGCTCTTTCAGTGATAAATAATGAAAAATAGATAAGAGGCAGAGCAGAGGCTTTGTAGCTGCAGAGCTCTGATGTCGGTTCATACATGCAGCACATGTCCAGCGTTTGTGCTGCAGCACCCGTGGATCTGTATGTTTGAGGAGCAGTAAAGCAGCAGCCATGTTTAAAAAATAACACCTACATATCGACACTCTTCTCCTCCAATAAATCAATAATCAATGATGTTTGCAGCCTTTGTCTGATTGGCTAACATGAAGAAGCCCACTGTAGTGAGGAGAAGAAGATAAATGCCTGGAAATGTCCGACTATTTTATTATTTACATCACTGTCAACTCAGTGGAAAGTCTGTTCACTGTTACTCAGAAATACTTTATTAATCCCCAAGGGGGAATTCCTCTGTTTCAGATGCTCTTATAAACAGCATAGCAGCAGGAACATCAAACAAAGACATTAAAATAGATAAAAGCATAAAAATTAAGTTACCATTACCAATATTTACAATATGATTATTAACATTACAGCACTGTGTGACAGTAGACAACATTTGACTGGGTATGGCCTGATATTACGTTTGTTTATTTACAAATAAGCAAACCACTGTTTTAACTACCGTTGTAACTAGGGCTGGGTATTTCCAGCAACCTCATGATAATGATATGTATCCTGATACTGAGGCCATGGTGCGATATATATCTCGATACACATAAATTGTGACCAGTGACTATGCTATTAACAGAATTCCTGACAAGTTTTTTTTTTACTACAACAAAAAGAACAAGAATGAGTTTTAAATGATTCTACAACTTAAGAAACTTTAATTTAGGTCCTCAAAGATGGTGGACCTAGGTTTAACATGTGCTTCATCATGTAGTTTGGCTTCTACTTTGAACTGTGCCATTGTTAACATGACCCAAACAGTACTGACAACAACTGTCAAACATTGAGGCCGTATCGAATCAGCTGGATCTTATGATACACGTATCCCCAAGGAGTGCTTGGCAATATTTTGTCGTATCGATATTTTGAGCACAGGCCTGGTTGTAACTACTGTTACTGTTAAAATTGTGTTTTTTTTAATTAATTACTGTGTATTTTTGTCATGCAGAAAAGGGATTTATTTGTTTTATTTTATTCAAGGTAACTTTTATTTCATATATCCACACAGTTATTTTGTTCTATTTGTTGTAAACATTTGATTGTGCAGAGTGACCTCTGTTAAAGGTGCCTCTGTGCCATTAAACTTATAACTGCTTTATTTTAAGGGTTTGCCTCTGAAAAAAAAGAAACTAACACAGACACTAAGCTATAATGCTTTGGAGGAAAACCCAATTATGTCACTGAAAAAAATATCAATTTATATCGAGTATTGCCATGCTGGTTTGTATGCATCAGAGCATCACCCAAAGGCTAAGGCAAAATATCGAGATATATATCATGATATGGCCTAAAAATATCAAGATTAATAAAATGCCACATCACCCAGCTCTAAGCTCTGCTGCAGGCCGACGTTTAATCACTCCGGACTGGACCGCAGACGCTCACACTCCCTCGCTGCTCTTATCACGCCCTGTTTTTAAAGGATCAGTCCGCACACTTCACAAAAACACACACAGCCTTTATAACCTGCTGTAATCTCCACACAGGTGATTTCATGAGCTCACGTTCACAGACGGAGGAACAATGAGGAACAATGAGGGCGTAAAAGAGCACCGAGGTGTTTAAAACTCACTTTTTGTTTGCACATTCAAACTATACAAGCTCTTTTATTATAGGATCTTTAGCTGTGGGTCTCAACTGGTGGGTCAAGATCCAAAAGACGGTCGCTGAGCAGTTTTTGTCATGGTAACAAATGAGCACTCAGGAAGGGAAATAAGACAAAGAGCTGATGATGAACATACAGGCTGCACTCATACAACCAGAAACCCTAATTCCAATGAAGTTGGGACATTGTGGTAAACATAAATAAAAACAGAATACAATTATTTCAAAACTTTTTTGACCTACTATCAGCTGATTACACAACAAAGACAAGATATTTAATGTTCAAACTGAAAAACTTTACATAATAACATTCACTCATTTTGAATTTGACGTTGAAGCTTTGTAGGTGAATTCTTTCACATTCTTGCTTCATAATGCTCCAAACAGATGTGCAGGTTACCCATGCCATGGGCACTAACACCCCCCCATACCATCACAGATGCTGTCTTTGACCTTTGCTCTGGTAACAGTCTGGATGGTCCTTTTCCTCTTTAATAGAGTTTGACCTTGACCTTGTAGATGTAGAGAAGAACTGTGTTAACTGACAGTGGTTTTCTGAAGTGTTCCTGAGCCCACGTGCTGATATCCTTTACAGGATGATGCTGCTTTATAATGCAGTGAGGGGTCAAAGGTCACAGGGATTCAATGTTGGTTTTCATCCTTGCTGCTTAAGTGCAGAGATTTCTCTGATTCTCCGAATCTTTTGATGGTATTGTGGACTGTAGATGATTGTAGGCTGGGAAACTTTGTTTAACTGTTGGAGTATTTGCTCACACAGTTGTGACCTCGCCCCATCCTTGCTTTTATGGATGGTTCTTTATTTATACAGCCCTTTATAACCAATCACTCACTCACCTGTTTCCAGTTAACCTGTTCACCTGTGGGATGTTCCAGACAGGTGTCTGTTGGAGCATTCAGCTTTCTAGTCTTTGTTGCCCCTGTCCCAGCCTTTTTGGAACATGAAAAAGGCTCCAAAAATCTTTGTATTCTGTTTTTATTTTTGTTTTACACAATGTCCCAACTTCATGGGGATTTGGAGTTTTTTTGCTGAGATATTCTGCAAACACCTTTATCTAAACAAACCTAAAGCACTAAAGTTTCTTTCTTTAAATTACCTCGTACAAATAAATTCATCTTTAGGACACCTCCCTCTGCAGGTCTGTCCATGATTATTGTTTTTAAGAGGCTCTAATTCTTACTCGAGCTCCTGCTTTTCTCTCTCAGGAGCACGTTCAAAGTGTTTCAGGACCACATGAAAGAAAACAGGCAGATAAAAATAGGAGCCGCTCAGAGTGGTTAAAAATAAAGACACAAAAACAACGCAAGATTTGGAACAATAAAACGAACAGGTGAGAGTTAAAACAAACTGAGCTGTCTGAAAACAGGATGGTTTAACTGGTTATCTCTGCTTAAACAACACTAACCAGCTCTAATCCACATTTAACCCTTTGTTATCCTTGTATAAACATCAGGGAGGATTATTGGCTGTTTATGCAGCATTTTAGACTCTACGAATTTAACATTCAAACACTGAACAAGGAAAAGAGCAATGAAAGATTTTTATATCAGATTTTATATTCTTAAAATCAAACTCCAGCAGCAAAAGCAGTGCCCACGAGGCTCACTAAAAGCCAAGATTACACATGAATTAAATAAATAAGAACAAGCTTCTCCTCATAAAACAAACTAATGTTCAAACATTCTACAAAAATACTTTTAAAAAGTCTAAAAATGATCTCCTGTCTTAGTAAAACAAGATGAAAAAACCTGTCCAAAAAGCAAAATGATAGAAAAAAAACCTAAAATAATGACCCAACACTTGGACAGTCACAGCATGAAGAAGATCTGCCAGTAGATCTGGCTCAGCTCGTTTGTGTCTCTGATTTTTGGTAAATTTTCTCCGAGCGTTCAGGACAGAAAATCTTTCAAACAAACAGACAAATATTCTTCTCCTTAAAACAAAATCTGAACCAATAAAAACACAGAAAAAGGAGCTCTGCAGTAAACATCTGCATCTACTAAACTCTCCAAAACAGACACAGAGATCAAGTGAAGCAGCTTTATCTGAAAAACAAGGCCTCATATACACACACGGCCACTTTATTAGGTACACCTCTCAGTCTCAGGTTGGACCTCCTTCACCTTCGGAGCTCCTGAAACATCCCTCAGAGATGTTGGTCCATATCTCCATGACAGCATCACACAGCTGCTGAACATCCATGAGGAGAATCTCCTGCTCCACCACATCCCAAAGCTGCCCTACTGGACTGAGATCTGCTATTTTGACCCAGAGAACAGTTGCTCACTTGATATTCTCTCTTCTTCAGACCCTTCTCTGTAGATCCTGGAGATGGTTGTGTATAAAATTACTGTAGATCAGCAGTTTCTGACCACATTCATAGTCTCTTAAATCATCTTCTTCATCCTGATGCTCCGTTTAGACTTCAGCAGGTCGTCTTTACCATGTCTACATGCTTAAATGCAGTGAGTCACTGCCATGTGATTGGCTAATTAGTGTTAACAAGTGGTTGAATAGGTGTTCCCAAAGGAGAGTGAGACTTCTTCATCATCCACTGATTCAGAAGCTGAGGCCTCATCTCCTCGTCTAACTGCAGATTTGGTGATTTAAGAAGTGATGCGTTTAAGGTCAGCGTGTAAAACAGAAATGACTTCAGCCTCCAAGAATAAAAAACAAACTGTGAACCTAAAAACATCCGCCCTCCTGCAGGAAGACGTCTGCGCTGAACGCCTCATTAACGCTCCTGAAACCAGCTGTGACAGTGTGTGTGTTTGTGTTTGTGTTTGTGTTGGTATGTGTTGGTGTGTGTGTGTGTGTTTGCGTTGGTGTGTACCTGCTCCTCGCTGAGCGCTGTGATCTTGGCTTGTAGTTCATGGAGCTGCTTCTTCAGATCTGCGTTCTGGAGGACAAAAACAAAAACATTCAGAGACTTCTTCTTCCTGGAAACTCGACTGTGTGCAGACAATAAGAGGACATAAAGCTCCTGAGCTGTCTGAGATTATTTATGGTTTTTATTACTGAAGAGAAATGTGAGGAGGAGGGCTTACCTGAGGGTCCTGCTTCATCTGGGCGACCAGTTTCTGCATGAAAGAGACAAAGTCAGATTCATCAGAGCGCCCCCCGCTGGATGAGACCAGGAACTACAACCACTGAGCCACTCCTCACTGACACGTTTGTTCACAGCTCTTCTTATCATCAGAATCAGAAACACTTTATTAATCCTAAAGCTGAAGTCCAGTTGTTTCAGTTGCTCTTACACACAGTATAGCAGCAGGAATATCAAATAAAGACATAAAAATAGATAAGAGCACAAAAAATTAAGTAAAGAAAAAAAAAGGTTTCAACATGCAGAACCTTTAAGCTATATCAAGGAAAACAAATACAATACGTAAAGAGAGACGATTAGAAGTTACGTTTTTTTTAGTTATTTATTTACTTAGTTTGAACCCAACCCAACATGTTAGTCTGACACCTGTGTACTCTAACAACCCATCAAACCCTAACATGGGACTTTAATTAGAACAGTGGTTCTCAACTGGTCTGGCTTCGGGACCCACCATCACCCCTTTAATGACAAGCTGCGACCCAAATCCCTAAAAGAAAATGTTTCAACTTCTCAAATTCATAAAACAAAAAGATGCTGCACTTTGAACCAGAGATAGTACAGAATATCAAAGTATGCCACCCCAAAAATAAAAGTTTGATGAAGAAAAAGTGCAGCTCGGGGGCACACGGTTTCAAGACTATAAATTTAACTGTAGCTGTGAAAGCCCTGCATCAGCGGATACTGAACAGCCCTACAATAATATTCAATCTGTAGCACTAAATAAGCCGTTGATTAAGAGGCTGCTACACAACTGTTATTCAAACATGTGCCGATTAGCCATTCAGGGTATTATCGCTACCTATTGAACTGCATAAAAAAATCCCCTTCAAAATAAAGCACAGGATTTTTCTTCCAAACTTTTTTTTTTTTGCCCAGGCAAAGGCTTGCGACCCCTGAAAGAGGGGGAATCACTGATTTAGAAGACAGTTGAAGCCTCAGGCCTTTATTGACACATGCTTCATATTAACACTCTGGTAATATTTAGGTATGGAGGCATCATCATCAGTTTAGGCAGACAAAAGAATTCATCTAAAATACGGTAAATACTAGAAATGCTCCGAGAGAACAAACCTCTGCCGAGGCATTTCCAACACTGTTGTGTGATTTATTGTAAAAAATGTGGAAAACTGCATTATCTCACACAATTAACACATTTTTAAAAGAATTCCTGGATATGCATGTGGATTCTAGGGGTGTCAAACATAATCTTTTGTGATGCATCGATGCAGAGACAGTCGACCGCATCAGTTTTGTTTCTGAGGAAGAAAAACCACGTACACAAGTGAATATTTTGCTGCAGTTGACCTCAAAAGGCATTTGTAATTAACAAAGGAGTTCATATTGTTCTGACTGCTTGTATTTTTTTTATCTAAAAAGCAGTTCTGAATCGAATATTGAATCAAATCGACTCATTAACTTACTAATCATAATTGAATCGAATAGCGAACTGAAATGTTCATATTTATGCTTGGATATCATACAGTTTGATTCAGTGACCTCCAATTTTCTTTGTATTCCCATAAAATCTCGTCAGGTTTCCAATTCAGAATATTTCCAAAAGTCCCAGCAGAACTCCCCCTTAAACTTAAAGTCCCTCTAAGACTGAAGGCCGTATTATTATTATCATTATTATTATTATTATTATTATTATTATGTTTGTTTTATGACTGCGTGTGTTTGTCTGAAAACTGTTGAATGTGCTGCTGTCTTGGCCACAACACTCTTGGAAAAGAGATTTTTGATCTCAATGAGGTTTTCCTGGTTAAATAAAGGTCAATAAATAAATAAAAAAATATACTATTTATTTATTTTTACTTCTAATCAATGAAAGGAGTTCATATCTATCTGACTGCTTTCTATTTACTTTAAAATTTAGCCTGATGCAGTGATATGGAAAATCAGGGATACTACTCACAGCGCTGCATGGTGATATCGTAATCGAATTGAATCATTAACTTAATGATCATAATCTGATCGATTGGTGAGACTAGTGAAGATGCACAGCTTCAATAATAAAACACTTATAACGGTCAGGACATATTTTTTTGCCTTATCAATTATATTTCTCAAAAGTTCTTCAAGAATCTAGGGCCATCAAACAATTACACTTTACATACAATTTAAGAGCATGTTATTGGATGAGGAGAGGAAACTAGTGTCTACAAAAGAAACTCGGGTATGCACAGGGAAAACATACAATTCCACAGCATTGCACAACATTGGATTTTTGCCGATTTCCAATGTGCTGATATTTCTGAACTGATATTTTTGGACAAGACCACAGAGAAGCTACGGTTAACTGGTGATACATCTCTGAGTGACTGGGCTCTTAAATGTGCAGTATATATATTTTTTCTTTACTTTCTTTACTTAATTTAGTATTTCTGCTGCAGTCTTGACCTCCTGAGCCAACAAGCTCTTCCACATGAACTCTGCTGAAGGGTTTTTGTACCTGATGGATCTGGATCTCCACCTTCAGAGCCTCCTGTAACTTCTGTAGTTCCATCATGGATCCAGTCAGTCTGCCAGCCGATCGATCAGCCTGCACACACAGGTAAAGGATCAACCGTTAAATCAGCAGCATCCACGCTCATGCCTGTTGTCATGGCAATGGGAGGTACAGCTGCATAAGGACGTCCAGCATGATGCCACTGCGTTTGTGTCAAGGTCAAACAGGTCACAGGAGGTCTCGGGACAATCAGGCACAAGATGAACACCACGACAAGCACACAAGATTAACGATAACGATTTTTTATTTTACCTTAACACTGTCTCCAGTAGGAAAACCATCCACCTGAAGCATTAAAGTGCCGCTGAAACAAAACGAAACAAACATCCGGCTAAACTTTAACATGAAGGAAGTTATCTGGAAACAGTCACAGTGAGAAACAGATGGCTGGAGCGCCTATTTTATTATTCATTGTTACCGAGTTATAATTATGTTTTTGTGAGTATTCCAGAGTTACTTTACTAAAAAGTTGACATAACTTTGAGCTGACTTTGTTTTAGCAGTACTGAATAATGTGATGTGACTCACCACCTGGCTGTGGGACTGGACTCCACCCCTCTGTGCTGCCCTGAAACACAAAACAAACACACATTGTTACTAAACCAGCCGGAGAGAAAGTGTGACAGATCAGCAACACAGACTGTCCTGAACACTTTAATACAACAACAGATAAGACTTTACAGACTGAAATAAACAAACATGTTTCCTTCATTTATAGACAAAAACTTTAAAAGACTATTTACTCTGATTTTAGACTTTTTTTTAACTTTTAGTGCATGTTTTAACACACATTATAAAGTGAATCATCAATTTAAAGTCTGTGATGGTAGGAAACAAAAGCATCCACGTGAAATTTACTATTACATCCTTTAATTCAATGTTTGTATTTAAAGATTTAACCCTTTATGTTTACACTTTAAGAGTGAAATTTGGGTAAAGGTGTCCTATCTCTGTTTATTAAAAAGATGCTAAATTAAAAATCCAAACTAGTTTTGTTATTTTTGCAGGTTGAAATTTCTGAAGGTTGTCTTTTATGTGGTATAAAAGTTTTAATATTTCAAACAAATAATAATGGCATAAAAAAATAGAAATGTCGAAAATAATCATTAAATCAGTGCAGAAACAGTCAGTAATTGTTTACAGAGGCTGCTGCTCGACTGCAGCATCAGTTTTACTGAATTATAAATTTCGGCTGTGTTTGTCATATTCTTAACATTATTTATCTTTATCTAAATAATCTTTTGGAAACATATTTTTAGAATCAACAGTCTTATTGTCTTGTTTATTATTTCACTCTTGTTTTTATCTGTTCACCTACCGGTTCTTAAATTAAGTTTACGGTTAATGGCCTCCTGCATTCTTTTTAATTTAATTTCTAATTTATGTCTTTATTATTACCATTATTATTTTTGGCGTATTATTCATCTTATCATTATTATTACTATTATTTAATTAATCTCCAGTATTTTCTCGTTTTGACCTCAGGATGGCATTTCCTTACAAGAATATGAAACTAAGACCTAAACCAAAAGCCATTTATAATCAATGACAGGAATTCATTTTTATCTGACTGCTTTTTTTTGTTTTTGCAACGTAGGCTGGTGCAGAAATGTAGAAAATCAAGGATGCTACTCTGATATGCCAATATTTCTGAACTCACTTTTGCTGATACCGATATTTTTTGGACTGAAGTCTGCAGTCTTCCCCTAACTATAACTAACATATCTCTTTTTCTGTAACATTTAATTTGGGTTGGAAACAGAATAAGGAACAAGAAAAACATCTTTTTCCCAAAAAAACAAAAATGTTGGTGTCTTAATGTAGACATTAGGTGAAAATGAGGTGAAGCGGCTGATATGCATGGCTGATTATCAGATGAATCCGAGTTTTCATACCTACAGATACTGATCACTTTTTAAGATATTATCTGCCGATACCAATAATAAACTGATAATATTGTGCATTCCTACCACACAGAAGGGCCCCGACCGATGCCAGCAACCCTCTAGCTGTGAGGCAAGAACACTAACCTGCTGCACCACCGTGAAGCCCCGAATTATGTATTTATATATACATACTTTTTGTTCACAATTATGAAATACACTAAAGACAAAGATAACAAAATATGTGTAGTGCAGGGAGAGGCGAAAAGCCCAAAGTGTTTATTTGATGCCTCCACCTAAAGTATATTAAACTTACACAATATTATACCATATATAACATGCAACAAAAGAAAAAAAACAAAAACAAAACAAGTTACTCAGAAGTTATGACAAACTACTAACAGAATACACAACAACAATTACAAAAAAAGAAGGAAAAAAGAAAAGATTGAACAGAATCTTCTTACAGTTAGGCCACTTTCACACCGACCATGTTTGGTCCAGACCATAAAACTATGGTTATTGTTTTTTGTAAAGTTCAGTTTCTCTGGGCTGCTGTGAATGCTCACACAAACCCCAAAGAACCAAAGAACTGAACTCTGGTCCACCTAAAAACAGGACCAAGCGAACTAAAAGGGGAGAATATCACAGCAGAAAAGCTAACAGTGTTCACTGCACCAGCCTCTGGTCCTCTAACAGGTTAACGCCTGCACACCCATGTGGGACATGTTGAAACATCGCTCCAGTCAACACGAAGGTGCCACCTGACAGCCTAAACTCAGCTGTATCTTTATTTAATGGCACAGAAAACTGCCAAACTGCTTTGAGCTCGACAGTGTTACTACTCTGAGCCAGTTGTGTATAAAGCAACAACAGGCCGCATGACACCTAGTGGCAGGAGGCTAAATTACACATCCAAATAAAAAATACAACGATAATCCAATCTCAACCACAAACTGAACCAAGTCCAACAGATTATAGGTGTGAAAGTGACCTTAATAACAGCTTCACACAATCGGTCTGAACCGAAGACCCTCCCTCCAAAATAAAGGAAGAGCTCAGAGCCCACAAACCATTACCACAGCACAAGTTAGCTGAAAGGTGATAAACTGCTCCCTCACAATGTTAACAAATCTTTAAATAAGTCCTGAGTCCAGATCCGTGTTCAGATCTCCTCCAAAACATAATCACTTCTTCCTTGATCACAAACAAACAGCCAAATATCAGCAAAAAACAACCTCCCCAGCGGAGGTAATAATTAATAAACAGAAAACAATTAATGAATATATCTTATGATAATTAAACATTTTGTACCATCATAAAAATATCAATCAAAACATCTGTGACCAGATGTGCCAGCCTCTGAATCATCAGTTTGACAATTAAACTAGGGATGCACAAAATTATCAGTATGATACTGACATTGGCAGACATTGGCCTAAAAAACATAAATATCATATCAGCTGATATTGAAATTTTTGCAAACATTTACAGCTGATATATCGGCATTACATATCCACAGAAATATAGCCACATTGAAAGAAACAAGTCAATTTTCATAAAGTAAAGACTTTTTGAAAGATTTCTTAATGAAAAATATCAGTATTGGTGATAACGAGTACAGGAATATCAGCATATCTGATATCGGCAAAAAAGTCAAGATAGTGCACCCCTAAATGAAACCAAACAAACAAATGTATGTCAAACTTTAACACTCTTAACACTTAAAAAAAAGAAAGCATTAAATGAAATGATCAAGTAAAAACAGTTAAATATATTAAGTAAGGTATGAAAAACCCTGTAACTGTATTAATCAGGGACTCGGTGCTTCACCCTACGTTGCCTGATTTAAACCTGAGTTTGCTTCACTTCTGGATGTTTAATTGTGCTTTTGTAGCTCCATTACTTTATTCTCTAAGTTAAAGTTCACACCTTTTCAGGTACAAGTATTCCTAATTATGCTTTGAAAACTTTATGATGCATTCCATGTTAATTAAAAACATTTAATAAAAAGACAATTGAGTTTTTATTATTGTATTATCTTAAACTGAACAAAGTTTTTTACTTAAATTCATTTCAAGTTTGAAAGTGTTTGATAAAACAATTTAATTTTGGGATGAATATTAAAGCAATTTTACTTGAATAATAGGTCCATTTAAAGACACTTTTCTCAGTGTTGATTTATCATCGACCCTCAGACTGACTAAAATTCACCTGGTGACACAAAACGAGGACAAACAGGTGATTCTTCAGCTGCTCAGTAAATACCAGTTTATTTGGATTTTATGTTTTAACCATCAAATAAAATCCCTTCATGTTCAACACCCACATTTTTCTTATTTTTCACCTTAAAGATTGAATAAAGTCTATGAAAATTAAACCGTTTTGTGCAAACGTTTTGTCTAAAACAGGAAAAACTCGGGTCGATCACAGAGGTTTATTTGTCAGACTGTTTTAAGATTATAACCTCTTCCTACCTGCAGAGAACATCCCTCTGTAAACTCACCCTGCAGCAAAAACATCAGACTTAAGATGCAGCCTGGACTTTATTTTGCAACTTCTTACAACAAACAACCTCATCATAGGGCTGTGTAATATTGACCAAAAGGTATAGCTCCATATTTTTAGCTGAATGCCAATATTCTCGATTCATCTTGATATTTTTACCAGATAAATACTTTTAAAAATCACAGGTTTATGAAGCTTAAAGTAGGGTTGTTTTTCATACATAAGGCTACAAAAGTTGAGATTTGGGGCTGTAGCTTATTTTACTGTCATCGTGTTGTGGCGTTAATGCGGAATTTCAGAATATTCATCACAATCTAGCTCTCAGCACTGGCATTCCCTATGGTGGCCCTCGTAATGTTATTTTAGTGCATCAACAACTATAAAGAAATACACAAAATGATCTACACTAAGATCTTGTTCAAAAACACAATCATATTTTAAAAAAAATGTGACATATCTCCCAGCACTACCTCTGTGATACTGGAATACCAACTAAAGTGTTCAGAAATGACCACTGTGTATTTGAGCATCTTTACAAAATGTACCTCTGATAAATCCTGTCATAAGAGCAGAAACAGAGTTATGACGGGTGGGACAACCTCACCTGGCACCCCCACCCCACCCTCAAACATAAACACAAACAAAAACCTCCCCACAACCCCACAAAAACATTTAACACAATCACGACAGAAACGTTTGGTGAGCCGCTCCTGGCTCTGCTCTCACTGTGTGAGTGTATGCAGTCACATGACTGATAAAATTAAAATTACTCTTTTAGTAAAATGTATGTTTTAGTTCCTGTATAAAAATACAAATTCAGTAACTTTGAAAAGTCCATGTAAAGCCCCAGAGACTTTTGTGCATCAGCAGTGAGAATAAATGAAACTAAAAAGGCAAATCTTTGGACTGCCTGCTATGAAAAATACTGATAACTCTAAATCCTGCTTGTTTAAAATATTAACACAGTGTTGAATCAACAGTATAAAAGTTCATTTTATAACTTAAAAGCGAAGTGTTTAAGCCTAAAGCTCGGGAAAAACTAATTTTAAATAAACTGCCATGATGTGTTTAAATTAGGGGTGCACGATATCATTAATATGACACTGGTATCAGAAGGTATGAAAATTCCTGCTGAAATTTCAGTATTATATATTTGCATCCAGTTTGCATTTTTTTTTGCAAATTAATCTTAAATTCAGAGTGAAAGCTCAAAAAAGGGCAGGCTTTCTGTCAATAGGTAAGTATAAAAGTGTTTTAGCTTTAAGAGCCAATGAAGCTTGGTTTTACTGTCAAAAATACATTTAACATATGACAGAGGTGTGAACCAAAAAAGAGCTACTTTCAGTTATTTCTATATGCCTATAAACACATTTCCCTTGTCGGCCAAAATAAGTTTTGAAATATCGGGATATTGGATATCGGCAAAAATCCCATATCATGTATCCCTACTTTAAATGTGACATTAAGAGGAAGAAAAATACAATTTTTGATGATAAATCTTCATAAATACAACTTCAAATATTTCAATAGTAAAACAGGTTTTTCTGTTTTTGATGGTGGGTAAAGCTTTGTGTGCCTTGAGGCTTTCGTTGGCCTGTGGTGTGTTTCAGGTGAACAAAGTTTGAAAACCACTGTTCTAGCAAATCCAAGACTTCATCATCATCATCATCCGTGTAAAACTCATTTCCATCAGCTCCTGCAGTCCATGAGGATCCTACCGGTGTGACTTAAGTGACAAATAAAGACAAATATGGAGGTACAATCAGCTGCGAGTAGTGATGATATTAAGAGTGTAAGCACAGAAATATATATTTAAGTATGAACTATTAAAGTGTCAATACATTGACAGTGTAAACATTACAAGAGATATGCTATAAAGCTTGATTAACCAAATTTTAACTATAAATTAAGTGTCATCATCCAGTAAAGTTTCCACACAACAAAATGTGTATTTCAGTAAGAATAATAATCTGGATCCTCTGTTGAAAGAAACTGCAGATTTATTGAAAACTGCAAATAATTAAAGCTTCAGTCTAAATTATGGTTTTATTCTTGGTAATGTGTTCATTGTATCATTTTTGAGCCAATATTACATTAAACGTAATAAATCTAAAAAAAAAAAAGCACTCTTCTCTTCTAAGGTGCATTAATTCAGGGTCTTTGTACAGAATGTAAACACTACTGACCAAAATGTAAAACATAATCTCATCGACACTTCTCCTCTAAAAAAAGAGTAAATCTGATGATGATGATGATGAAGAGTATTTATAGATAAAGAAGTACTTCAAGTAAAAAACTGTTGCTGAAATAAATAATAAACCCAGTTGATGATTCCTGCTTCAAAGGGTGCACGTATGTTCATTTTACAGTTTAGTATGTAATTATAGTGATCGTGTTTCAAGAACCTGAGATAAATCAGAAAAGCAGCTTTAACAGGAGTTTGAAGATTTTAAGACTTTTGACGGACGGCATTATCACAGCTGTGGTTCATGAAGCTCACTACAACTTTGACAAGTGTGGGAAAAATATATTATGATCACAGTAACAACAAACTTATGATATAAATGAAGGCTAACACTGAAAAAAAATATTTTTTTACGGATGCACTATATTTTTAATCTTACTTAAACACAGAGTGATTAACATGGTTATATATCCCCTGAAATGCAGCGAAGCAAAGGTATTAAGAAGCTAAAAATCATCTTGTTAACTAATATTACACGTGCAAAAGTACTTTCCATCAGCCACACTTCAATAAAAGATAATTAACATTAGTACTTAGCACATTTTACCTAATTTACATCCAATATTTGTGATAAATAATCAAAACTTTTAAAGTGTGGCCTAAATATTGGCTGTTATTAGCAATAGATTTTTTTTTGATCTGACAGAAATCATAATCAAATTTTAGGCTGTTATCTGTAGATATACGATATAGTGCCAATATCATTATGCATCAGTGATATCTGCTGAAAAAGATATGTATTCATCAGTTTAAGTTTAGTCTTATTAGGTTTTCAGTTACAGTGAATCAAGAGCTTCATGTTATCATCACATCCAAATGTTGTACGGCATAAGCTATTATGAGCAAAGTTTAAATTCAAAGAGTTTCATTTATCGATATGTTCCTAAAAATATGTTAATTTAATAGTAATAGTAACTTTATTTACATGGTAAGAGTTTACAACAGGCTTTGGCAAATGTGAAAAAGAATAGTAACAATTTCATTTAATAAAAAAAAAAAAAACCCTGATTAATCAAGACTTTAACATCAGAGGGATCTTCTTGGGGAGAACTGTACATTATTTCGAGTCTTTTCCTTATAAATTTCTGCTGCTTTACTGAAATATTGTTTATTTGTAAGTAAATAAGGGCCTTATTATGTAGAAGTGCTCTTACAAAGGTTATTGTTTTAAGTTATTAAGTTTCTAAAATTAATTTTGTTAACTAATATTACATGTGCAAAAGTACTTTCCACAGCCACACTTCAAATAAAAAGGTAAATAACATTAGTAATTAGCAAATTTTACCAATATTACATCCAATCTTAGTGTCGCCTAAATATTCATCTTTTAAAGTTTACGTTAAATACTGGTAATGTTGTCATTTACAGTAAATTAAGAGCTTAATGTTATTACATACAGGTGTTTAAGGACTTTGTTATGAAAAACGGCATATTAATAATTTAAAGTATTGACAAGATTTAGGGAAGTTTTCTGCATAAATAAGTAAATTGAATATTAATAGTAACTTTATTTACATGGCAGGAGTTTACTGTTGACTTTGGCAAATGTGAAAAATATTAATAATAATGACAGTAAACATAAAACCTGATGTATCAGGACATCAGCATCAGAAGGATCTTTTGTTTAGTACTCTATTTGTAGAGACTAATCCTTAAGTAGTTTGAGGGTTTTAATAAGTATTGTTTGCTTTAAGTAAATAAAGGGCCTTGTTAGGTAGCAGTTCTTTTATTGTGGTTATATTTTCCTGTGAAATGCAGTAGAGCAAAGGTATTAAGTTGTTCAAATTCATTTTGTTAAAAAAAAAAAAGCACATGCGCAAAAGTATTCCCCATCCGCGTAATTTAAATAAAAAGGTAAATAAGATTTTTATTTAGCACACTTTACCAAATTAATATCAAATATTTTGTGATAACCAATCAAAATGTTTACATTGTGGCCTAAACATTGGCTATTATTATTATTTTTTTAATTATCAATCAGTTACTATTGACTAGTTCACAATGAAGACTATTATTATTATTAATATCATCAGTTTTAACATTAGAAGGATCTTTTTCAGGAAAACTGTCAATAATTCAGCGCTTAATTAGTTTTGGTGTTATACTAAAGTATTTTTACTTTTAAGTAAATAAGGGCCTTGTCACGTAGTAGTGCTGTTATAATGGGTATTATCCTTTAAAATATAGTGAAGTTAAAGTTGTAAAATTTCATTTTGTCAACTAAAAGCACATGGATTAAAGTACTTCTCAACAGCCACACTTCAATAAAAGGTTTATAACATTAGTACTAAGCTCATTTTACCAGGTTTACGTCCAATATTTGTGATAAACAATCAAGTCTATACTTTTGGCCTAAATATTGGCTTCAGTTACTATTGGCTTGTTCACAATTATGAGCACTATTATTAGAATGATTAGTATTAATATTAGAAAGATATTTGGGGGAGAACTGTCATAAATGCAAAGTTTAATCCTTAAGAAGTGTTGGTGTTATACTAAAGTATTGTTTGTTTTTAAGTAAATAAGGGCCTTGTCATGTAGTGTTGTTATAATGGATATTTTCTCCTAAAATGTAGTGGAGATAAAGTTGTAAAATTTAATTTTGTCTAGTTAAAGCACATGGATTAAAGTACTCCCCATCATTTATCCAGTACTCCAGTGAAAAGGTGAATAAGAGTGCTGTGAACAGGTTATGTGATGTCTGACCTCTGTGACTAACTCCCTGATGAAGATGAGGGTGGTGATGATGATGGAGAGTCGTTAAATCACTTTAATTAAATGCACCCCCTCAATAACAAACGCAGGAGTGTCCCGGAGCCCCCTCTCCGCCCGGCTCCGAGCACACGCTGCCGGTTAATTGGAGTAATTGCTCTCTGGGTGGGACACCAAGTTGTCTGGATAAACTTCCATCAGCATCACATGCCGCCACACAGGCCCCGAAACAGCGAGAAACTGAGCTAAAATGGAGGTTTGAGGCGAAAGAGTTGGAATACTGAAAAGTGTGTGTTTTTGTTTCAGCGCTGAAATTAATGTTTTATAACCGCTTATTAACCCTCTGTGGCGGGGATGATATGCAGCTTAGTCCCGTAAAGCCTCGGTGAGCCTGTGCTCGGTGTCCGTGGGCCGGTGAGACGGTGTTGAACGGTTCGTGGAGTGTTTCTGTTTCAGCTAAATTCATCAAAGCCTCGCATCAGCGCCGACATTGAAACAGAACAAGTGGATAACGTTAGCGCTAGCGGCTAATGCTAACATCCAGTTAGCTCGCTCCGGCTAACGCTCCCGAAGCCACGCTGATAACTTAACCGAACATCGGTGTTACCGCACACGGCGGCGGGGAGCGGGGCAAACACGGTGGAAATGAAGATAAACCTCGAAGGAAGAGTCCCGAAAGGCGCCATCTTTATTTTGTTTAATTTGTGACACCGAGCAGCAGGCGTTGGTGGGTCTAAGTTATATCGGCCCCTTGTCCTCCAGAATATCAACTCCTAGAATAAGAAACAGAGCAGCTAAAGACAGAAAACAGCGAGCAGAGCCGAGCACAACAACACAGCAGCACAACAACACTGCAGCCATCAAACACACAACAACACACCAATACAGCCCGCCCGCCTCATACCAGTGAAGTTTGACAAGACAGAAAATTAAAGTTATGAAATTAAAAAGCCCAATGTGCACTTACTCAGCAGCAGTCCTCCTCTAGATTAATTAAATATATATCTAAAAGAAGCCGATCCGCGATGGAAGAACAGCACACAAACAGCCAGGCTCCCTGCGTCCCGCCGAGCTTTATTTTGTTCCCGTATTGAATATTTAGTTTTAGTAAAATAGAGTAAAAACAGACAAACTGAAGCTACAAAACAAGAAGAACTCTTCTTCAATCTCATTCAGCTCAGCCTCAGCACACTGCAGATCCCTGCGCCTCGGAGCTGGAGGAAGGGGCACAAAAACTAGTCACCAGGCCTCTAAATGTTCGTTTTTCCTCCACGAAGCGTTTGATACTTGCGCCCGTCGTAATTAAAGTTCGTCACATCGAGCCGATCAGCGAGAATAACCGCGGAGAAAATGTGTTGGAGAAGCGGACTAGTTTTTGTGTCGGTGCGGCGAATTTATTTCACTTTGCCTAAGGAACGGCGGTGCTGCGACTCCCATTGCCTAGGGAAAAAACCCGGATGTAAACTCAGTGAAACTCTATGGAGAGAAAGTGGGCTCTCTCACACACACACACACACACACACACAGCGGAGGGACGGAGCAGTTTGTGTTGTTCCTCTTTATTTCACCTTCTGGATCCACAGCCGGGCCGCCCGCCCTCGCTCTGCCGCCCAGCAGGCTCCGTGCTCGGCTGCTGGCCGCTGGAGCTCCCGCTCTGTGGAGCTTTACGGTGGAAGAGGACAGGTGGCATGGCCTCCTCATGACTGCTTCACCGCCTCAGGTCGGCTGCACAAATCACCAACACAGGCAGGAAAACAGTCACCTCAGCAGTGAACAAAGACAAAGGGCAAAATATGGTGAATAAATGAAATAACCCTTAGTACTTTGATTTTCAAAAACTCTTTCATTGTTCTTTTTTTTAATGCTCGTAAACAGGGGCTGTCTTCAGAATGTTGAGGCCTTGGGCGATGACCCAAAGGAGCCCCTCCACTCAGAAAAAAACAATAGCATATAGACAAAATAAACCCGTGAGGAGAGTTTAAATATAAAGAAATGTAATGATTTTAAGTTGTGTTTTTTGGCAAAAAATAGATACATTTTATAAAATAGAATAAAAACACACTAAAACTACAAAAAATGGCTAATAGTAAGGCCCCAAGTCAGTTAAAAAAGATAAAGAAATAACATTTAAAAAAATATGTAAGTCCTATGGAGAGGCTCTTAAAGCAGAGAAACTTTCACATTTTGTCTAGTGGAAAGTCACTTTAGAGGTCACTTTTTTATGTTTATTTTATTTTAAGGGCATATTAGAGGGCATTTTATCATGTTTTGTCTCCTTTAAGGGCATCTTAGAGGGCACTTTATCATATTTTCTCTACTTTAACGGCACCTTTGAGGGCACTTTATCATATTTTCTCTACTTTAAGGGCATCTTAGGGGGCACTTTATCATATTTTGTCTACTTTAAGGGCATCTTAGAGGGCACTTTATCATATTTTCTCTACTTTAACGGCACCTTTGAGGGCACTTTATCATATTTTCTCTACTTTAAGGGCATCTTAGGGGGCACTTTATCATATTTTGTCTACTTTAAGGGCATCTTAGAGGGCACTTTATCATATTTTCTCTACTTTAACGGCATCTTTGAGGGCACTGATATTTTGTCCACTTTAAGGGCATCTTTGAGGGCACTTTATCATATTTTGTCCACTTCAAGGGCATCTAAGTGGGCACTATATCATGTTTTGTCTACTTTCAGGGCATCTCAGAGGGCACTTTATCATATTTTGTGTACTTTAAGGGCATCTCAGAGGGCACTTTATCATGTTTAATCTACTTTAAGGGCATCTCAGAGGGCACTTTATCATATTTTGTGTACTTTAAGGGCATCTCAGAGGGCACTTTATCATGTTTAATCTACTTAAAGGGCATCTTTTAGGGCACTTTATCATATTTTTCTACTTTAAAGGCATCTTTGAGGGCACTTTATGATATTTTGTCTACTTAAACGGCATCTTTGAGGGCACTTTTTCATATTTTTCTACTTTAAAGGCATCTTAATGGGCACTTTATGATATTTTGTCTACTTAAACGGCATCTTCGAGGGCACTTTATGATATTTTGTACACTTCAAGGGGTATCTCAGAGGGCACTTTATCATGTTTAATCTACTTTAAGGGCATCATAGAGGGCACTTTATCATATTTTTTCTAATATAAGGGCATCTTTGAGGGCACTGATATTTTGTCTACTTTAAGGGCATATTAGGGGACACTTTATCATGTTTATTCTACTTTAAGGGCATCTTAGAGGGCACTTTATCATATTTTGTCTACTTTAAAGGCATCTTAGAGGGCACTTTATCATATTTTCTCTACTTTAACGGCACCTTTGAGGGCACTTTATCATATTTTCTCTACTTTAACGGCATCTTAGGGGGCACTTTATCATATTTTGTCTACTTTAAGGGCATCTTAGAGGGCACTTTATCATATTTTCTCTACTTTAACGGCATCTTTGAGGGCACTGATATTTTGTCCACTTCAAGGGCATCTTTGAGGGCACTTTATCATATTTTGTCCACTTCAAGGGCATCTAAGTGGGCACTATATCATGTTTTGTCTACTTTCAGGGCATCTCAGAGGGCACTTTATCATATTTTGTGTACTTTAAGGGCATCTCAGAGGGCACTTTATCATGTTTAATCTACTTTAAGGGCATCTCAGAGGGCACTTTATCATATTTTGTGTACTTTAAGGGCATCTCAGAGGGCACTTTATCATGTTTAATCTACTTAAAGGGCATCTTTTAGGGCACTTTATCATATTTTTCTACTTTAAAGGCATCTTTGAGGGCACTTTATGATATTTTGTCTACTTAAACGGCATCTTTGAGGGCACTTTTTCATATTTTTCTACTTTAAAGGCATCTTAATGGGCACTTTATGATATTTTGTCTACTTAAACGGCATCTTCGAGGGCACTTTATGATATTTTGTACACTTCAAGGGGTATCTCAGAGGGCACTTTATCATGTTTAATCTACTTTAAGGGCATCATAGAGGGCACTTTATCATATTTTTTCTAATATAAGGGCATCTTTGAGGGCACTTTATCATATTTTGTCTACTTTAAGGGCATATTAGGGGACACTTTATCATGTTTATTCTACTTTAAGGGCATCTTAGAGGGCACTTTATCATATTTTGTCTACTTTAAAGGCATCTTAGAGGGCACTTTATCATATTTTGTCTACTTTAAGGGCATCTCAGAGGGAACTTTATCATATTTTCTCTACTTCAACGGCATCTTTGAGGGCACTGATATTTTGTCCACTTCAAGGGCATCTTTGAGGGCACTTTATGATATTTTGTCCACTTCAAGGGCATCTAAGTGGGCACTATATCATGTTTTGTCTACTTTAAAGGCATCTCAGAGGGCACTTTATCATATTTTGTGTCCTTTAAGGGCATCTCAGAGGTCACTTTATCGTATTTTGTCTACTGTAAGGGCATCTTTGAGGGCACTTTATGATATTTTTCTACTTTAAAGGCATCTTAGAGGGCACTTTATCATATTTTCTCTACTTTAAGGGCATCTTTGAGGGCACTTTATCATGTTTAATCTACTTTAAGGGCATCTTAGAGGGCACTTTATCATATTTTCTCTACTTTAACGGCATCTTTGAGGGCACTGATATTTTGTCCACTTCAAGGGCATCTTTGAGGGCACTTTATCATATTTTGTCCACTTCAAGGGCATCTAAGTGGGCACTATATCATGTTTTGTCTACTTTCAGGGCATCTTAGAGGGCACTTTATCATATTTTGTCTACTTTAAGGGCATCTTTGAGGGCACTTTATCATATTTTTCTACTTTAAAGGCATCTTAGAGGGCACTTTATCATATGTTGTCTACTTTAAGGGCATATTTGAGGGCACTTTATCATATTTTTCTACTTTAAAGGCATCTTAGAGGGCACTTTATCATATTTTGTCTACTTTAAGGGCATATTAGGGGACACTTTATCATGTTTAATCTACTTTAAGGGCATCTCAGAGGGCACTTTATCATATTTTGTCTACTTTAAGGGCATCTTTGAGGGCACTTTATTATATTTTTCTACTTTAAAGGCATCTTAGAGGGCACTTTATCATATTTTCTTTACTTTAAGGGCATCTTTGAGGGCACTTTATCATATTTTCTCTACTTTAACGGCATCTTTGGGGGCACTGATATTTTGTCCACTTCAAGGGCATCTTTGAGGGCACTTTATGATATTTTGTCCAATTCAAGGGCATCTAAGTGGGCACTATATCATGTTTAATCTACTTTAAGGGCATCTTAGAGGGCACTTTATCATATTTTGTCTACTGTAAGGGCATCTTAGAGGGCACTTTATCATATTTTGTCTACTGTAAGGGCATCTCAGAGGGCACTTTATCATGTTTAATCTACTTTAAGGGCATCTTTGGGGGCACTTTATCATATTTTCTCTACTTTAAGGGTATCTTAGAGGGCACTTTGTTATATTTTGTCTACTTTAAGGGCATCTTTGGGGGCACTGATATTTTGTCCACTTCAAGGGCATCTAAGTGGGCACTATATCATGTTTTGTCTACTTTAAGGGCATCTCAGAGGGCACTTTATCATGTTTAATCTACTTTAAGGGCATCTTAGAGGGCACTTTATCATATTTTGTCTACTGTAAGGGCATCTCAGAGGGCACTTTATCATGTTTAATCTACTTTAAGGGCATCTTTGGGGGCACTTTATCATATTTTCTCTACTTTAAGGGCATCTGTGATATTAGCTATAGCCCCTCTCAGCTGGATCAGCTTGTTGACGACTCTGCCAGTCTACTAAGATCCACTTTGGACTCAATTTCGCCACTGAGACAAAAAACTATTAAACGTCAGAGGGCAGCTCCTTGGTTTACTCCTGAAACTCGTGAACTTAAACAAGCATCCCGTAATTTAGAGAGAATATGGCGCTCCAATAAGAGGGAGGAGTCACGTATACTTTGGCGGGAAAGTCATAATAACTACATGACAGCCTTACGACATGCTCGAGCTGCCTACTACTCCTCACTAATTGAAGAAAATAAAAACAACCCTAGGTACCTTTTCAGCACTGTAGCCAGGCTGACACAGGGTCAGAGCTCTATTGAGCCTGTGATTCCTCTAGCTCTCAGCTGTGAGGACTTTATGAGCTTTTTTAATGATAAAATTCTTAAAATTAGAGATAAAATTAGCAACTCCCTGCTTTCACCTGAACCTACCGTACCATTACTTGTAGTCAGACCTGCGTTAGATCATTTTTCTACAATTAGCCTTCAGGAGCTAAATTCTCTTGTCTCCTCCTCCAAACCATCAACCTGCCTTTTAGACCCGATCCCAACTAAGCTGTTCAAGGAGGTCCTTCCCCTAGTTTGTCCATCCCTGCTGGAGACAATAAATATATCTCTATCAACAGGCTACATGCCACAGTCTTTTAAAGTAGCTGTAATCAAACCTCTCCTTAAAAAACCTAACCTCGATTCGGGAACATTAGCTAACTACAGGCCTATATCAAACCTTCCATTTACTTCAAAGATCCTGGAGAAAGTAGTGGCTAATTAGCTATGTGACTTCCTTCAAGACAACAGCCTTTTTGAGGACTTTCAGTCAGGATGTAGAGCTCATCACAGCACAGAGACTGCTCTAGTTAAAGTAACTAACGACCTACTCTCAGCTTCAGATGAGGGACTTCTCTCAGTACTTGTTTTATTAGATCTTAGTGCAGCTTTTGACACCATTGATCATGATGTTCTTATACAGAGATTAGAGGTATTACTCGGGTTTGCAGGGACTGCCTTAAATTGGTTTAAGTCCTACTTATCTGATAGATACCAGTTTGTACATGTGAACAACAAGTCCTCTGTGTACACTAAAGTAAGTTACGGAGTTCCTCAAGGCTCTGTGCTAGGTCCAATTCTCTTCTCCATTCATATGCTTCCCCTTGGTGATATCATGAGGAAATACTCCGTTAATTTTCATTGTTACGCTGATGATACTCAGCTGTATGTATCAATGAAGCCAGGTGAGACAAATCAGTTATCTAAACTAGACGCGTGTCTATAGGACATTAGGACATGGATGGCCAAAAATTTTCTTCTTCTTAACTCAGACAAGACAGAGATCATTGTGCTGGGCCCTCGACACCTTAGAGAAATCTTCTCTAATGATTTAAGTGCCCTAGATGGCATTAGCCTGATGCCAAGCATAACTGTTAGAAATCTTGGGGTTCTATTCGATCAGGATCTATCCTTTAACTCTCACATAAAGCAAATTTCAAAAACAGCCTTTTTTCATCTTCGTAACATCGCTAAAATTAGGCCTATCCTGTCCCAGAGCGATGCTGAAAAGCTAGTCCATGCTTTTGTTACCTCTAGACTGGACTACTGTAATTCTCTTCTTTCAGGCTGTCCCAGTAAGTCGCTTAAGACGCTTCAGCTGGTTCAAAATGCTGCAGCACGTGCACTGACTAGAACTAGGAGAAGAGACCACATTACTCCAGTATTAGCCTCTCTGCACTGGCTTCCCATTAAATATAGAATAGAATTCAAGATTCTTCTTCTCACCTATAAAGCTCTCAGTGGACAGGCACCAGTTTACCTCAAAGAGCTTGTAGTGCCGTACAACCCCTCTAGAACATTACGCTCCCAAAATGCTGGCCTGCTCGTGGTGCCATCAGTCTCTAGAAGTAGTCTGGGAGGTAGAGCCTTCAGTTATCAGGCTCCTCTTCTCTGGAACCATTTACCGACCACGGTTCAGGAGGAGACACCCTCTCTACCTTTAAGGCTAGACTTAAAACATTCCTCTTTGATAAAGCTTTCAGTTAGGGACCAGCTCATAGTCCATAGTTTAGACACATAGTTAAGATGCAATAGGCTTAGACTGCCGGGGGGATCTGGCACACTGGGCTCTATCCCTCTCTCTCTCACACTCTCTCTCCATATCTGCCTCTGCCCCTTTCTGTTTGCTCCTGTACTCGTCTCTGGCTCTGGTCTTTTAGGTGGTCTGGGATCCTTGGTGTAGACTGCCTGCTGCTGTGGAGTCACGGAGCCTCAATAACTACAATTACAGACATAACACATATTTGGCCATCTCACTCCAGTTCATAATCATTATAGCTGTTAATGTAGATATTAGCATGATCTTTCTATCCATGGTTGATACATCTATAGTAACTATCTCTAGCTCCACATGGACATGAGATCCCTCTTGAAAATGAGGTGTCACATCTCAAGAGGTCTACCATTAATACATTTTTACTTAAAGGAGACAAATATGGTAGGGATGCACTTGTGGTCTGGGCACCCATGAGTTCGTCACTACCATAAATTCTTATTTTCAGTAAGACTTTTATTGATTATACTTCTATGATTTTTCACCACAACCACACAGACATGAGGACCCTCCTCTAATAAATTTGTTTGCAGCAGAAACAAATTTGACGACGACAGGTCTATGATTGGTCCATTGATCTGTCACTAACTTTAGTTCTTACTTTAGTCCACTTGTCTCCACTTACCTCCCTCCCTTTGCCCACACACCCAACACAGCATCGGTGTGGATTTGCTGTTCATCATGAGACTGGGGTCCACATTCAAGATTTCCTGCTGCTTAACAGAAGGTTCTTTCTTGCCGCCATGATGGAGGGATTCATGATTGACTATATGGATTCATGTTGGGTGTTGGATGTATATATTTGTATATATATGTATATGTGTATTTTTATATGTATATATGTATCTATGCATATATGTGTATCCATAATATGAAGAGCTTTGTGCTCTATTGTAAAGTGTCTTGAGATAACACTTGTTATGAATTGGCGCTATACAAATAAAGATTGATTGATTGATTGATTGATTGATTGATTGATTGATTGATTGATCTTAGAGGGCACTTTATCATATTTTGTCTACTTTAAGGGCATCTTTGAGGGCACTTTTTCATATTTTTCTACTTTAAAGGCATCCTAGAGGGCACTTTATCATATTTTGTCTACTTTAAGGTCATCTTTGAGGGCACTTTATCATATTTTTCTACTTTAAAGGCATCTTAGAGGGCACTTTATCATATTTTGACTACTTTAAGGGCATCTTTGAGGGCACTTTATCATATTTTTCTACTTTAAAGGCACCTAAGTGGGCACTATATCATGTTTTGTCCACTTTAAGGGCATCTTAGAGGGAACTTTATCATATTTTGTCTACTTAAACGGCATCTTTGAGGGTACTTTATGATATTTTGTACACTTCAAGGGTATCTCAGAGGGCACTTTATCATGTTTAATCTACTTTAAGGGCATCTTTGAGGGCACTTTTTCATATTTTTCTACTTTAAAGGCATCTTAGAGGGCACTTTATCATACTTTGTCTACTTTAAGGGCATCTTTGGGGGCACTTTATCATATTTCGTCTACTTTAACGGCATCTTAGAGGGCACTTTATAATATTTTGTCTACTTTAAGGGCATCTTTGAGGGCATTTTATCATATTTTTCTACTTTAAAGGCATCTTAGAGGGCACTTTATCATATTTTGTCTACTTTAAGGGCATCTTTGGGGGCACTTTATCATATTTCGTCTACTTTAAGGGCATCTTTGAGGGCACTTTTTCATATTTTTCTACTTTAAAGGCGTCTTAATGGGCACTTAATCATACTTTGTCTACTTTAAAGGCATCTAAGAGGGCACTTTATCATATTTTGTCTACTTTAAGGGCATCTTTGGGGGCACTTTATCATATTTTGTCTACTTAAACGGCATCTTTGAGGGCACTTTATCATGTTTAATCTGCTTTAAGAGCATCTTTGAGGGCACTTTATCACTTTTTTCTACTTTAAGGGCATATTAGGGGACACTTTATCATGTTTAATCTGCTTTAAGGGCATCTTAAAGGGCACTTTATCATATTTAGTCTACTTCAAGGGCATCTTTGAGGGCACTTTATCATGTTTAATCTACTTTAAGGGCATCTCAGAGGGCACTTTATCATATTTTGTCTACTGTAAGGGCATCTTTGAGGGCACTTTATCTTATTTTTCTACTTTAAAGGCATCTTTGAGGTCACTTTATTGTATTTTGTCCACTTCAAGGGCAACTTGTGATGTTTTGTGTACTCTAAGGGCATCTCAGAAGGCAGCTCATCATGTTTTGTCTACTTTAAGGAAACTTTATTCCAGACCTACCTCTTCAGTCTGGTCTTTTACCTGAATTAATGTACTCATCTTAATCCGTTGTAGTAATTTAGGTTTTATCTTATTCTGTTTTAACATCAATCAGTCAGTCTTTTTTTGTATAGCGCCAATTCATAACAAGTGTTATCTCAAGACACTTTACAATAGAACCGGCTGAAGACAAACCCTTCATATTATGGATACACATATATGCATAGATTCATTCATTTTCATTTTCTATACCGACTATCCCTTTCGGGGTTGCGGGGGGCTGGAGCCTATCCCAGCTGTCATTGGGCGAGAGGCGGGGCACATCCTGAACTGGTCACATGTCGATTGCAGGGCAACGTATAGAGACAGACAACCATTCACGCTCACACTCATACCTAAGGGCAATTTTTTAGAGTGACCAATCAACCTAATGAGCATGTTTTTGGTCTGTGGGAGGAAGAAAGAACCCCCGCAAGCACAGGAAGAACATGCAAACTTCACACAGAAAGGCCCTGCCCAACCAGGGAAGCGAACCGGCGACCTTCTTGCTGTGAGGCACATGCACTACCCGCTGTGCCACAGTGCCACCCTGCATTGATACACGTATATAAACTACACATATACATATACATACAAATATAACCATCCAACACCCAACATGAATCCATATAGCCAATCATGAATCCCTCCATCATGGCAGCAAGAAAAAACCTTCTGTTAAGCAGCAGGAAATCTTGAATGTGGACCCCAGTCTCATGATGAACAGCAAATCCACACCATGCTGTGTTGGGTGTGTGGGCAAAGGGAGGGAGGTAAGTGGAGACAAGTGGACTAAAGTAAGAACTAAAGCTAGTGACAGATCAATGGACCAATCATAGACCTGTCGTCGTCAAATTTGTTTCTGCTGGAAACAAATTTATTAGAGGTTAGCCTCTTGAGCTGCTACAACTTGTTTTCAGGAGGGTCCTCATGTCTGTGTGGTTGTGGTGATAATTTTATAGAAGTATAATCAATAAAAGTCTTACTGAAAATAAGAATTTATGGTAGTGACGAACTCATGGGTGCCCAGACCACAAGTGCATCCCTACCATATTTGTCTCTGTTAAGTATAAATGTATTAATGGTAGACCTCTTGAGATGTGACACCTCATTTTCAAGAGGGATCTCATGTCCATGTGGAGCTAGAGATAGTTACTATAGATGTATCAACCATGGATAGAAAGATCATGTTAATATCTACATTAACAGCTATAATGATTATGAACTGGAATGAGATGGCCAAATATGTGTTATGTCTGTAATTGTAGTTATTGAGGCTTCGTGACTCCACAGCAGCAGGCAGTCTCCACCGAGGATCCCAGACCACCTACAAGACCAGAGCCAGAGACGAGTACAGGAGCAAACAGAAAGGGGCAGAGGCAGATATGGAGAGAGAGTGTGAGAGAGAGAGGGATAGAGCCCAGTGTGCCAGATCCCCCCGGCAGTCTAAGCCTATTGCATCTTAACTATATGTCTAAACTATGGACTATGAGCTGGTCCCTAACTGAAAGCTTTATCAAAGAGGAATGTTTTAAGTCTAACCTTAAAGGTAGAGAGGGTGTCTGCCTCCTGAACCGTGGTCGGTAAATGGTTCCAGAGAAGAGGAGCCTGATAACTGAAGGCTCTACCTCCCAGACTACTTCTAGAGACTGATGGTACCACGAGCAGGCCAGCATTTTGGGAGCGTAATGTTCTAGAGGGGTTGTACGGCACTACAAGCTCTTTGAGGTAAACTGGTGCCTGTCCACTGAGAGCTTTATAGGTGAGAAGAAGAATCTTTAGTTCTGTTCTAGATTTTATGGGAAGCCAATGCAGAGGGGCTAATACAGGAGTAATGTGGTCTCATTAAAATGACCTTTTAGTAGTTTATGCTCTTGTTTTATCGATTTTCCCCAAGTTCTTCTTAAGTGTGTTATTTTCCAGTTAAAACATATTGCTGTTACCTTTTAGTGTTTTATTCTCATTACAGCACCCTTTTATTGTTTTTGACCTTGCTGCTTACGTGCAGAGATTTCTCTGATTATCTGAATGTTTTGATGATTTTACAGACCCTAGATGATGAAATCCATCAATTCTGTGCTACAGTATGCTGTCCCAACTTCATCAGAAATGGGGTTTGTTTGTATTCATTTATTCCATTTAAGTAGGCTAATTAGTGAAATATTTTTGTATAGCACTTCTCACAGGAAGCTGCTGTGAGACTTATAATAAAAACAAAGCAAAACAGATTAAAAAAAAAAAACAGATTTAAGAAGAAACATTTTAGATTTTAACTTAGTGTCAGAAAAAAGATGGAAACATTTGCATAACTTTTGACTCAGTACTGAGAAAATCCATGATGGACGTGTGAAAATGTTGACCAGATGATGGCGCTAGTGTCAGAGGATCACTCAGGTCAGCCTTGAGAACAGAACGAGTTAAATAAAACCCTGATAAAGTCTCTTAGCGTGAAAACCATTATAATCCTGGCATTAACTCAGTCACTGTTTTGATGTTAAAGTGATTAAAAGCTGTTTTAATTTGATTTAAAGACGTTTGTGTCTGACCTGTAAATGCTCTTTTGCTGCAGTGACCGCAGAAGTCCACTAGAGGGAGTGAGAGCACAGGTGAACCGATTCTGTCCCACAGGTGGACTCAGACTGAGGGACAGAAAAACCCTGACATGAACTGAATATTAAAGTCATTTTCATGTTTAAGATTTAAAACATGTTCCAGTTAAAAACAGAAACAATTGTGCTGTCATGTGGCGATTAGAATCACCTCACAGACGACTGTGGGGATCATTTTAAAATAAAGGCAAAGAAACTGAGAGCTGAGTTAAGGGAGAGATTTGTATGTTAATCGTTATCATCATGTCAGTGCACATGCCTCACAGCAAGAAGGTTGCTGGTTTGATCCCGTGTCGGGCAGGGCCTTACTGTGTGAGGCTTGCTTGTTCTCCCCGTGCATGCGTGGGTTCTCTCTGGGCACTCCAGGTTCCACCCACAGAACAAAAACATGATCATTAGGTTGATTGGTGACTCCATATTACCCTTAGGTATTAGTGGAAGCATGAATGGTTGCCTGTCTCTCTATGTGTCCCTGTGATTGGCTGGCAACCTGTTCAGAGTGTACCCAGCCCCTTGCCCCATGTCGGCTGGGACATGGGGCCACCAGAGCAGCTACCAGAGCAGCTACTTTAAGTGATTTAGGTGATTAAAATTCAGAGCATCCTCTCTTTAGTAGAAAAAAAGGATTTTCTGTTATTTTTTTATTTTAAAATCAAAACATTTCATCTTTAAAAGGGAGCTGCTTTAACTCTTCTTTTGTTTCTGTGGATGTGAATGAATTAAATTGGGTTCAACAGTTAATTTTACTGCAGCAGATTATTCAGGGAGTGGACAAACTCTCTAATTATTTATTTATTTATTTATTTATTTTTTTGATTAGTTAGAAAAGGTTTGCATGATGAGAATGAGCTGATTCATTTTATTAACAAAAGAGTTTAGTGAAAAGAAATCACACTGCTGTCTGTCCTGAATTAAGGATGGATCATTGAAGGAGTCGAGTTAAGAGATCTAAATATCTAAACTTTAAAGGGACACCTCTGTTGTCCAAGGTTGGACCTCCTTAAAACTCCAGCAGCAGAAGCAGCAGCCACAACACTCACTAAAAACCAACATCACACATAAATGAAATAAATGAGAATAAGATTCACCACATAAACCAAACTGATGTTCAAACATTTTGCAAAAACACTTTAAACAGTCTAAAAATGATCTCCTGTCCTAGTAAAACACAAGGAAAAACACGTCCACAAAGCAAAACCTTATAAAAATCTCACAAAATGACCCAAAGAAGATCTGCCAGTAAATCTGGCTCAGCTCGTTTGTGTCTTTGATTTTTGGTAAAATTTCTCCGAGCGTTCAGGACAGAAAATCTTTCAAACAGACAAATATTCTTCTCCTTAAAACAAAATCTAAACCAATATAAACACAGAAAAAAAGAGCTCTGCAAAAAATATCAGCATCTCCTAAACTCTCCAAAACAGGCAGAGATCAAGTGAAGCAGATGTATCTGAAAAACAGGGCCTCATATACACACACGGCCACTTTATTAGGTACACCTCTCAGTCTCAGGTTGGACCTCCTTCACCTTCAGAGCTCCTGAAACATCCCTCAGAGATGTTGGTCCATGTCTCCATGACAGCATCAGACAGCTGCTGAACATCCATGATGAGGATCTCCTGCTCCACCACATCCCAAAGCTACTCTATTGGACTGAGATCTGGTGCCAAGAAACCACCAGCAGCAGCCTGAACCACTGATCCACAGCAGGATGGATCCATGCTTTTGGACTCATTTCTATAATCATCTATCATCTTTCTAAAGTTGAAAGCTGTAGTTTTTTTTGTCTCAGTTGTTTTTTCTTGTCCACAACTATTAAAAAAGCCCCTTCTGAACATGTTCCAGCTCTGTATCAGTGTTTATTTCTTTATTACAATGCAAAATAAATTCAACCAACAACCGTTTTACTCTTGGAATATTTACTTTATAAAGAATTAATCTGAAATTTCATAAATCTCATTATCTGAGTGACATATTTGATTCTGCCCTGTCAATGTCAGGCTCTTCAGCTGCTGGTAAAATCATGTTAAAGTCACTTTTATTGTCAGTTTCTGCCACATGAGCAGGACATCAAGAAAAATCTAAAAATCTTTACCTCTTAGTTTAACAATTATGTACATGAAAACACAGCGGAAATAAAAAAAATATATAAAATTAAGATGCAAATATATGCAGCACAGTTACATAAAATCTTATAACTAATTTGCAAGGACATAGCCTAAACGATGGATAAGACTTGACTATGAATGAGCTTTGGTTGAGATAAATGTAAAGGCACAGTTTGAATGCAGAGAAAATCTGCACAGACTGATTTATGAGAGTTTTCTGATCCTTTATGGAGGAGACAGGTGCTTCATAGACCTTCAAGAGCTGAGGCAGACGGCTTTAGAGGAGGAGGAGATTAAGAAGGAGAGCTGCTGGACTAAATCAGACAGTCCTGCTTCAGTTGTTGTATTACTGCAAATTATAATCTGGACTTGGTGCCCTCCACTCCGTTTATGGACCACGGGTCTAACCCAATCATCTTGCTGCATCCTGTAGCTGTCAGCTGTGATCATGGAGGCCTGTGATCTCGAGCTTTAACCAATCAGAGCTCAGCGATCCATCATCTTCTGGATGGTGTTATCTTTGAAGACACTTGTCCACGTCCTGTGCTCTGCGTCTTAAAGCCGCTCTGTATCTTCTCTTGATCAAACATCAGATCCAAGCTTTGAACCAATCAGAGAGGCTTTCATACTGGATTAGGCGTCTGTAGCTGGCAGGAGGCTCCACCTGCTGCAGGTAAATGAAGGAGGACGATGTTCAGAGAGAGGAACGATGGAGTCCAGATCTGAGTTATTAGATTATTGAGACACCAAACATCGGTGGAGCTTCAGTGATTGAACTCGTTACACCTCCACGTGTTCGCAGCTCCAGGATTAATAAAGTTTGATGGTTTCAAAATCTCCCCCTCACTCCTGCTCTTTGATCAAAAACATTAAATTTATTCTTCTGTCTCACAGTTGAAGAGAAGATATCCTGGAGGATGATGGTGTCCTGTGGACCTTTTGTTCAAACATCTGCTCTGTTGTTTGGCTCTGCAACAGTTTTTGGTCCTCCTGCCTGTTTTGCTGAGTCAGCACGTGGACTTTGTGCTGACTCGTGAATCCAGAGTCACGTCAGGATGATCTGAGTATGTAAATGCTGTAAAATGTTCTTGAAATGATGGACACCACAGACAGGCCCACAGTCCTCAGGAGTCTTCGTGCACGTGAGCTTCAGTCAAACGTCGGCCTCTGATGACATAACAACGCTTCACGGACTTTTTCAGGCTCCGCTGGAGCTGACTCATGACCAGGCTCATGTGAATCAAAGCAGGCTGTTGACGCTGTTTCATAAGCTCTTTATGTAAGGACGGTGGACCAGGAGGTACCTGCTGCCTCCCACGGCAGCTCCACCTCAAACATCTGCTGCAGGAGCACGAGGCCCAAACATCGAAACCATCAGATACACTAAAATATTCAACACTCATACGACCTTGAGTGACCTCCAACCTTAATCCAGAGGGTTTAATATGATGTTTGCCCATCCTGTGCAGCTCTCATGTTTATGGGAGTATCTGACCATTCTTCCAGAAGAGGTCAGGCTCTGATGTTGGACGAGAAGGCCTGGCTCACAGTCTCCGCTCTAATTCATCCCAAAGGTGATCTGTTGGGTTGAGGTCAGGACTCTGTGCAGGTCAGTCAAGTTCTTCAGCACCAAACTTTCTGATCCAGGTCTTTATGGACCTGCTCTGTGCGCTGGTGCAGTCATGTTGGAACAGGAAAAGTTCAAAAGTCAGTCACCAAAAAGTGGATGAATCCATCACCTCCTACTTTGGAGGAGTGGTTTGGAATAATTCTTGAGATATACAAAATGGAAAAATTAACCTACTGCCTGAGAATTCAAACAGTTAAATTCAACCAAATTTGGGCAAAATGGATTGAATTTATCACCCCGACACAAACGTAATTTAATAACTATATCTGAATCTAAACCCACTTCATCTTTCAGTTTGAACACCATGTAAGCCGCCTTGGTTCAGTTTTTAATAAAAAAAAGAAAAAGATTGTGTTTCTGTATGCAACATTTCCCTGATAAAAAGATAATGAAAAAAAAGGAACAGGAAGGGGCCGTTCCCAAATTGTTCCCCCAAAGTCTGGAGCATGAATTGTCCAAACCGTCTCGGTGTGCTGAAGCATTCAGAGATCCTTTGACTGGAACTAAGGGGCTGAGCCCGAGTCCTGAAAAACACAAAACACTGCTGCAGGAACATGAAGCCCAAACACCTCAAACATCAGAAACATCTGCTGCAGGAAATCAGCCATGACGGGCGTCCCTCAGAAGGTCTCAGCTGTCGTCATCACGATGAAGGACATAAATGATGAGGAGATCTTGTCACTTGCGAAAATAATGAGTAATGTCCACTCTGGGCTTCCATACTTAATGGAGGGATCATGCCCCGCTGAAAACAGCTCTGTAACTTAAATAAAGTTTAATTGTCATTATAATAAAACTCTTTTTTGGCCCACAAGAGCACCTCTGCTTCACATCGTGGATCTTCCTCTGATTGAGGGTCCAAATGTCCCCCGTCTGGGAGACATCATGTGTGTTTGTCATGGTCCAGCTCTGCCGCTGATTTTAAACAGACGTTTCTCTGCAGCTCCGTCTCACTGAAGATGGAGCAGCCACGCACGACACTCGTGTTTCTGTGAAGAGTAATCAGATTACAGTAACCTGCAGGCTGATTATTAGAGGGACCAACCAGCAGCAGAGCGCCATCGGCTGAAAACAGACAGAGTGATGTGATTACGGAGCACGAGGACGGGACGTGGACGGACGACATGCTGGACATGGTTTTTATGATGCATGGTTCTGAACCTTCACTTTGTTTTTTACTGAGACTCTGACTCAGATTAAAATAATAAAAATGATGTTTGAACTGCAGCATTAAACGTCTGAGCGGCCAAATAAAAGTTTTATTTATTAAGAAAGTTCAGCTTGAGCTGCACTTTAGTCCTTTGGTTTACTTAACTTTAATTTTTAGGATACTTTTATTTAATCGTAGTTAATTTTCTTAGTTTTTTTTTGAAGCAGCGGAAAAATAAAGAAATATAAAAAACGAAAAACAAAGATTATTTTAAAGTGTGGAAATACTGCAATTCCTTAAGTGTCCACTAGAGGCTGTTTGCAGAGGCTCTAGAAGTCACACACCAGGGACAGAAGCATCAATATCAAGTTTTTAAGTATCCATACTTTCACCATGTTATCCATATCATACATATCTACATATTACAAACACAGTACATACAAAATCAAACTATTTCAGTGTCCACAGTATTCATCATCATCCATCTCATAATACTATATACATACAAAATCTTCCCCGTAGTATATCTGTTCTAAACTACATTTTATGTTATTTACTATTATTACTTACATATGTTAATAGTAATCAATGTTAATATACATACCTAAAACTACTTATATGCTAACAAATTGTTTTGGTCTAAGGCCATGTTATTGCTAAATTACTTGTATGAATTTAATAATACTTGTCTAAAGTGTAATTTAAATATTTGCATGGTATTGCACATTTTTTAAGTGACATCCAGGCTGTTCCAGAGTTTGACTCCACACACAGAAATGCACATACTTTTAAGAGTTGAGTGAACGATGGGACAAATGAAACTATGTTCACCCCCTAGATTATAGCCCCCCTCTCTGGTTTTGAAATTATTTTGTAAATTACCAGGTAACTCATTATGCAATGCTTTATATAGCACTTGAGCTGTTTTCAGATTAACTATGTCATAAAATTTTAGCAGTTTTGATTTTAAATACAGGGGGTTGATGTGATCTCTGTATCCAGCCTGATTTATGATCTGGATCACTCTTTTCTGTGATGTGCAGATCTTTTGCAGATTGGTCTTGTACGTGTTTCCCAGACTTCAACACAGTAAGAGAGGTATGGCAGGACCATGGAGCAGTAGAGTGTGCTTAATGATTTTTGCGGCAATAAATATTTTGTTTTGCTGATTATTCCAATACTCCATGATATTTTTGAGTACAGATATTTTATGTATGGTTTCCAGCAAAGCTTATGGTCAATCAGAGTACCCAAGAACTTACTTCATAGACTCTTTCAATAAATACATCATCAATTGCCAACTCAGTTAGATTATCAATTTTCTATTTCCAAAGACCATAAACTTAGTTTTACTTGTGTTTAGTGATAGTTTGTTTTTGTCAAACCAGCATTTAAGTTTACACAATTCATTCTGAACCATGTTTAACAGCTGCTCTGGGTTATCTCCAGTACATAAAATATTGGTGTCATCAGCAAATACAAAATACTTCAGTAAGTCAGACATTTTGTATATATCGTTGATATATAAAATAAACAACTTAGGGCCCAGTACTGACCCCTGTGGAACACCACAGGTAATGTCTAAACACCTGGACCTGTGGTGACCCACCTGAACAAACTGAACTCTGTTGCTGATGTAGCTCTCCAGCCAGTCTAGAGCCACCCCCCTTAAACCATACTTCTCCATCTTTTTAAGTAATATATCGTGGTCAATGGTGTCAAATGCCTTCTTCAAGTCAACAATTATTCCAAGTGTGTATTTCTTTGAATCAAGACTTGTGGATATTTCCTCGATTAGTTCCATCAAGGCCAGGGAGGTGGATCTAGCTGATCTGAATCCATACCGACTTTCCATTAAATGTTGTTTTTCTCTATAAATTGATCCAGGTTATTGTTAAAGAGTTTTTCCAGAATTTTTGAGAACTGTGACAACAAGGAGACCGGTCTGTAGTTTGTAAATGAGTGTTTATCACCAGATTTAAAAAGTGGAGTGACCTTTGCAACTTTCATTTAGTCCGGAAAGGCTCCTGTTCTGAAAGACAAATGAAATATGTAAGTAAGCGATTCCATGATGCAATTTATTGTATTTTTAACTAAAAACATATCAATACCATCTTCATTAATTTAATCGTCTAGAGTCCAGACTACAGGTTTTCTTTATGAGCTTTTGGTCAATAAAAACAGCAAATTCATGAACATTATGTATGTATTGTAGGGGATAAGAATAATTACAGCAAAAAGTATGGGCATCATGTTGATTTAAAAAAGTCTGGAGTCGCCCAACACTATCACACACACTCACGTCAAAGGTAATAGACTAAGAAAAACTGTCACAAACTATCTATTCAATGGACAAACCTTTTTTAAAATACAAATTAATTCATAAGAAAAAAAAAGTTCAGTATTAAATACACAAACACTGTGAAGCACAAACTATTTTGTCAGTGTTTCAAAAAAAGTAGACTAAGAAAAAAGACAGAGCTGGACCGAGAGACACAAAAACAAGATTTAAACCAAAAGCTCAAAATACAAAAAAAATAAAAACTCAAACAGATCAAACTGAAAAAAGCCCACGAGTGATTAACAAGCAGGGAAGTGGGAGTATGATCAGACCAAGACCAGAAAAACAGACACAACAAGACACAGGTGAGACAATCAGGGCAGACCAGACAGGAAGTAAAAACAAGGGCGTTTCATAAAAACGTATTAATAAAGTTTTCTTTGATTCAAAGCAGTTCTTTTTGTCATAGTCTTAATTTACACGCTGAAAAATACACCAGAATGCTTAATCTATCAGGATCGTTTCGACTGCTCCCCTCCCTTCTCATGCAATGGACTATTCCATGTTACTGCACATGTGCAGACGCGATTCAGATACCTGATGATATCTGACTTGAGCTGTCAGATAACAGGTCTCAAAAGTAGGACAAGTGGCCTAAATAACACACTCACCTTTTGTCAAAATTGAACTAAAGTACATAATTTGAGGAAATGCATTTAGTTTCATTACATTATCGGGTACAAGATTAAAATAATAAAACTTTTGTCAGTGCAGTACAGAGATATAGAGGGCCCCTATGACTGGGTTTGCCTTAGGCCCCCAAATGAAATACGCCCCTGAGTATAAGACAACACCGAGGACACACTACAAAATAAAACAGGAATCACACAGAAACACACAAGAGTTAAAGAGGAAAACCAGACCAATGGTTTCACAGATCCATGGAGGGCAGGACATTTGAAGAACTGGAGGGTGATTATGTGAGTATTTGGACTGTCCCATTTATTAAGAGCTAGTCCGAGGTTGGAGGTTGTAGCTCATTCTTGGCTTGGTTTTTACTTTTGCTTCTTTGTCCTTGGATGCTGGAAAGCCCAGCCATTTTCAGACCGGGCACAATTGTTTCAGCTTGAAGGCTGCATGCTGGACCTGCCTGATGGAGAACGTGAGATCTGACAGATCAGCTCAGGTGGCAATACGTTTTTTAAAAGTCTGCACAATCTCTTAACGGCCTCTGCACATCAGGGCTGACGTAAATAAAATGAATTTCTGAAGGTTTATGTGAAAACCGTACATCAGATGCAGAGTTGCCAGGTCTGCTTATTATAAGTGACTTTGGGATTCTTTTTTGAAAAGTTGCTTGTAAATATTGGCAGTTGTGAGTTGTGTCTTTTTGTTCTTGTTTCAGAAGTGCAGTTTCTCATTTGGGCTTGTTGTTCCCTCAAACCCAGGAGGGATCTGATGCTCACTCTACTACAATATAAACTCAGTTCAGAAGTTACACAAACTATTTTCTCCCACTCCAAACACAAATGTAAATTTTACTGTAAAAAAGGCAAAAATGATGTTTCCACCAAAGAAAAATCCTTAGGGCCAGAATTAAATGTATTTCTAATGTAGCTGTTACTGTTTTCACCATAATAAAGCTGTAGAGGATCAACATTTAACTTAGATAAAAGCCTGACTATGTCTGTTTCGTAACAAAAATCAAGGTTAGACAGACTGTTCAGTGATAACAGAGTTATAAATCACAGTAGCCCCTCCCTCATCTTCTGGATAAAGAAAAGGATGTTGAAGAAATAAATTAAGAGACAAATAAGAAAAAATGTCACTGTGAAATTGAAATCTGATGTGGATGAAAATTAAGATTTTTCTTTTTTAAAAAAAGGGATATATCACATCAGAAAAACATGCTGGAGGTGGCTTGTTTTGGGCTTGTTTTTATCCACCTGGTTGCTTATTTCAGTAGAAAAACCTGGCAACGCTGATCAGGTGTGCAAAGCCTCCAGAGTGCTGATGATGTAAAAACTTGTGTTGCTGCTTTAACTCTTAGCGTGCAACTTAGCTTGTTTACATCTTTGCTTAATGAAGGCTAGTACTGTCCCTGCTGCATGTTGACTGTAGCCTGCCCTCAGGAGAGTCACACTGCTCACACAATCATCCAGAAATCTGATGGATAAAGAACAAAAGTGTTAAAACAGAGCGTGAAGGGTGCATGTTTGAGCTCTAAGAGCCTGTGAGAGCGTTTGGAGAGGAGCCCGGCTCTGAACACGTTTTCTCCAGAGACCCAAAAGGTTAAAAGCATTTCAGGATGAGCCGACGCATCAGTAACACTCACTTCAGCCCCGAGCCGAGAGTTTGGCCTCCGCACGGTTAGATAACAGCAGCTCCACCTGCACAAGGACGCCGATGCTCAGGCTGCAGGTGAGGGAGGAGCGGACGAGGGCCGATCAAAAAAACAAAACATCAAACATAAAACCAAGACAATCACTCATTCGAGAACTTTGTGAAACTCCTGCCTCTGAAACCGTGAACTGTGAACACCATCTCCACTTCTGACAGGACGCAGATGTTGCACTGAGAAGAAGGTTATGATACCAGGATGTGAAACTGTGGCTTCAATAAGGGCGAACAGCTGTCAGCATGCTTCTGATGGACTTCCTGTGTTAAAGTAAACATATAAGGAGGGATTTGATGAATTATACTCACCCCTGCAGGTGTTAGCCCCCTGTTAGCTCAACATTAGCTCGGGGTGTAAATCACCAGTTTCATGATGATACGATACAAAGTCGATTTTTTGGACAACGATACGATATTTGCCGATATCACAAAGTCTGTCACGATTCGATTCGATTTAGGGGCCCTCGATCGATTTAAGACGATATTAAGCACACATTTAACACAATCAGCTACATTTTACCTAAAGCAAGAAAGAATTACAAAGCAATTTTGATGTTTTGACAGTTTTGTTGCTGAAATGTGAAACGACGTGCTGACCTTTGGGTATGATAGTTTATCGAAGATTATAACCATCTGTATGATCTAATCGTGTTTTACAATTAAAATTGGGTTTACTTGTAGTTAGACTTTTTCTGCCCCCACAAATACCTTATGGGTCTTATTGTTATGTTGTGATGTTAGTATATTATATCAAGTAATGATGCAAAATAATAATACAAATTATTGTATTATTATTATATTTTTATTATTATTGACCTCCAACATTTGACCATGCTCTATCAAACTGAAAATGTGCGATTTTTGATTTTAATTAAAGCCAAACATTTCTCATGTTCTAGGTAGAACTGTTAACTTAACTAACTCAACATTGATGATTTTGTTTTACTGTGATTCCTGGTGGCCACAGTTTGTATGTAGGTGTGATTAGACTTTGCTTCACTGTTTAATGGTAGGTGTGGAGGAAGAATAAGAATAAGCTCTCGCTGTTTTCCTTTCGTATAATAAGTACTTTAATTAATCAGTGCGCTACAAAATCAAATGATGATGTAACTAATGTTGCGTTCAAGGCAACCCGTAACTCGGAAATTTCCCAGTTGAAATCTTCGAGTTCCGACCTGAAAGCATTCCAGGCAAATTAAACTAAATTAATCATAAATTAAACTAATCAATAAACTAAATTAAATCAAAACTTCAGTTTGAGCACAAGGAATTCTGGTATGTAAACAAACCAACATGGCAGACATTATAAGATTTATGCTTCATCATTTCAATCACCAAAGAAGCCTGCAACTTGATCATTTGAGTGAAACGGAGGAGGGGAAACGGTGCAGAAGGTAACAGAAGCTTATCTTTAAATTTTACAGTATGTGTCGTTACTTAGAGACTGCCATATTGTTTAGGCAGTGATGTGACGTCACAAGTCGTAACTCGGAGCACATCGATCTGGTACGAGTTCACGGGTGGGAAGTTACGAGTTCGACTGCCGTTCCAGTGCACTTTCATGAGTTACAGGTGGGAAAAACACGAGTTACGGGTTGCCTGGAATGCAGCATTACTGTCCTCATGTCATTAGGCACTCCTGTCGTGTGTGTGCAGTTTGCATCCTCTGCGGTCAGATCGACCATATCTTACCCGGATACAGCAGTGCTTTTTCTGATTGGCTGACATGTCAAGCTCCCTTTGAGCTCTATGATGCTCAGCGCGTCTTGCTTCATGTTAGCATATAACAATGTTACTTGGTGGGCGCTACACAATACATTTTAAAGTGTGAAAAATACCAGGTTTTTGGGTGTGTGAGAGCGAAAAGGTTCAAATGCGTGTTTCATACGCTGAATGTGTGAGACTTGAGAGCCCTGGAAACTTCAGAACGAGGTGCGATTGGGCGGAAACTGTGAAACGGATATCCAGTCGGAATTTCAAAATAAAGGCGTACCTTAAAGATGACGTTGATCGATGGTTTGAGTTTCCATCGATTTGATTGGATCATTGCTTAACCAATCGATGTATCGATCCAGATCCATGGATCATTACACCCCTAATGTTACCAAAGTGAAGGAAGCCTCTACTTGGTCTTAGGAACCTTCTCCCCAACACCATCACTGAAACCAGACAATTTTTTGGACCAAGATGACAAAGAAAGAGATGGACAAATGGACGAGAGGAGTATTTGTTTGAGCCGGTGGCAGACCAAGCCAACAGCGATAACGGTGACAGCTATGCCCGTGCTCACTCCCGTGTTGCAGCTGAGGCATCAGGTAGATGTGAAGGTGGTGATATTGCCACAGGGGAGGCGAGGGGTTGTTTTATAGAGTGGTGAAAACAGGGAGGGCAGTTAGCATTTTAGCACCTCCAGTTCGCTCGTCCTAAAGTCTACAGCAGGGATCATCATTTATCATGGATAAATAGAAAAATCAAATCATATTTTTAGTTTTGGTTTGATTTTTTTCCTCCAAATTGAATATATCTTTGCTTTTAAGAGTGAGATCAGTCCCTATCACTCATCCAGCTGCCAGTCACATTCAGATTTCTCTGCTACTTCGTTCTGGGGCCGTCGCGTTCGCAGTGACTCTAAAATACTCGTTCTCCTGGTTGAATAATTGTGGATGTTAGCTGGCAGGCTGATCTCTGTATAACAGATCAAACTGGATCAGGTGTTGAAAATTAGCATTCTGCTAAAGCAGTGAATAGATAAAAACATTTCGGGGGCCATATGGGAAGCTGTGGAGGGCCTGATGTGGCCCCTGATCACTGACACTGGTTGTGTATTTCTTGGTCACAAGCAGCAACAGGCTGGATAACGGGAACACAAACCACAGCTGCAGCGCCAACTAGTGGCAGGTGTCTATATTATGTATTATTCGACAGGTTTTAGTCAGTGAAAGAAAAACCAAACCAGGTGAAAAACATTGAAATATTTCATCCCTCTGACCCTGTGTGCCCACTCTGTGGATTCAACCAATAAACATTAAAGCTGATGTGGTCAAAATTTGTGCTCACAGCCAGGTAAGGCACAGGTTCGGTCTTGCTCTCCAGTGAGTTTGTAGGACCTGGTCCAACGCTGTGACGTACGAGTAGATGCATCCATGCGACCCCTGCCTCTGGTTTTTCTAATCTTAAAGAGTGAAAAGAATCACGAAACCATCTTTGCTGCTTGACTTCTCCATAACAGATCAGACTCAGTGTGTTTAGTCTGCCATGGTTTTGATCAGGTGATTGATCCAAAAAGACTCGAGCTGGACTCAGCAGGTCCTGCAGTGGCCTGAATACAAACTGTAAATATTTACTCACAGAGAATCTTGATTCATCAACAGGCTGGCGGGAAGAGGCGTGATTGGAAACATCGTTTAGAGAAGTGCTCGTTCATGTTTGTATGGAGGATCATAGACTAATTATAACCCTGATCGGAGTACTCTCCGGTCCTGATGGATCATTTTAGGAGAGAGGACTCGTTCTGAGCTCCGTCCTCTTGGCCGCTGCACCTCTGTTTTAATTGGCTGTCAAAAATAACCCGGGCTCATCCTCGGAGCAGGAAACCCAGGGGATGGAGCCGCCACGTGCACGTGTTGAAGGGCTGAGCGTGGGCCTCGCTGCAGCCGTGCGACCTCTGCTTCACTGCAGCACAAACACTCTGTCTTTCTCTCTCGGTGTGGGCCGCTGATCCATCTTTATGTAAAAGTCTGTGGGAGGGGAGCACATTGCAGAGCGGGGCCTCAGAAATGTGATCCGAGTGAGAGGCAGGACGAAAAACAGCTCTCATGTGCAGAATATGTAAATGTTTCACACCTCAGCTGTGAGATCTTTTTATTTCAAATCAAGAAGAAGATGGGGGCCTCACCGGCTCCTGCCATCTGCACCCATCACCAGGGGCCTCATGCTCCAAGGGCCCTATACTATAGTCATTACAGGTGAGTCTCACACGATCTATAATGAGTTCATGTGGATTTAACTTCAGACTCAAGTAGGTTGCTGGATAGTTCCTCGCCATTTTACCCACTTGTCCAAATGTTGCCAACTTAATTGTGCAAATAAAACATTTATTGGACTTGCTTCAGTTCTTTTGTTGGCTAATTATTATCGTCATAGTTTTCATCAACAACCTTTTTTCCCCTGACGAAAACTAGACAGTAACTAATAAAAACAAGTGCACGTGGACAAAAACTAAAACTACATTAACTGACATTTTCATCAACAAATAAAAACTAGACTAAAATGTCTGACAGAGACTTAATCCAATCAGACCTAATCTGGTCATGTAGAAAGTAGAGACAAGTTAGGAATATATCCAATCACAGCTACTTTGGTTGTGTGGAAAGGTTGGATGAGTTCAGAGGGACATCCAGTCACAGCTGCCTTAGCTTGGTGGTGGTGGGATAAGTTGTGGAGCGATCCAATCAGAGCTCCTCTCTTTATGAATTGATATATTCATGTAGAGCAGGTTCACTGTTTGTTGTCAGTTCTGGTATTGTAACTGAGATGCTCTGCCAGGTAGCCTAAATAAAGGTGACTGCATTTCACACAGAAGTTCAATTTGTTTCTGTTCATTTATACATTCAGACTTTACTAACATTCAATAAAGGGTTATTAGATGTTTGATTTTATCCAAGTGTAAAACATGACTTCAGAAATTCAAGGAAACATAAAAATGCCTTACCCTTTACACTTCATATTTTAGTCGACTAAATTTACAGCAGATTTCATCGACTAAAACTAGAATAAAATTTAAACAATTTTAGATGACTAAATTATGACTACAACTAGAAGATACTTTAGACAAAAGACTATAAAAGTAAATTTAAGAAGTACTGTCAAAATTAACGCTGAGGTGAAGTCACAGCATTTTTGTATTTTTTTTTTTTTTTTTTTTTTTTTTTTTTTCACTGCACTCCGTCAGGCAGACCAAAGCCTGTCAGATGATGTGTAATACAGCCTCCTGCCACTGGCTAGGGCTGTAGCTGTGGTCATTTGTCCCACCATTTGGCCAATTGTTGCACTAAGACCCTTAAATAATAGGGGTGTCCAGATCAGTTTTTAGGCCCCCGAGCCGAGTATCTGCTGATACCAAGTCATGATCTGATAGTTTTTGCAGGTATGGTTTTTGTAGTCCAACCCTGACGTTAGCATCATGCTGATTCTCTCGACTAAAAGCCTCTGGGATTATTCACTGTGTTCTTGGATTATTGCTGATTATAAAAATTACGAAGCTAGTACAATTTTTTAATGTGATAATCTTGGCGACTAAATCAAACTTATGAGTTTTTCAGCTTTATCATTAACGTGCTAATGCTTCATATTTATTAATGAGTGGAGGGGGCTGGCCTGTCTCCTCGCCATAACAACGTGCGTTTTTCGCCTCCTCAATCCATGATCAGCCATGCTGGATGCTTCTGCAGTCGCTGTCTTCTTCTTGTCCTCGAAAACAAGAAGCGAAATGTCCCGGAAAAGTCTGAAATATGAACACACCCATCTGAAGACTAACATCCTTCAGAGTCGACAGATTATCCCCCGTTGTCGAACCCGCCCGGCTTCACTCGTCTTTTCACCAGGACCTGTTTCGTGACAGACCTGAATGTCATCTCTTTCACTCTCAGTTCCTTTTTCATGGAGCAACAAACTCCCATTTTCGTTGGTGTGAGTAACGTCAGGCTGTAGCCTCCTGTTTGAGAGCTTCCTCCTCTAAAAAACACAATAAATTTTTAAAATGATCAGGTGCAGTACACCTGAGAGGCTCCAAAACCCTGTGGATTTCTGGACGTGGGAACTTGAGGTGCTAAACGCTAACAGTCGTGGTGTTTCTGGACTCATCTCTGCAGAGCTCTGTCGAGGAATGACTTTGTTCAGCTCGATGCAGTTCTGCAGTATTTCTAAGGTGATATTCATATAAAGCCGTTAGCCTGTGTTAGCCACCAGAAACTGAGCCTGGTCCACCTGGAGGCGAATCAAGACCCCCTGATTCAAGGTTTGGTTCTGGTCCAGAACAGAGTTTGCATGAGCTCTCTCACTTACCCACATTCGATGTTACTTCATTTTAATGTGTTGATTATTTTATACAGGGGAAAGTGCAGAACTCAGTATTAGTGCACCAGAGTTAGCTAATGGCTAATGAGTGTCTGTAGTCCCCGGGCAGGTAAATGGTTTAAAATGGCAGAAGATACATGAAGTAAAATGTAATAAACAACGAATGTACAGAAATACAAACTGGAGTTCGTTTAGTTTGGTGTGAAAGCAACCTGAGACAGAGTCAGATCAGCTGAGTTAGAACTTTAACTCTATGACTGAGTTCTTCAGATAAATGCCTGAAATAAGATCTTTGGTGAAAACATGGATTTAAGATTTAAACATGAATGAATGAATGAATGAATGCTTTATTTCAAGCATGCAAAAACAAAAATTATTGTCACCACAAACAAACACATCAAAACAAAACCATCAACGTAAACCGCTGACCACATCCTGCATGTGCAGCAAGTCCACATGCTCGAAAAGGAGTAGGAAGAAGTCCAAATGCATTTAATCCTACCCCTTTTATTACCACGTCCTACCGTGATGTTTTTAATTTATACATATTTATAATATTTACAAGATTCAACCACCTATGTAGGTCCCAATGTTCCTTATAATATATTAACTATAAAGTATTATAAGCTACTTATACTTATACACTATAACATATAGATCTTAGCAACAATAAAAGTGCAAAAGTAAAGTATACGATCGTTATTGCTAAGTAGGGCTGGGAAATATGGCCTTTAACTAAAATCCCCAATTTTTTCTCACAAAACTCGATTTACGATTTTAATCAATTTTTATTCTTTTCAAGGAAAAAACTCCAAGTGACACTAAAATACAAGAATCAAGTTTTGCTTTTATGTTCTAAAAATATTGAAACTCAACAGAATTTCCCTCCTATAGTTTATTTGTGTGCTGGTATTTTTTCATAAAATATTTATAATGTAGTTTGAATGTAGGCAGGTTTGTCTACATGAACACTGAATTCTGAGCTATTTTCACGGTACAATGACAGGGAACTCAGTATTTAATCTCATTTTATAAAACAAATATAAGCCTAAACATGTGCTTGTGCAAAACATGACAGAGCCTCCCATCATGAAAACTGTAAATTGTCAGTCTTTGTATCTTAAAACATTGCAACAATTTACAGTTGGAGTAAGTGTAAGTCAAGAAAAAAAATCTTGATTTTTTAGTTTTTAAATATTCTGCGACAAATAATTAGTATTAATCGATTTAATCGATAATTTCCCAATCCTATTGCTAATCATCACAATACTTTCTTAAATACAGGATGACCACATCTTTGCTAACCTCCATGGGCCCCTTCATGACTCTAGACCCCGGAAAGCTTGACCCTTTTTCCCTCCTTATGTGTGGCCTGAGCCTAAAAAAGTGGCCGCTGAGTGTACGTTAGATATTTTCCACACTATATTTGTCTGCTCAGTCCATAAGGGTAAATAAATAAACATTTCAAGTCATCATTAAAAGTTTTAAAAAATGATTCAAAAGTCCTTAAGAAGCTCTGATTGATGTTTTTAAATTTTGAAATGGGGGCCACATATATGTCAGTTGTTGAGGCCTCTAAATTCTTAGAGCCTCCTCTGTTCCAGGTACTTGGCTCCAGAGTAGAGGTGCCAAACTCAAGGCTCAAATCTTTCCGGGGAAATAATTGAAAACAGCTTGCTAGATCATTTTATGTCCGTTATTGATAGTCCTCTGTGAATTAGCACAACTACCACTCAAACCACAACTCCCACAATGCATTGCAACAGCTGCCAGGCAGGACCTGTGCACCAGCTCCTCATTGCTTTGTGATCACTCTGATCATCAGTCATATTCGGTCTGCACCTTAGTCTGTATTTCAATTTTTGGCTCCCTCTGTGATTGAGTTTGACTCCCCTGCTCCAGAGAGTCTACCTAAGGGGTGGGCAACGGGCGGCCCAGGGGCCATATGTGGCCCCTGGGCCGCCTGTCGGGCAGACTGTCAATGCTGCCCGACTGTAAATTAGAATATCACAAATTGTGAACTAAGGAAGAAAAAGTGCCAAATCTGCCGTATCAACACCGAAAACAAAGTGTTAGAGGAAACTTAATGAGTTTATAAAGGCATTTTTAAGATGTCAAAATGTCCGTAAAATATGATTTATTAAGCACGCATTACAAAGGAGATGAAAGTGACTTTCCGTGTTTAACTGATTAACTTTAAGTGTTAGACTACTGTTTGCTTTCAGTTTGCATTTATACATGTTTTTTTAAAGAACTTATAAAAGGTATTTATTTGTCCCTTTGGTTTATGGAGAATATTCCAACACACCGGCCCTCTGGAAATGTGGCCCTCCAGGAAACTGAAGCTGTACATCCTTGTTCCAACTCATTTGAATATTTTTAACATATTTGTGCATTTTTATTTTCCAGATTATCTCTCCATCTGTAAAAACCCTCAGACTAAAAATAGAAGCGACCTCCCGTCAGTGTTTAAATTCCTCAAATAAGTTGGCAGTGACTCCCCGCCCCGCGGAGCAGAAAATGAGTTCATTTCCTCCTCTGTTTTTAGCAGCTGCACCACCTCAGACGCTCCAGCAGGTGGCAAAGAGCTCACCTCTCCGGTCTGGACCAATCAGAGCGGGGAGAGCCGGAGGTGGGCGGGACATGGGAAAAGAGAGGGAGAGCCACAGAGCTGAGATAAAAGTAAAGAGGACAGAGAGAGAGCAGGGCAGCAGGAGACAACAGACTGAGCATAAAAGAAGAAGAAGAGGGAGAAGGAGACAGAGGGGACAGGAGGAACCACAGGAGCCAGAAGAAGAAGAGGAGGAGAAGGAGGAGGAGTGGACTCTCCTTCTTTGTGTTTGGGTTCAAACTTCCTGGATTGAGTCTGAGCGTGTGCTGAGAGGAGGAAGAAGAAAGCATGAGGAGTTCAGGGGCTTCCTCAGGCTGGGACTGTTAGGAGAAGGAAGGAAGTGAGGAAGTCCAAGAGATCCAGCCTCCTTCTGCTCGACCTCCTCCACCACCTTCTCCTCCTTCCTCCACTTTGTTCAGAGAGCTGCTGCTGCTTCCTGGTGCGAGCTGAGGCTGATCTGCAGCTGCACGTCCGGTTGTGGGACCAGAATGTCTCCGCCCGCCACGGCTCCTCGCTGACCTCCGAGGCCATGGAGCAGCAGCCCGAGGAGGAGCAGCAGGATGGAGGAGGAGGAGGGGAGGGGGGGACCTTCACCTCCACCTCTGCGCCCACCTCCTCGTCCTCTTCCTCCCCCTCCATCACCGCCTCCTCACCCCTAGCCTCCAACGCGGAGCTGCCCTCGGCCGCCCCGGCGCCCCGCTGCCACCACAGCCGGACCTTCACCGGCCTGAGGATCTTCTGCAGGAGGTGAGTGGTTTCTCCTCTCCAGCTCCTGTTGCACCTCCTGCTGCTCCTCATTCAAACTCTCACAGTACCAGAACTTTGAGCTTCAAGGTTCTGGTGGAAACCAAATGATTTCAGTGCCCGTTGATGCCACAGCAGAAGAAGAAGATCAAGTCCAAGTAAAAGTAGATGATGTTGGAGATCTTGTTGATATGGGACATGCTCAGATTTCAAAACTTTATACCAATATTGATATCCATGCAAATCCATAGAAATAACTGAGTTTAGTGTTTTTGTACAATATCTACATTTAATGGTTCATTTGTTTCTAACACTGACAGTGAAGTCCAGCTCCATCTGCAGCTTTAGGAGCTACAAACACTGATTCACCCTCACGCTCACAGAGAAGCAGCTCTGCTTTGGAGTTCATCAGGAGTAACACAGCAGCTATTTTTAAATCTGCAGATACCATATCAACCTGATCTCTAAATATCAAATAAAACATTAATAAAAACAGAGATATGATCTGCAAATCCTTATGGACCTACATTCAACTGAATACACTAGACAAGATATTTAATGTTCAAGCTGAAAACTTTGTTGTTGTTTTTTTGCAAGTTTTCACTCATTTTGAAGTTTATGTCTGAAACAAACTCCAAAAAAGCTGGATCTGTTCACTTCTGTGTTTCATCACCTTTCCTTCACTAACTGCTGAAGCGTTGAATTCTTTCTTATTCTTGTTGATGTGTCTCAACAGTCCAGGTCTCTGTTTTTTCTCTACATGATGCTCCTCACCTGTTCAGTGGAGGCAGGTGAGGACTGCAGCAGGTCAGTCTAGTCCCTGTTCAGTGGAGACAGGTGAGGACTGCAGCAGGTCAGTCTAGTCCCTGTGGAGACAGGTTTGGACTGCAGCAGGTCAGTCTAGTCCCTGTTCAGTGGAGACAGGTGAGGACTGCAGCAGGTCAGTCTAGTCCCTGTTCAGTGGAGACAGGTGAGGACTGCAGCAGGTCAGTCTAGTCCCTGTTCAGTGGAGAAAGGTGTGGACTGCAGCAGATCAGTCTAGTCCCTGTTCAGAGGAGACAGGTGTGGACTGCAGCAGGTCAGTCTAGTCCCTGTTCAGTGGAGACAGGTGTGGACTGCAGCAGATCAGTCTAGTCTCTGTTCAGTGGAGACAGGTGTGGACTGCAGCAGGTCAGTCTAGTCCCTGTTCAGTGGAGACAGGTGAGGACTGCAGCAGGTCAGTCTAGTCCCTGTGGAGACAGGTTTGGACTGCAGCAGGTCAGTCTAGTCCCTGTTCAGTGGAGACAGGTGAGGACTGCAGCAGGTCAGTCTAGTCCCTGTTCAGTGGAGACAGGTGAGGACTGCAGCAGGTCAGTCTAGTCCCTGTTCAGTGGAGAAAGGTGTGGACTGCAGAAGATCAGTCTAGTCCCTGTTCAGAGGAGACAGGTGTGGACTGCAGCAGGTCAGTCTAGTCCCTGTTCAGTGGAGACAGGTGTGGACTGCAGCAGATCAGTCTAGTCCCTGTTCAGTGGAGAAAGGTAAGGTCTGCAGCAGGTCAGTCTAGTCCCTGTTCAGTGGAGACAGGTGAGGACTGCAGCAGGTCAGTCTAGTCCCTGTGGAGACAGGTTTGGACTGCAGCAGGTCAGTCTAGTCCCTGTTCAGTGGAGACAGGTGAGGACTGCAGCAGGTCAGTCTAGTCCCTGTTCAGTGGAGACAGGTGAGGACTGCAGCAGGTCAGTCTAGTCCCTGTTCAGTGGAGACAGGTGAGGACTGCAGCAGGTCAGTCTAGTCCCTGTTCAGAGGAGACAGGTGTGGACTGCAGCAGGTCAGTCTAGTCCCTGTTCAGTGGAGACAGGTGTGGACTGCAGCAGATCAGTCTAGTCTCTGTTCAGTGGAGACAGGTGTGGACTGCAGCAGGTCAGTCTAGTCCCTGTTCAGTGGAGAAAGGTGAGGTCTGCAGCAGGTCAGTCTAGTCCCTGTTCAGTGGAGACAGGTGAGGACTGCAGCAGATCAGTCTAGTCCCTGTGGAGACAGGTGAGGACTGCAGCAGGTCAGTCTAGTCCCTGTTCAGTGGAGACAGGTGAGGACTGCAGCAGGTCAGTCTAGTCCCTGTTCAGTGGAGACAGGTGAGGACTGCAGCAGGTCAGTCTAGTCCCTGTGGAGACAGGTTTGGACTGCAGCAGGTCAGTCCAGTCCCTGTTCAGTGGAGACAGGTGAGGACTGCAGCAGATCAGTCTAGTCCCTGTGGGGACAGGTGAGGACTAAAGCAGGTCAGTCTAGTCCCTGTTCAGTGGAGACAGGTGAGGACTGCAGCAGGTCAGTCTAGTCCCTGTGGAGACAGGTTTGGACTGCAGCAGGTCAGTCTAGTCCCTGTTCAGTGGAGACAGGTGAGGACTGCAGCAGATCAGTCTAGTCCCTGTTCAGTGGAGACAGGTGTGGACTGCAGCAGGTCAGTCTAGTCCCTGTTCAGTGGAGACAGGTGAGGACTGCAGCAGATCAGTCTAGTCCCTGTTCAGTGGAGACAGGTGTGGACTGCAGCAGGTCAGTCTAGTCCCTGTTCAGTGGAGACAGGTGTGGACTGCAGCAGGTCAGTCTAGTCCCTGTGGAGACAGGTGAGGTCTGCAGCAGGTCAGTCTAGTCCCTGTTCAGTGGAGAAAGGTGTGGACTGCAGCAGATCAGTCTAGTCTCTGTTCAGTGGAGACAGGTGTGGACTGCAGCAGATCAGTCTAGTCTCTGTTCACTGGAGACAGGTGTGGTCTGCAGCAGGTCAGTCTAGTCCCTGTTCAGTGGAGAAAGGTGTGGACTGCAGCAGATCAGTCTAGTCCCTGTTCAGTGGAGACAGGTGTGGACTGCAGCAGATCAGTCTAGTCCCTGTTCAGTGGAGACAGGTGTGGACTGCAGCAGATCAGTCTAGTCCCTGTTCAGTGGAGACAGGTGTGGACTGCAGCAGATCAGTCTAGTCTCTGTTCAGTGGAGACAGGTGAGGACTGCAGCAGGTCAGTCTAGTCCCTGCTGTTTTAACTTGAGCAGCATGTGTCTTCATTGTCTCTGAAATAAGCAGGGACGACCCTGAAAAAGATGGATGGCAGCATGTTGCTCCTAAACCTGTATGTACCTTTCAGCATTAATGGAGCCTTCACAGATGTGCAGGTTACCCATGCCATGGGCACTAACACCCCCCCCATACCATCACAGATGCTGTCTTTTGACCTTTGCTCTGATAACAGTCTGGATGGTCCTTTTCCTCTTTAGCCCGGAGGACACCACGTCCATGATGTCCAAAAACAGTCTGAAATGTGGACTCAGACCACAGCAGACTTTTCCACTTTGCCTCAGTCCATCTCAGATGAGCTCGGCCCAGAGAAGCCGGCGCTGTTTCTGGGTGTTGTTGATATTTGTCCTTGTCTTTGCATGGTAGAGTTTGACCTTGACCTTGTAGATGTAGAGATGAACTGTGTTAACTGACAATGGTTTTCTGAAGTGTTCCTGAGCCCACGTGCTGATATCCTTTACAGGATGATGCTGCTTTATAATGCAGTGAGAGGTCATGGGCATTCAATGTTGGTGTCAGTCTTGCTGCTTACATGCAGAGATTTCTTTGATTCTCTGAATCTTTGACGATATTATGGACTGTAGATGATGAATTGAAGTTTCTTGCTACTATACTTTATGCTGTAGTTGTTCACTCATCACTTAACAGGTAGGTACATACAGCCTGAGGTCATTTCGCTCCCCCTAGTGGTATCTTCCAGTAACATGTTGCATAAAGGCAAGGACATGAACAAAAATGCTCAGCACAAGGACAAACAGTCAGTAAATCTCCAGTCACCTCGGTCCACAGTGAGAGCCTTGAACCCTCGAGGCTGTCAGTGCTCAGAGGCGTCTGTTTTTATGTTGTCGACCAACAAACAGAGACGAGAAGGAATCGTGATTAAAGTAGGGCTGTTATGATGCCAAAAGTTTTAACTCTGATATGATTCCAGTTGAAATCTAACAGTGCTGATCCAATTCTAAAGTTCTGGACTGCTGGTATTTGGTAATTTGTAGTTTGAGATATCAGAAAATATAATTGTGGTTACCTAAGTTAAGCAGACTGACCCAGTCCTTTCCTGCACACCTTTGTTTAGAAGCAGATGCTGTTTTTTGAACCCTTGGTAGTTTTAATTTAACGATTCTTAAAGCAACAAAGGTCAGACTCTTTTAAAACACGTGCTTCTCTCTCTCTCTGAACCCTGAGCCTGCTGTTTAACACCGCTCGCTGTGTTTTTTCCTGCTGCAGCACAGGAAGTGATGCGTTTGGCGGCAGATTTCCAGCTGAAAGTTAAAGATGTGTGATGTGGTGAAACGAGATGTCAAGTTTGTGTGCAGGAAAGAGATCGACACGTTCTGCTCTTCGACTGAAGAGGAACAGAAAACTTTAGATCGTGACTTCATTAAGAAGTCTTAAGAAACCGAACATGCTGCACATCTGGGCCGAGAATGAAGGCGAGGAAACCGACTTTCAGCCTCTTTGTTTGATAGAGTTTCCCTTTAAACACAGCGTGTGGTCTGCAGAGATGATTTGTTTGAAAACTGCCAAAAGTTTGTCTCTCTTTGTGCTTCAATTGTGCCGCATGAAGAAACAAAAATTATAACAATATTAGCTGAGATGCAGAAGAGATATACACTGATATACACTGATATATCAAGCTCACACAAAAAGAAGATGCACCATTTTTTAGATTAGAAATCTGTGAATTCTGGGTGCTGGTACGACAGACTGGGTTGAAAATAAAGAGGCTCGCAGGTTCGATTTAAGCCTGAAGCCCTTTTAGTGCATGTCTTTCTCTGCTCTCTCTGTTCACTGTCTCCGCTGTCGGTAAAGAAGCCCAAATATATCTTTAACTAAAAATTTAAAATAAATACATGCACAAGAAACCTAACCTGCAGTCATCAAGTTCTAAAAATTGTGAATTTATAAGAAAACTAGAAAGCACTCAGAGAGTGCAGACCTCCGCCAAGCGCCACAGTTCCCCCTATTTGTCATTTGCACCATAAATATTAGTCCCACATTTATTTTAACTACATTTCTAGATTCCTTGACCATGAAAACATACCATTAGCAACTGGATTCATAATGATATCAATATTAGTTCAGTAGTTATTTAAGAAAATCGAATTTTCCTTAATGGCAGTTTTCTTCTGGATCTAGCTCCCTAGCTTTTGAAGATACAGCAAATCTGTTGGCACCTTCCAAATTCTACAATGCCTTTGCTATTTAATGGTGTTTGTTGTGTGTTTATAGCTTCATTTGTTCTCTTCCTATGATGAAAATTCCAAAGGTCCCCTATTTTTTCATATTCTGGATCATAGTATCCGGAATTATTCCTTTATCTGGATCAGTCTGTGATATACTGTAGAGCATGTTAGAAACTTGTCCTGTATTTTTTTCCCAAGTGCCCTGACCATTATTTGTGGAGTTATATGCAGAAATGTCGAAAATGGCCCTATCTCCCAATGTTAAAGAATCCTTTAAAAAATTCCTGGATCCAGACGGAGATCATTTGTTCCTTATCCCAATCCGGACATTCCCTGAATATTTCATCAATATCCGTCCATAACTTTTTGTACGGACCCCCTAAGGTGCCACGGAGAAAAAAAATATATAAATCGTGCGCACGAGATAGTAAAACGTGCGCACGATATATTAAAACGTGCACACGTTTAAGATAAAACATGTGCTCGATTTAATTATACAGGCAAGCGGCAACAGACAGCCGGGCTCATCAGTAGATGGCGGTAATGTCCCATAATATTGTGGTCACCTGTTGTAAAAACCGAGAAGAAGAAGAAGAAGAAGAAGACAGCCTGGCTCGGTTGAAGCGTCCCAGTAACCAGCCAACGTTAGCTGTGTCTGTGAATGTAGGAGTGCAGGGTATGTACAGTCCCTTAGGCTATTTATCAGCACCTTCAATAAAAGCTGCACAACTTTCAAGACTCAAGCAAAGCTCGTGTCTTGCTGCCACCCGCTGAATAAGGTGGAGGGAGTTAGCCCCGAAGTTAGCTACAACTTCGCCTCTGTAGCAGCAAACAAGTCCCCCCTGTGCATCCCAGGTCAGGACACTGACTGAATCTGATCGTCGGGGGCTTCGAGGTACTTTCATTTACAAAACAGAGGCCCAGCAGTCAAAGACTGGGAACCACTAGATCACAGGTGTCAAACTGATCCAGTAAAGGGCCACTGTGGCTGCAGGTTTTCATTCCAACCAAGCAATAACACAGCAGCCCTTTACTGGATCAGTTTGACACCCCTGCACTAGATTATTGATGGATGGATGGATGGACAAATGGACAAATGGAAGTCCATTGTGTCTAATATCAGACATGAATCACAGTTTTATAAAACTGATTAGTTGACAGCCTCATGTTTGAATATATGGACTGAAGTGTGCTGAAGTACCGTTATTTTTCAACAGAGACATAAAAACTGCGACCTGCTCCTTAAAGGCCATCAGAGATTGTTATTGTTCATGCCTAAATCTGATCATGTTCATATTTATCCACGCACACAGCTCTCTGATGTTCTGAAAGTCATCATGTCGTCCTCTGAGTCCGTGTTTCCACGTCGACGTCTCGCTGAGTTACAGCCGGACTTCCTGTTTGATCTCTGAGTAACATCAGTGTGTGTGTGTTAGTCAGAGCGAGTGTGAGCCAGCTCTGAGTGAAGATCAGCTAAAAAACCAGACCACATGAGTCCAGACATAAACACTGAGACCTCATGGAGTCCAGATAGAAACACTGAGACCTCATGGAGTCCAGATAGAAAAACCGAGACCTCATGGAGTCCAGACATTAACACTGAGACGGCATGGAGTCCAGATAAAAAAACCGAGACCTCATGGAGTCCAGAAATTAACACTGAGACGTCATGGAGTCCAGATAAAAAAACTGAGACGTCATGGAGTCCAGAAATTAACACTGAGACGTCATGGAGTCCAGATAAAAAAACTGAGACCTCATGGAGTCCAGATAAAAAAAATGAGACTTCATGGAGTCCAGATAGAAAAACCGAGACCTCATGGAGTCCAGACATTAACACTGAGACCTCATGGAGTCCAGATAGAAACACTGAGACCTCATGGAGTCCAGATAAAAAAACTGAGACGTCATGGAGTCCAGAAATTAACACTGAGACGTCATGGAGTCCAGATAAAAAAACTGAGACCTCATGGAGTCCAGATAAAAAAACTGAGACGTCATGGAGTCCAGAAATTAACACTGAGACGTCATGGAGTCCAGATAAAAAAAACGAGACCTCATGGAGTCCAGAAATTAACACTGAGACGTCATGGAGTCCAGATAAAAAAACTGAGACCTCATGGAGTCCAGACATTAACACTGAGACCTCATGGAGTCCAGATAGAAAAACCGAGACCTCATGGAGTCCAGATAGAAACACTGAGCACTCATGGAGTCCACATAAAAAAACTGAGACCTCATGAAGTCCAGATAAAAAAACAGAGACCTCATGAAGTCCAGATAAAAAAACTGAGACCTCATGGAGTCCAGATAAAAAAACTGAGACTTCATGGAGTCCAGATAGAAAAACCGAGACCTCATGGAGTCCAGACATTAACACTGAGACCTCATGGAGTCCAGATAGAAACACTGAGACCTCATGGAGTCCAGATAGAAAAACCGAGACCTCATGGAGTCCAGATAGAAACACTGAGACCTCATGGAGTCCAGATAAAAAAACCGAGACCTCATGGAGTCCAGATAGAAAAACCGAGACCTCATGGAGTCCAGACATTAACACTGAGACCTCATGGAGTCCAGATAAAAAAACCGAGACCTCATGGAGTCCAGACATTAACACTGAGACCTCATGGAGTCCAGATAAAAAAAACGAGACCTCATGGAGTCCAGATAGAAACACACCTCATGGAGTCCAGATAGAAACACTGAGACCTCATGGAGTCCAGATAGAAACACTGAGAACTCATGGAGTCCAGATAGAAACACTGAGACCTCATGGAGTCCAGACATAAACACTGACACCTCATGGAGTCCAGATAAAAAAAACCGAGACCTCATGGAGTCCAGATAGAAACACACCTCATGGAGTCCAGATAGAAACACTGAGACCTCATGGAGTCCAGATAGAAACACTGAGAACTCATGGAGTCCACATAAAAAAACTGAGACCTCATGAAGTCCAGATAAAAAAACAGAGACCTCATGAAGTCCAGATAAAAAAACTGAGACCTCATGGAGTCCAGATAAAAAAACTGAGACTTCATGGAGTCCAGATAAAAAAACCGAGACCTCATGGAGTCCAGACATAAACACTGACACCTCATGGAGTCCAGATAAAAAAACCGAGACCTCATGAAGTCCAGATAAAAAAACTGAGACCTCATGAAGTCCAGATAAAAAAACTGAGACTTCATGGAGTCCAGTCATAAAAACCGAGACCTCATGGAGTCCAGATAGAAAAACCGAGACCTCATGGAGTCCAGTCATAAAATCCGAGACCTCCTGGAGTCCAGATAGAAACACCAAGACCTCATGGAGTCCAGATAAAAAAAACAGACCACATGAGTCCAGATATAAACACTGAGACCTCATGGAGTCCAGATAAAGTCCCTTTAGTGCTTCACACAAAGGAAGGACACCTTGAATTAAACTTGGGGCCTTGACGGCCCTCCCCGAGCAGACTGTTATATTATGATGTGTTCAGTGACACTTCGGAAAAAGGACAATTAGAAGAAACAGGAACGTGTCATCATGATGTGTTTAATAGAACATTAATGAAAAGAACATGAAGTGTTGGTAATTACAGCTGTTTGCAGGTCAGACTCCTTTTTTTTCTCTCCAGCACTGTAAAACAAATAAAAAAATAAATAAAATGTTAATGAGGAATGAAAATGGCTTGAAATGAGTTTTGTTTTTTTAGATTCTTGTATCATTAACTGCATCAAGGATGTTTATGGAAATGTATTTCTTGCATAAAAGTGAACTAAAGAAAATCCTGTTCTAGCCAACAGGCCTAAAACACTTCAGAAAAGATTAAATCAAATCTAAAACAAGAAAATAAAAATAAAAAGCAAAAAAGTAATTCCAGTGGCCAAGTCATCAAAGCATTTGTTAATGAATAATTGGTTTGTCCATCCATTCATCCACCTGTCAGTCCATTATTGCATCCATCCATCCTTCTATGCATCCATCTGTCTGTTCATCCATCCATCACTCTATCCATCCATCCATCACTCTGTCCTTCAGTTTATGTTTCCATCCATCCATCCCTCTTTTTGTCCATCCTGCAGACAGCCAATCAGACCTTTGGCTGACCTATTTCTCCGTCAATCAGGGTCAAAAGGTCATTCAGGTGTGCTTGTTTTGCTCCTCGGAGTCTCCCTGACACACTGATGTTGAACTTTAGCTAATGTATGACCCACAAGGAGCACAGTGTGTGAGACTCAGAGTCTGCGTCGTTCCTTATGGACCTGATTTTGAGTTTGTGTGCCATAATTAGCTGCCTGCTCTGTTCACTGGACTGTTATGTGGACGCCATGATCACCAGGATTTATGCTTAGTTCAAGGCCAGGAGATGTGAGAGGCAAGTGACACACTCCATCCTCCAGGGCTTAAAAAGAAGCCAGTGCAGAAGTGCTACAAAGCGTGGTTCCTCCAGTGGTGATGCTGCAGCAAAATATAACAGACAGTCACTGCCTTCCACAATTATGAAAACTGAGTAATGATTAAAAGATTATTGAGCCATGTGACACGTTAAACTTTTTATTACCTTTTTATTCTCAGCATTTTTAAAGAATTTTTACAAGTATATTTCAATGTACTGCTCGTTCTTTAATGGGCTGCTGTTCCATACAGAAACATCACTGATGCAGCAAGCTAACGGGCTAACTTTAGCATTATGCCCTGGGCAGCTTGTTTGTTTACAAACAGCAGAAGTCCCGCCCCCTCTTGATTTTGATTGGTCAGTCAGTGAGACGTGACATTGCTGACTGCTGCGCTCTGTGTGAGGACACATGCTGGGTTAGATTTACGTCCGAACTGGAAAGAGGAGAGTGGGAATGATGTCATATCCGAGTTATCAGCGTTCCAGTTACAAAGTCGAAAAAATACTCACCGATCTACCAGGCTATTGTTAGTGGCTGTTAGCACGCTCTGCTTTGTAGTTCGCACATACCACATGAAGAATGTAAATAACACTATAGCAGCATTTCTATATATAAACATCGACCAATACTATGTATACGGCTGATTTAGCGCAACAAACACCAGTCAGAAAAGATAATGAACAGAATATTACAGGAGCTTTATTACTGTTTACACACGGGGCAGCCATCTTGGATTTTTAACTCAGAGTATATATACTCCCTCCTCTCCCTCCTCTTCCTCCTCTCCTTCCTCTCCCTCATCCTCCTCTCCCTCCTCTCCCTCCTCTCCCTCCTCTTCCTCCTCTCCTTCCTCTCCCTCATCCTCCTCTTCCTCCTCTCCCTCCTGTTCCTCCTCTCCCTCCTCTCCCTCATCCTCCCCTTCCTCCTCTCCTTCCTCTCCCTCCTGTCCCTCATCCTCCCCTTCCTCCTCTCCTTCCTCTCCCTCCTGTCCCGGGATACCTGCAGATTGAATCCTCTCCTCTGGAGTGACGTTCTCCCATCAGACTCTAAAAATGAGCGGCTTTAATTAATTTCTCTCCAATCCGTTAATAGCAGCTATAATTAGAGACCCCAGAGATGACTGACAGATTAAACAGCTGACTGAACTTTGAATCTGCACTTTTACCTTTCTGTTCGTCAGGCCCTCTTCACGGCTGTATCATAAACCTCTGATTTTAACACCTGAGCCCTTGGTGCTGTGAAACTGTCCTCTGATAACCTCGCCATGACTCCACAGCTGCAGGTCATTATTTCACCTGGTAGCTCCTGGAGCCTCGGCGAGGAGCACTGAAGGCTCTCTGAATCACTGCTCCTGTTTCTTAGATTAATTTAAGAACCTGACCAGGTAGACTGTGGTCCCCAGCTTTTTCTGTAGCTGGTTTTCCATGAATACTACGAGGTACTGACTTTATTTAATATCTGTTTAATCAAAGCATAACAGCTCTTACAACCAAGTATGTCTCAAATTGTCTTGGAAATATTTTTTAATCTTGGCAGATTTTGTGTATTTTTTTGATAATTTGACCTGCATGCTTGGCCACATTCAGGGAGCTGTAGGGCTGCATGTGGCACCTGGACCACCAGTTGCCCACTCCTGATAGTAGGTGGCCGCAACTGCCACAGCAGCACCTATGCTAGTCCATATCTGCATTTCCACAGCTCGGTTCAGCTTGGTATGGCACTGACTTAAGAAGAAAAGGAACCCAAATAACTGACCCACTGCCACCACACTTGTAGTAAACAGCCCATAAAGGGTGGAGCTTAAGGCCCCATTTACACGACAATGAACACGTCCGAAAACGGAGAATTTTCATTGCGTTTTTGACTTCTGAACGGGCCCGGAGTGCCTGAATCCGCAAACTTTTGAAACCAGGGTGAAAAGTTTTAAAAACATCTTCGTATCCGTCTCCATGTAAACAGGAATCAGCATTTCCAGGCAAAACGCTGATGTGTGCTGCATACGCAGAACTCTTTCAGCTAAAGGTGCTGCTTACTGTGCTCTGTTTGTTATCCAGACAGAAATATCCGGACAGATTTGTTGTCCAGATAAGAAACTCCTGCATCTTTGTGCATTGTTCGCCATTGTTGTTTATGAAAGGTTTAAAAAAAAAAAAAAAAAAAAAATCCCTACAAACCAACATCGCCATCTACTGGCCTGGCATGCACGCTACGGTGTTTTCAGTCGTTCTCGTGTCTCCGTGTGAACGCGGAGCGACTGAAAACGCAAAGGAAAAACGTTTCTGTTTCTGGTGACACCGTTGTCGTGTAAACGGGGGCTAAAGCGTTGCAGCCTGTTGGTTGGTCACCAGAACATAAGCCTCGCCACGGCTGTGATCTGTCCTCCACCTTAAACTGAACTAAACCAGACCCTCGGAGGCTTTTCTGTGAGCTGCCATTGCATACAGCCCTGCCGCTGCTCCTCGCTGTCATCACCTTCGCAGCTCCTGCTCCTCTCTCCTGTGATTGGTCAGTGCCTCTGCAGACCGAGCTCAGTTGTTCCAGCTTGAAGGTCCTTAGATGCTGCTGCCTGATTACTATGGACTTCACAAATGAAGGAGAAATGACATTTTAAAGTGGTGACTCCGGCCCTGTGCTCTGATATGATTTGACTGGTTATTGTTGGACGGACTGATGACTTCGAGTCAGGCTGGAGGGACGGGCTGCAGCCTGACGCTCCTCCATAACCGGATTACTGTGACGGCTGCAGCTCGTCCTCCCTCTGCGATAGTGACCGACTGAACTGATGCAGGCAGGATCCACGTGGGCGTATGTCAGGGATGATGCTGTGATTCTTCATGAGCTGAAGACTCCAGAGTTTGAAACCTTGATATGATCATAGGAAAAATCATCTGACACTGATACTTTGGCACAGAAAGATGAGACACCCAGAGTTCGATTTCCTTCTGCATAAAACAGCCTCCATGAGCGATCCTGTAGGTCCAGGTTCACAAGTTAAAAACAGTAATAATAAAATAGAATAAAAATTGTATTGAAGTTTTTGTTTTGTTTCTTTTTTATAACAAAACAGAACAACAGAAACAACCAAGTCATCAGGGGTAGTGCAGTAAAGTTCATTTTTCAGTGTCCTGGTATTGTTATTATTAGTCCATCAGCTTCTCCAAATGAATGAGAATCCAGAGCGGGACCCTTACAAGACATTTGCATGCAGACCAATCACTATCCTGAGTTAGTCACTGAAGAGACAAGAGGCACAAACAAAATTACATATGCAGCTGTACAAATGAAAATATGTCCCAACCACCTGCCATTGTAAATTTTTGTTCAGAAATGTTTATTTTTTGGGAATAGAATAAAAAGCCCTTTATTGTCATTATACTGGATGTACAACGAGAGCTTTTCCTTCTTCAGTGCAAACAGGAATTGTACAAAAATATGCAAGATAAAACCCAACTCTATATACAATATAAAATAATACAAAATGATAAATATTAAGAATATTAGATATAAAATAGAAACTAAAAAATGTAGAAATGTATTGCACAGGATGATTAGATATTCACAGAATACATATATTACTCACATATGATTGTTATCCACAGTGATGGTGTTGCACAGGATGGATGAATATTGAGGTAGTAATACAGCAGCAGCAGAGACAGAAATCAGAATTTGAGGTGGCAGACTGTGTTTTCCAAACGTTTGACCACTCATCTTCAGTCAGGGTTAGATCTGTTTCTCTCTCCATTTAGTTTCCACGTATTCAGTCGACAACTGTAGGCATGAGTATATCTTTGTAATAACTTTACCTTTATATGCATCAATAATAATATTGACTAGGTCAGGTTCACGTGTTTTCCATTTAATCATTTCTAATAATGATTCAGATCTGATGATATCAGAGATTGGACTATTTATTTCTTTTATTTTTAGGGGAAGTCCTTCCTCTGTTCTTTTTATCATTTTTCTCTCTGACTTTAAAATCCCTGATCCTTTCCTGAGTTTATCTCAAACATGTGGGAGGCTGATCTTCAGTCTTTATCTGGATTTTGTTGTTGATATGATTCAGTTTGTGATCAGTGCGGTGAGCTCTGTTTTGGATTTGAACCTTTGGGTTTGATTATCTGAGCCAGTAGCTCGGAGCCCTTCAGTCTATTCTCATCCTCTCACACATGACCACAGATGTCTTATTTTTACAGAGAGCTTGAGCTCTACATTTACTGAGTTTAAGGTCTGCTTTGGTCACACTCTGCTGCCATATTTTGCAGCTGTTTCATAAATCATCATGTAATTGCAGCCAGAAAACTAGTCTGGTGTCAAACATGCCCAGTCATGTTTTTTAATGGTTAAATCATGAAACACAAACACCGATCAGTTTTACAAATAAGAGGCTCAGAAACACAGATCAGTGAGGGGAAGACTGGTCATAAATGAAATCATAAATGAAGTCTCTCAAATGAAATCATTTGAGAGACTGGTGTTGAGCCACCTGAAGGACATCACAGGACCCCTGCTGGACCCCCTGCAGTTTGCCTACAGGGCAAACAGGTCAGCGGATGATGCAGTAAATATGGGACTGCACTACATCCTGCACCACCTCGACTCTCCAGGGACCAATGCCAGGATCCTGTTTGTGGACTTCAGCTCTGCCTTCAACACCATCATCCCTGAAATCCTCCGCCAGAAGCTGTCCCAGCTCGCTGTGCCAGTCTCCACCTGTCAGTGGATTACCAACTTCCTGACTGACAGGAGACAGCAGGTGAGGCTGGGTAACACCACATCCAGCATCCGGACCATCAGCACTGGCGCCCCCCAGGGGTGTGTCCTCTCCCCACTGCTCTTCTCCCTCTACACCAATGACTGCACCTCAGGGGACCATCTGTGAAGCTCCTGAAGTTTGCAGACGACACAACTGTCATCGGACTGATCCGGGACGGGGACGAGTCTGCATACAGACAGGAGGTAGAACAGCTGGTCCTCTGGTGTGGTCAGAACCACCTGGAGCTGAACCCGCTCAAGACTGTGGAGATGACAGTGGACTTCAGGAGGTCCCCCCCGACTCTCCCCCCACTCATCATCAAGGACAGCACTGTGTCTACTGTGGACACATTCAGGTTTCTGGGATCCACAATCTCACAGGACCTGAAGTGGACCCCCCACATAGACACCATCCGTAAAAAGGCGCAGCAGAGGCTGTACTTCCTGCGACAGCTCAGGAAGTTCAGCCTGCCCCAGGAGCTGCTGGTCAACTTCTATACGGCCATCATCCAGTCTGTCCTCTGCACGTCCATCACGGTCTGGTTTGGATCTGCAACCAGGCAGGACAGACACAGACTGCAGAGGACAGTCAGGTCTGCAGAGAAAATCATCGGGACCAATCTGCCCTCCATCCAGGACTTGTTCCGGTCCAGAATCAGGAGACGGGCAGGTAACATCTCGGCAGACCCCTCACATCCTGGACACAAACTGTTCAGACTCCTCCCCTCAGGTAAGCGATACAGAGCACTGTACGCTAAAACCACCAGGCATAAGAACAGTTTCTTCCCCCAGGCTGTTGTCACACTGAACTCATAACTGCAAATTGCCTGTCTATTGTCCATATCATCATCCCACGTATATGCAGCTGTGCACCTTGTTTCTCTTCTTATTATCTTTATCTTGCACATTTTACATATTGTACATACTCTATTTTATCTTTATTCTCACCTTAAGTTAATTTTTAAACTTCTTGTTTATAATATAGGATGTACACTGTGTGTACCTATTTCTTCTTTAATTTTTGTACTTGGAGAGTGAAGCGAACCGGTGACAAATTCCTTGTATGTCTAACATACGTGGCCAATAAAGCTGATTCTGATTCTGATTCTGATAAAATCTTCAGTTCATCCAAAGAAGCAGAGCAGGATCTGATCGATCAAACCCGTCATCCAATGCAGCTTTCAATGTCTTTTTTTTATCTGAAGTGAGTCTGTCCTTAAAAATATAAAAGCATTTATTTTATTTTTTCTTTTCTCTGAACAGAGGGCAGCATGTTGGCACAGCAGGTCAGGACTCAGGAAGGTTGCAGGTTCAGCTCCTCTCAAAGACAAAACATGCTCGTTAGGTTAACTGGTGATTCTTTAGGTATGAGTGTGAGTGTGAATGGCTGTCTCTATACATGGCCCAGTGATTGGCTGGTGACAGGTCTCAGGTGTGCCCCACGTTGCTTGAAGCAGACTTTAGGGTCAGTTGTTTTGTTGGATACGTATTTATTTTTTGTTTGGTGTATGTGATGCTTTGTTTGTTTGTATGATTGCTGGTCAGTGAGCAGGATAACTTAAAGGGCTCTTCAGATTTTGGGGTCATTTTCAGATAATTGGGGTCTTCTAAAACGAGGTGATTAGATTTTGCTGCTGATGCAGATTCAGGATCTTTATGATAATTTGATGATACTCCTGCTCAGACAGTCGACATTTTCAAGAATATCTCGGCTAACCATGTCAGAAAGGCTCTGGTGGAGGGTTGAGGTCTTGGAGTACCTTTATTCCCTTTATTGCATTAGACAGAACAGAGATAAACATGTCGGTGTTCTCTGCGTATACAGCCAGTAAACAATCTGTCTCATCAAAAGGAAAATGAAAATGATTTCTGTGTGCATAAGATTCAGTTTGACTTCAGTTTCTGATGGACCAACAACCATGCCACGTTCAGAGTCTCTTAAATCTTCTTCTTCATCCTGATGCTCCGTTTGAGCTTCAGCAGGTCATCTTGATCATGTCTGAGTTGCTGTCATGTGATTGGCTAATTAGCTGTTTGTGTTAATGAGCAGATGAGTGGGTGAACCTCCTGCCTCAGCTCAGAGGCAGACAGCAGCAGGTTCACTGGGCTGCAGGAGAGTTTATTTGGATTAAAGGGATCAGGTTGGTGTTGAGTTTAGGAACTTTGTGTTTAAATAAATTTGATCCAAACATAAAAAAAACATATTTAAACACTTTAATTAAACTGATGAACAGATTCTGCCTCATCAGTGTGTGAACTTGTGATTTGATGAGGGTGACCCGGGTGTTAGAAGCTGTCTGATTGAGCTCAGGTGTGTTTACTTCCTCCCGTCCTTCAGTCTGATGGTTCCTCCTCACCGTGAGCCTGATCTCTCTCCCTCAGATCAAATGTTACCGTCTGAAATGTCTCCTCATCGTCTCCTGTTTCACAGACCTGCCTGCACTCTGTCCCAGGCCACGCCCCCTCAGTGATGTCACAGCAGGTCTCTCACCTGTGATATAATCCAGTGACATCACAAATGCAGGCGGGGCTTAGATGTTTAATATCAGAGGGACTTGTCCTCTCCCAGGTGGCTCAGAGACTTGAATCGTCTTCTCTTGTTAACATAACAAACTGATTAGCTTGCTGAAAGCTTGATAATTAACTTCTACTTGAATGTAAGTTAATTTTTTTAGTGTTTCATTGCTTTTGCTTCTTCATGTGTTAAAATCAGTGGCTCTAAGTTCTGATGTCAGATGTGTGCAGCTGCTGTTTGAGCTGCAGGAGGACGGAGAACAGGATAAAGCAGCTGTCCTGATGTTCTCATTTCTGTTTGTCTCTCCTTTCCTCGGCCAAAGAGGAAACTGTTTGTTAGTTTGTTAGCAGGACAACTCAAAAAGTTATGAACTGAATTTGATGACATTTTCAGGAGAAGTTAGAAATGGGCCAAAGACCAATGGATGCAGGACTTTTTTTTAAAGGAGTTTCAACATTCAGAGACAGAATAGTTTTCCACATTCCTGCTAATAAGTCTTAAGTCTAGTTCTCACCAGATTGGACATTCTGTTTTCTAAAACTTATTATTTGATAGTTTTTAGAGTATAAACAGAGAATAAACCTAAAATATGTCAATATAAGTGTCAATGGCATTACAAATTACATGTGCATTATGCTTTTCTGTATAAAAATGCAGAAGGGTGCATACACAAGCAAAAGTGAACAAACTGAAAGAAAAAGAAAAAAACAGAAAAGGACTTTTGTACAAGTTATACACCGGCACAAATCCACAACTTGGGCAGTTCCTCAAAGACAAAAATAAAAGCATACCAGACAAAGAAGACAAGCAAACTTGCCTGAACAAAGAGAAGCAACAAACAGGCATAAAACAGTACTGGGAACATGAATCTTACACTAAGTCTTTTTCTGGAGGTTTTACTTTTTTCATGTTTTTCAAGTATTTTATGATTGCATTAGTTCATTCATTGTTTCCCATTGCAATTCAAGAGTGTCACTTAGGTTTCTTATCCTATGTGTATATATTTCTTTTATTGCTTCTTTCCATTTTTTTATTTGTTGTTGACTTGATTTTAACCATTTTTTTGTAATCTGTTTAATTGCAGTTATTCTTAAGATTCTGTACGAGTATTTATCTGATCTGAGAGGCGGTGCCTTTTGGGGGAATTTCCAAGAGTACGTTTTTGGCCTAAGGAAAGGTCCCATTTAAGATTTGGACATTCTCAGTGAATGTTGTTCATGGCTCTGGATGGAAATTGAAGACCAATTCCAGTTGAGAATTGACATCATGAGTCTTGTTGCTAATCAATTTCCTCATCAGTTCCTAACTAGGATCTGACTACCTTGCAAATTGAGGATGTCGTGCCCTCATCAGAGGCAGTCAAAGGTCAGGCTTCATTTAACACAACACGACACTTGGTGGAAACTCCAGCGACATGCTCAAACATTTCTCTTGGCATCACTGCAAAGAATATCAGGAGAGCCACGTCTTTGCTGTTGTTGGAAACCAGTAGGAGTGTTTTTTTTTGTGTGCAGAAAATCCACAGCAAATGGATAAAGGAGTAGATAAAGAGTTTAATAAATTATGAGGATCGATAATGGCTTTGGTATAAATACCCATCCCAATGGCACGAAAGACAAATGATACGTTTATGTTGGCGATCTGAATCTGGATGTGGACTAATTGAAGAGGTCAGGGATGATTTACACGCCTACACAGGTGGATGTACGAAAACTATGAAACAGACCGAAGACATACTCTCTCTAAAGGTCTTTTCATGTGTGTGAGCCCATTTCCTCAATGAAAATGACTTATATTGGTGTTTATTTTTTCAGTGAAATCTTTTTCACAAAGGTCTCGTGGGGGCTTGATTCTTTTCAGGCCCAGCTGGGGGGGCTCTGAGGTAAAAAAAAAGGGTCGGAAACCACTGATGCAGACTTTGGAACTAGATTCAGACCCTGGTTTTTGCCTTTAAGGTGCAGAAAAGCCCTCCAAAGGTACCAAGTTCCCCCAAATCCAGGCAAGATCGTGTCCCGCAAAACCCTGAACACATCAAACCAAACAGGCTGCACACCATGAGCAGTGAGGGAAAACCAAAGCTGGTATTTTGAGTGGAATGACCCTTTAACGTTGTTTTTATGCTGTTATTTTCAGGTCAGAAACTGAAACCATGCAAGTGTTTATTCTAAGGTGAGCACTCGAGGTGTGGTGGAGCTCACATGAAGGGCAGCCATGCTAAATAGGAACATGTGTGTGCAGCTATATGAGGAAGTAGGCTGCAGCTCCGTCCAGTTTTAGAGCCTCAGAGGAAACAGAAACGGCGAGCTGGTGAAGCCGCCTCGCAGACGGCCGGCGGCTCATTTACGCTGCGAACATCAGACGTATTCATGAGGAGAAACACGAGAGCGTAAGAGAGAGAGGAAGGACCCAGGGATTACACAGACCCATTTCCTGGACTATCTTTGTCGCTCTCTGGCCCTGTTTCTATAAATAGCCCGGTCCAGGAGGAACTGAGATGAAGAAGGATGGTCAAGAGATGAAGAGGAAGAGAGGAGGAGGACGAGGAGGGCACGAGGAGGGGGAGGAGATGATGAGGAGGAGGAAGAGGAGGAAGGAGAGGCTGTGATGGGGGGAAAGTTCATCCAAAAGTGGGATGAAGAGGAATTAAAGAGAAGACAGGAGAGGAGATAAATGAGAGAAGGAAGGAGAGCAGGAGGCCCACCAGGAAAAGGAGGTCATCAGGAGGAGCAGAGCCTGGAGAAGGTGGAGCAGCTGCATCAGCCTCCTGGTGGTTTACGAGTTCGTTCTGCAAGTCTTCTTCATTTTAGAGTGTTTAACATGTGATAGAGCCGCTCTATGCACAAGACAAACGGCCCATGGCAGCAGGATTTCCCCCTCTCCCCCTGTTTACAGCACCAGTAGCTGCCTGGAGCGGCCTGGTCCCCCTGGTCTACCAGTGTGATGTTCTACCGTTGTTTCATCATTATTTAAGTTTGGGGCAGCAAGTCATATGTAAAGCAGAGACCTTAGAATGGATGCACAGTTGTTGAAAACATGGCCCCAAGCAGAAGTGAACTGACCAATCACCACAGGGCAGACCTGTTGACCAATCAGAGCGGCTGGGCTTACATGGGGACGGAGGCCTTAAAGGGGGAGGAGCCAGAGTTACAAAGGGGTGGAAAAGTTCAGTGCTCACATGTACAGCTCCGTCACTGCTCCTTTTGGATGTACAGAATAGTTGGGTTGTGAATTTGTTCTCTTTTTGTGCCTTATATTTTGTATATTTTTAATTCATGCCCATGTCAATTTTGCACTGCTTTCTACCTTTTTTAAACTTCATTTTATTCCTCCCGACCCTTATTTTTTTATTATTCTTTTTCCAAGTATATGTTGATTGTTTTTGCACCAATTCACTGAGTCAGATTCACTGTACGTGCAAATGTACTTGGCAACAAATACAAATACAGATTCTGATTCTGCTCTGGATCCAATTAGCACGAGGGACTGAAAATTTACAGTAAAATTACAGACACTTTCCATGGTAAATATTGGAATGGTAACGATATTATATCCAAACATAATTAGGATCATCCTGTTTTGTCACAGTCAGACATCCATGCAAAATAAAACCATTAAACATGACAACAGATTTATCTGTAAGAAAAACTTTATCAAGTTTTAATTATTTAATTGATCAATTTCAGCTTCATTTTGTGTCCACGGCTAAATTTGTGTCCTCAATAGTCCAGGGTTCTAGAAATGATCTGTGCACGTGATAGAGCACAGTGCATATAGGGGGCGTGGCCTCAGTTCCCCTGCAGTAAGCAGTGTGCTGTGTGCATGTGATTGATTAACAGCAGAGATATTCTCAACTATACCTGCATGAAGTCTGTTTGTTTTGCAGCCAGACAGAGTGAGAATAGAGGTGGATCAGGGGCACTCAGTGCATGAAAACTTTACGGTCTTTTGAACATCAGTGATTGTTACATCAACAACGGTATGGACAAATATGGACCAAATAACCTGTAAATGTTTTAGAGAACATTTTTGTTGATGCAGTATTATTTTAAAATGACATGTATTTTTTTGTTTTAATGTTGACGCTCATATTCTTCCATGAAATTCAAGATGAGATGAAGTTTTTAGAAAAGGAGGAGACAGGAGAAGCTGATGGGAGTAAAAACTGAAGCAGAGGCTGAGATGTCAGATGTGATTGACCGAGAGTGACCAAAGAAGAGTCAGAGCTCAAACCTGAGGAGGAGTTTCTGCTTACGGTCTGATTTTTGATGATCTCTGTGGATAAATTGTTTTAAGAAGGAGGAAATCGTTTTTGCAGTGAACACGGTGACCAGCAGAGGTCAGCAGAGCTCAGTCACAGAGATGATTCATGTTGAAGAGAGAATTCACCCTCCGTGCAGCTTTAATGACATTAATGTGATCTTATGGAGTATTCTCTCTGTTAATTTTAATATAGTTATGTATTGATATGAGTATGTGTGTGTTTTTATTTGCAGTATTTTGTATTTGACTCTTGGTGATATTTTTAGCCATGCGCCTGCAGGAAGTGGTCCTGATCACATAGAATAATTAGATTTGTTCTGCTGACCAGCTCACTGACCAAGTTAATTAATGAATTAATGAGTTAATTATTTTCCGTGTCACTCTGAAAGCTGATCCCTCACTCTCTGCTCCATGATCAGGTTACCTCTGAGCTCCGTGCTGTGGGATGTAAAGGTTATTTAATCAAATGATCATTTTAAGATCTGATGGAGTGAGAGATTGACAAAATAAACCTAAGCAGGGGTGTGCAGGGGAGTTTACAGGGCAGGGGCTCAGACTGAGAAATCCAGTCCGTCCCTTTGCACATTTCATCTTCTGGCTGTTACATGCACCTGTGCACTTTGTTTCTTGTGTTTTTTGTGTCCCTCTGTGTCTTTGCTGCTATCTTATACATATTATACATATTCTATTCCTTACCTTAATTTTATCTTAGTTTTATTCAACGTTTTTCTGCTTCTGTTCTGTTTGTATATGTCACACTCTGTGTGTTTCTAGTCTGTGCTTAGAGAAGCAACTCGGCGTCATTCCTTGTGTGTCTAACATACATACATACGATATGATACGATACGCGATACATGGTCCACAATAACGATATAATATAATAATGATGCAGCAATTCTGGAATAATCGATCTATTGCAAAAAAATAAATGCAGCAATATACCCCAATATATCCCTTCGGTGCTGTAGAAGCTGATGTGTATCGGACTCTGGATTTGTAAGTGGCTGGGACATCCTTCAGTGAACTTTTCTTTGTGCTGATGTCTGACCTTTCCGCTCTGAAAACTTAGACCATCATATTTTTTCATTAAGATATCAATATATGGGGCCACCATATCGATATCATATCGCGGGAGGGAGGTTGACGATAATGCCATATTGATTTTTGTCCCACCCCTATCGCTCATGCAGCTCAACAGTCCAACAAAGCTTTTCTGCCTTTGCCATCAGGAGGTCCTGACAGAGTGAATATCTGACAGAAAAAGACATGAATCAACATTTTTGAGCAGATTTTGTCTTTAAAGTCTGTGCTCTTAAACTTTTGAGCTGATGAGCAGCATATTTAGCTTTAATTGTTTTCAGTAAATTTCTTACTCAATTTTTTTGTCTTTCGCTCCCATTTCTTCTTTTTGCATTTTGAAGCTCTACTCAGAACCTTATTAAGATCCAAGAGAGCAAAATGAAAGTCCATGTAGTTTTTTAACTGGTCTGAAGGTTTTGATTGGACCTGTATGTTTTAGATGTTAATCGTCCTGCTTGTTGTGAAGTCTTTAGGTTTTTTTGTCCACATTAGCTCCTGTCAGTCCCGACTGTGTTGTTATTGTGTTGTGTAGTCGTTATTGTCGTCCCTGGATGTGTTGTTAAACTGCTGTATAGTTGTGTCGTAGTTGTCCTCAGTCCCTGCTGTCCTCAGACCGTCCGTCTCACAGCGGGGATCCAAACAGGACGGGAGCTGCTGAGCCTTTAATCCTCTTTCAGGTGATCATGATCTGTCTCCTTGTTTAAAAGCACCAACGAGGAAGACGGCGTGTCCACCACAGAAGAAGAACTCTCTGTTTCACAGTGATGTCACAGCTGGGTTAAAGGTGGCCAATGATTTTTTGCCATTTCAGCCGAATATGAGGCTCTCTTCAAACTAAACAGGACCTCTGATGGAGATTCTGACACATCCCTACATCTTTAAAGTGTGAACAGGAGCTGTCACACCGGCAGGTCACGGGGTCACCATCCCGCCAACAGGGGCCCAAGAATAAACCTGAATGTGCCTCAGTTTGATTCAGATGTCGATAAAGGACCCCTGGGTCATATTATCATTAATGTGAATATTTCCTGTCTGACAGCCACGCTAGCTTGTTGTTCAAGCATTGGTCATGTGACTTGGTGATGACGGCTTGTATTGATGTGGTGGAGCGTCATGCTAACTGTTAGCTCAGCGGTCTGCAGGGTGAGTGTTTGAGGACGTAGTTGAAGAATCTGTGGTTTCAGATACACGAAGTCATCTCCTCCTGAACAGTTCACTAAACTAAGCCCGGGGTCAAAGGTGGGACTTCATTATCAGGCGTCTTCTCCTATTGTCTTAATGTCTTCATCTCATTTGATCTGTTCCAGCTTTAATGTTGACAGCACTTTTTATTTTAGTTTTAGTGATAGTCTTTTGTAACAAGTGTTTGCTTATTATCATGAAGTAATGCTGTAATAAATTGTTAATATTGTGGGCTTGAACCAGAAGACTAGAAACGTCTGCTGGAGGGCAGGGACCAGTAAATAAAAACAATTAAGCCAGAAATTAAATGATATGATGGTGTGTTATACATTTACAGTGTCAGTGGGTACCCAAATATTTACAAGACTGCAGTATTATTTATGGTTCAAAGCTCAGAGCTTAATCAGCCAGCATAATCCACAGTACATGTTCTCCATGTCACAAGGGAAGTCCAGGGCTGAAGCTCACACCACAAATTAGTCCGTTTTATTATTATTCGTTGTGATTTGTCTGAAAGCGCTAAGGTATCCAAGGGGATGTAGATGGAGTGTGTGTGTGGCTTCGAGTTGTAGGGAGAATAAAATCAGGCAGCACAGCCTCCTACCAGACCATGGATAGATGCAGACAGAGAGGATCTGGGTCAGCTCCAGGCCAATTTCACTAGCTCGCCATCAGGTTTCAGCCCTCCAAAGGGCACCTGGCCTGTATACACAAACAGGACCTTTTAAAATCTCAAAACATCATTCTATGGTTCAAAACATACACACAACATGGCAACAACATGAAATACTAATAGTGAGGCTAGCATTAGCATAGCTGAAAATACCATAGTGTTCAGACTACAAAAGCTTATACTGACCCAACATAGTTGACCACATGTTAGCATATTAGCATGCTAACATTAGCATGCTAGTTAGCACTAGCATAACCCCATTTTACAGGAAAGAAGTCAGGGAAGCTTAAACATTCCCTCCTAGGTTTGTGATTGGACCATGTGGTCATGTGTTGTGCAGAGGTGGGGGAAACCAGGACTGGATTGAAGTGGATAGTGGACTGACACTTGAGCAGATGGAAAAACCAGGCTATGGATTTCAACCCTGGGTTACACCTTTGTCTAAAATATCTTTTAGTTTTAGTCATCATTTAGTCTCTAAATTGTTTTAATCTCAGTCTAGTTTTAGTCGATGAAATCTGCTGTAAATTTAGTCACTAAAATATGAAGTGTAAAGTGTAAGGCATTTTTATGTTTCCTTGAATTTCTGAAGTCAAGTTTTACACTTGGATAAAATCAAACATCTAATAACCCTTTATTGAATGCTAGTAAAGTCTGAATGTATAAATGAACAGAAACAAATTTTCCTTTTGTGTGAAATGCAGTCACCTTTATTTAGGCTACCTGGCAGAGCATCTCAGTTACAATACCAGAACTGACAACAAACAGTGAACCTGCTCTACATGAATATATCAATTCATAAAGAGAGGAGCTCTGATTGGATCGCTCCACAACTTATCCCACCACCACCAAGCTAAGGCAGCTGTGATTGGATATATTCCTAACTTGTCTCTACTTTCTACATGACCAAATTAGGTCTTATTGGATTAAGTCTCTGTCAAACATTTTAGTCTAGTTTTTATTTGTTGATGAAAATGTCAGTTAATTTAGTTTGAGTTTTTGTCCATGTGCACTTGTTTTTATGAGTTACTGTCTAGTTTTCATCAGGGGAAAAAAGGTTGTTGATGAAAACTATGATGAAAATAATCAGTCAACAAAGTTAACACTGGTCTGTATGTGTTTTGCTCTGTGCTTTCTTTGTTTGTTTGTTGTCTTGTTGTTCTGCCTTCAATACTCTCAAATAAAAGCTGCCATCACAGCAGCTGCAGCCTCAGAGAGATTGTAAATCAGAGCAGGTAGTTTTAAAGTCAAACTCAGAGATGGTTGCTGCTTTAATCCCAGAGGATCAAAATACTTGACTGAATCTCTAAAACAGG
>JBAMNC010001499.1:237500-292500 GCA_037902135.1 Cetoscarus ocellatus
TGTGAAAGTAGTGCAGCATCCAGTCTCAATCAAAACAAGCCTGCCTACATCTGAACTACATCAATCAATCAATCAATCTTTAATTCTATAGCTCTAGTTCATTAAAGTGTTATCTCAAAACACTTTACAACAGAGTAGGCTGAAGACAAACTCTTCATTTATAGACGCACATATATGAATATATACAAATACATATAATAAATATATTTGTATATACACATACATCCATCCAGAGATGGATCCAGGCAGAGACAAAGGGACTAAAAATAAGAATTTATGATGGAGACGAACCCATGGACGCCCGGATCATGAATCTGTCCCCATCACATTTATCTCTGCTGAATATAGATTCAATCAATCAATCTTTATTGATTTATTTACCTTCATCATGATGTCTTTGTACTTCAGGGGTACTGAGGGTGAATGCAGGAGGCCAGGAGCACCCCTGGAGGGTGATAATCTGTTTTAAATCTTTAATAAACACCAAAGAAACTTCATCTTCTGGATCCAGCATTAGACCACCCTCCTGAGCCACAGTGGCCTTTTGAGTTTTGTATTTTGTTAATGGATGATCAATCACTATCTTTAGGTTTTGACTTTTCTTTTATATTTGTATGTATTGCTTGTCCTTTAATGATCAAAGTAACAATGTAAAGCTCATGTGGTGGTAAAAGTAGTGTGAAGCTGTGTTTTATAATCATATCTAATGTCTATTAACTAAATTATATTTGCCATAATCGAGCAGCCCTGGATCAAAACACTGCCGAGCTGCTTCAAGCGAAGTGATGCTTCGCTCTGTTGTGTATTTCAGGGTCATGGGTCAACAGTGCAGCTCCACCTAGAGGCTGGTGCTGTTATTACACAGCGCCTTACAGGCTGGTTGGTGTGGTTGGTGTGAGCGTCGTGATGTTTTATTTACCCGTCACGATGGCGAGGGGCTCAGGCCTTTAGTCCAGCACTAAATAGTCCCTCAGTCTGACCTCTTGTTGTTTTTAACCCAGTCTGATCAATTTTATTAAGGACAGTTTTGTTCACACTGGCACATGGAGACAGCCCTACATCATCCCCTCCTCCTGTACTATGGAGCGTCCATGTTTACCTCACACACAAACGCGTAAACAGCCCAGTGACCCAGCAGTAATGAATATGTGATTACAGTGGGGTCAGAGGAGGTCCCCCACTGACTCTCAGTTTGATCCAGATCTGTCTCCGCTCTAAACACCACGCCCCTCTGAGTCCATTTAAAGGATGTATTTGGTCTAATGTGGTCACACCCTGCAGACGGGCCGCAGACCGTGATACAGATTATTAGATAGATGACAGCTCTGTACACCATATACGTTACTATAGTTGTGATAAATATATCAAATCATAGTTTCTGCTTCATATGTGGCCAAGTCCCTCTTGTGGACCATCAGTCTCTGATGAAGTCCTCTTTGGAGTCTCTGGTGTGTTAAATGGTCTGATACAGTGAAGACCATCAGTGTCAGATCAGTCTGCGTCAGTCTTTGCCTGTGATTTTAGGATTTTAAACTCTTTCTCATGATGTTTAATCAGCATCAGGTGTTGACATCCTATTTCTGACATTCAAAATTAAAAAAATATTCCATTAGTAGATTTTAAATAATGTCACACTCTGATAAAACAGGCCACTTGGTTTCCAACCTTTTTGGGGTCCTGGACCCCCCCCCCATATTTGTGATCTATCCTGAGTACTACCCCCCCAAGTTCATCATCTTCTGTGTTACTGTGCTTATCGTTGTCTTTGTTTGTTTGTAACACTCACTTAATTTCAAGTGCTAGCCTGAATCTTGCAAGTTAATGAGTTTTCCCACAACATCTTCCTGCAAATGATTCGCAATAAAATCATTATTAAGAAATGAATGGTGTCTGCCCACTGAAACAGTAGGGGGATCATATTTTGAAAAGGATGCAGACCGTGCTAAGTTTGTATTATACAAACTTAAATAGATAAATGACACTGTAGTTTAGGTAGATAAAGGTCTCAGTCACATTTGAGTAAAATAATCCTTTTTACCTCTGCCAAGGAGGATATGTTTTCGCCAGTTTGTCTGTCTGTTAGCAAGATTACACAAGATTACACAAAAACTGCTGGATGGATTTACATGAAAATTTTACCAGAGGTGGGGTTTGGTCCAAGGAAGAAGCCATTAAATTTTGGTGGTGATACGCATATTTGTCTGGATGCAAAAAATTCCCAAATTTTGCAAAAAATCCCATAACTTAACACTGGGCCGTATTTTAAAAAAAATCATAACTCTGACATCATTTGATGGATTCGCTTCAAAATTTACAGGATAATATCTATAATATAACTCTACCATCAAGGTAAATTTCATGTGGATCCGACGCAGACTGACGTCACAAAAAAACACTGAATCTTATATGGCAGATCCCATTCATGTCTCCTGCTCAGAGGGTTCGGCCCCCTTTACGTCATTATGCGAATTGTAGTTTATTTGCAAACTCAGGTTAATGTTTTTGAAGCCTATGTCACTACATTACCCAGCTTCCCTTGCAACGCCAACGGAGGACTTCTTCACATGGACCGACATGAGCGGAGACTCGGCCGTCATATCGTAGCGCGTGGTGATACAGAATTGTATCTTGGCGGAGGTCTGAGCACACCGAGTGCTTTTCTAGTTCTTAACGTAATTCATGTATTTTTAAGGACCCCTTGCTATTACACCACAGACCACTAGGGGTCCATGGACCCCTGGTTGAGAAACACTGCTCTGTGGCCTTGATATTCAACCTGGGGTCCAGGCCTCCCCGGCGGCTCTGGGGTTGCTAAAGAGTCAGATTAAACTGTCATAATATGGTTTAAATATTCGTTATGAAACAGTGACATTTCCACATTTCAGAAAAGTCAGGCTGCGTCGAGCTAAGCTGGTCCTTCTTGGGGTGTTGTCCTCCTGGGATGCCCATTACACACTGGTGTTATTAAAGGGGAGAAATAATCGACTGAAATAATGTTTCCAAGCTTTGTTTTGAGGAGAACCCTTCAGGGAGTTCTGGGTCTGGTGGCTCCTTCTAGTGTGCACGCCGAAAAAGCTTCAACAGGGAGCTGACCAGGGGGCTTCTATATTGACCAGGGGGCTTCTATATTGACCAGAGGGCTTCTTGATTGACCAGGGGGCTTCTATATTGACCAGGGGGCTTCCATATTGACCAGAGGGCTTCTTAATTGACCAGAGGGCATCTTAATTGACCAGGGGGCTTCTTAATTGACCAGAGGGCGTCTTAATTGACCAGGGGGCTTCCATATTGACCAGAGGGCTTCTTAATTGACCAGAGGGCGTCTTAATTGACCAGGGGGCTTCCAAATTGACCAGGGGGCTTCTATATTGACCAGGGGGCTTCTATATTGACCAGAGGGCTTCTTAATTGACCAGAGGGCATCTTAATTGACCAGGGGCTTCCATATTGACCAGGGGGCTTCCATATTGACCAGGGGCTTCTATATTGACCAGAGGGCTTCTTAATTGACCAGAGGGCTTCTTAATTGACCAGGGGGCTTCCATATTGACCAGGGGGCTTCTATATTGACCAGGGGCTTCTATATTGACCAGAGGGCTTCTTAATTGACCAGGGGGCTTCTTAATTGACCAGGGGGCTTCCATGTTGACCAGGGGGCTTCTTAATCCCCAAACCACCTCAGTCGGCCCCTCTAGATGTGAAGGAGCAGTGGCTCTACCTTGAAGTCTCTCTGCAGGTCTGAGCTCCTCTGATCTCAGGCTGAGCTCGGGAGAGCTGAGGGGTTCAGTGTCTCCTGCAGCTACAGGACATCGTGTCCTTAGGCGGGACACCTGACCCCACATTGGAGACTAAATGTGCATGAGTATGACTGACATGGTTGACCTGCAGTGTGAAGCTCTTTGGCATCACAGCTAGAGAAGAGTTCGACGGGCTGAGTCCAGGTGACCACCTGCCATATCATCATGGAAAGTGAGCCTAAGTCAACCTGGACAGGTGATCCATGTCCAGATTTGTTGCTCTGTCTCCTGTTTATTGCAGCTTCGTCCATCTGCTGCTGTTTGTCCAGCTAACAGTGTGTTGACTGTTTGATAATCATGTTTGATTTATTCTGCCGTCAGACTCAGATAAGACTGCTGAGGGTGAGATCAGGTGAATTTTGCTGATATTATGGAAACAATATCTCAAACATTCAACATCTGTAATCAGGCAGCTCCGTCTTTCCAAACTACGATCTATGACTGTGCTCGCCCGAAGAAGGACGCGCCCGTCAGCCCTACGTCATGTTTGATCTGACAAACTTTATTTTTAGTCCTTATCGAATGTTTTACTGACGAGGAAACACGTCTTTGTTCTTAATGAAGGTGTCCTCTCCTCCGTGTTCCTGTAACTACCTCAGCGAGGCCCTGAGCTCCTGCTGATCGTGTGTCAGGTGTTGAAACGTCCATCAGACAGCGGCAGTAATCTGAGATCTGTGACTGTCTAATGCTCAGACAGGTAGAGCTCCAGGTGAGTCTGTGCAGGGAAAGTAAAGACGGTCTATAAATAGTTCTCCTGTAGGTCACTAATCTTCAGTCCACCTGCTGATAATTGGACCTCGTGGTGTCAGGTTCTGCTGATGAAGCATCAGGTGATCCTGAAGTTACAGCACAGCACCAAAGAAACATCATGTTTAAAAAAGATTATAACGGGCATGATGGTTATAAAACTGAAGTTTCCTAAACAAAATCCCTCTGAAGGAAGTGACGCACTGCTGCTGAAAAGAAAAGACATCCTTCCTGCTTCATGTCTATGCTCCTGTGATGTTTCACAGAGGCAGGACGGGGAAACAAGCCCACCTGTCCTTCATTTGGTCTCTGGAGGTCGTATCAGTGAGAGTGGAGCACAGGGAGCCAGTGAGGGAGTGAAAGCACCCTTAATGCTTGAGATGTAGAGCCGGGGACATACCTGCCGCCTGTCCCTGTGTTTGTGTTCCCTTGGGTCATGAGTGTTTTTGTTGATTTACTCACCTGTATGTGACGTGTGTTACTGTGGGACACCACTAGAGGGTGCAAAGACCTTAGACTGTATGTAACTACCTGATGTGTCAGGAGTAAACTGCAAACATGAGAGTAAAACTAACAAATCTGACACCAATAATCAATATCACAATCAAATATTTGTTGACAGTTGATGACCAGAGGCCAGACCTCGATATCAGCGTAGTCAACACTACGTTTCTATAACGTTTTCCTCTGTGCACCGTCAGAACTGTCTCGGTGCATGGGTGTGATGAGTTACCGTGTTAACTGATGACTTGTGGCCGACTGTGCTGATAGATGTCATGGTCAAAGCAGATGGTGAACCCTTCAAAGCTTCACTTTTATTAACCAATATTTCAAAGATCATTAGTTTATATGTGAGAAAAAACTGACATTGTGTCAACTTCAAGTCATCCATCTACACGGTCACCAGCTGAATTAGTACACCAAACTTCTTCCCTTGTTTCGTACCCTCTGCAGGAGGGTTTATCCTCATCAGCTGATGATCAGTCATGTTTGTGTCCGTTCAGTCTCATTATTCAGATGTTGATGATGGTGGTCTTGATTTATCCGTTTGTCTGTTCCTGTTGTTTCAGTCTGTCCTCTCTCCTCTGCCCTGCACTGATCTCCAGCTCAGTGATGAAGGAGTTTGGCTGTAGCAGACGCCTGTTAGAGCAGGTTTGAAACAGAGGGGTTTATGTGCACGCTAACATCAAATATCTGAGGGCTCTGGGGAAAAAGTGACCTGAAATGGAACAAATATGGGGCCTTTAATATGTGTCTGTTAGACAGAAATTTGGGCAAAAACATGTTTCAAAAACTGGTGTTTTAATGTTTTGTACTGCTTATTTTGATAAACTGAACAGGAAAGATAGTTTATTGTCACTGTCTTAAACCCTCTGCCTCTGAACAGTCACTGTTTACTTCATTTTAAAGCTTATATCAGATCTTTATGGGGACAGCTGTGTTTGGACCCTGCTGTCTCAGTTTCACTTTCTCCTCTGCAGAATTATGTTCAATTATGTAACTAGTGTTATTTGATAATGAATTCTTTTTTATAAAAATGTTACTAGTGATGTTTTAAGGCCCTAATTTTGACTGTTTGAGAAGGTGACAGTTTCTGCTTATTGACCAATCAAATGCATCCAGTGTCTTCTTACCTTGTGCTCTTGACTGTAGCGTCCAACCAGGAGCAGACAAAGCTCAAAAAGAGAGGAGATAGTTCCCGAAAGAATCAAACAGGAAGTTTGAGAAGTGTGAAGTGGCCTGTTATAACAATAAAATAAGAATAAATGCATAAATGGTTTATGCTGTAAAATTTTTGCTCACTTAAATTTAATTATTCTTAAATCAGTGGCCTGACAGAACCACATTCAGAAGTCAAAAAGCTTGTTCATCATTGATTAATGTGTGATTTATTTACAGTTCTGCAAGATTTAAATGTCATTTTGAATTTTTGTTTAGTCTTGTTGGTCCTCCAGCTTTGGCTACAGCAGTCTGAATGTTCTGTTAGCCTCGGTCGTCCTTAATTATATTATATATTTAACTAAATTCTGCTTTGGGAGTTAAAGCTCCACAGGCATGAGAACAGTAAAGATCCAGGTGAAAACGTCCTGGAGCTTCGAGGGTTAAAGACTGCAGCGTGCATGAGAGCCATGACGAGGTCTGAATATGTCCTATCTGTCGTCACAGACTAATTACTGGGGTTATGTTTTTTTTTGCTGTATGTGGACTCAGCAGGTGACCTCGGCCTTAATTATTGTCTCTTCCTGTCGTCCTGCTGTTCCCCCCTGTGTGGACACCCTCCACTCTTCCTCTGGGTGTTTCATAATTCATATTGTTTTTTTATGTTGGTTTGAACAGTGATGTGAAACAAGCAAAGACGTTTTAAAGAGACAAAAGTAAACACTTCCAAAAATATTGGGATGCCACAAATATCATGGAATAAGTAATAATGACCAGAAAACTTAAATCAGGGAGCAGCACGTGTCCAGAAAGCTGAGTGAGCAGAGTGAGGTGGTCCAGTCTTAAAGAGAGACATGATGGCATCTTTACGTCCAGTTTCTGTTCCACAATAATTTATGAATACTCACAAAACTCCTCATAACAAAGTCCGTGTACCACTCGTTCATTTCTTTTTCAGAATAAAACCAAAAATAAAAATACAAGAAAACAACTTGTTTTCTTAGTACTCGTCTCTACAATGAAATAGTAAACATGGATAACAACTCCGGTTTCCGTTTTCGGGCTCCAATGAAAAATGGTAAATTATGAAACTATGAGAGCTTTTTTCTCGTCTCAGTAAAGTTCACTTCCGGGTCACGCAACTTTTGCCAGAAGATAACGATGAATTTAGATAAAACTCTGGTTATTCTTGCCTCATAGCCCATCATAATGTGCTTATATTTTTCTGTTTCATTTAATGCAACTGCAAAATATAATCTTTTAAAAATTTTAATGTATTTATTTATTTTTGTTTCTTTATTCTTTGTTTTGTCACATGTATGTTCCTGTGCGGGTTTTTCTTGTACAACCTTTTTATGTTGAGTTAAAAAAATACATACATACACACACACAAACATATATATATATATATATATATATATATACATATATATATATATATATGTATATATATATCTGTCTGTATATATGCATAAAAAACTCATAATTCATTTTTCCCATTTTTCATTCGTGCACAAACACAGAAATCAGGAAAAGAGTCGTCTGTTTCATTTTCATTTTAGAGACGAACTGATCTTTAGCAGTGCAGATGCTGATGGTGGATATTTTGATTGATCAAAAACTAATTTAGGAAAATGAGAGACTAAATCATGGAGTTTTATTTAAAGTCCTAAAACCTGGTTACTCTTGCTCTTGTTGTGTCCTGATGCAGTCAAAGACTTTCCCGTCCTGAGTGTTTTTACTGAATGATTTTGTTGTCTATAAGAGCCGCTGTCTTTAGCTTTAGCTGTCTTTAGCTTTGGCTGTCTTTAGTCCCAGTAGCGGTCTAGTTTTTTGCGTTGCACTCCCGGCTAACTTCTCTTTGGCCCAACAGCTGGAGAGAAGCTCCTTGGACACCTCTCCCCGTCCGTCATGGACACTTTCTTTCGCCGTCACTTTAAGAGGAAGGACGCCGCTCTGCAGGTGGATGCTGAAGGTAAAACCGTCCAGCGGAGGCCCAGTGTGGCCGTCCCAACCAGTAAGGCCCGCCGCAGGTCCAGCGTCGGCCTGCCCTCCTCCACCCTGACCCAGAGGCGGCGCTCCAGCGTCCAGCTGCCAGGCGGCGTGCCGAGTGCCGGAGGGGGGCGCCTGATGAAATCATCCAGGTGGGCGGGGCACACCCGCAGGCGCTCCAGCACCACCACCCCCAGCCTCAACCCGCGGTTCGCCGTGTGCAGGAGGAAGGTGGGGAAGCTGCGGACTATCGACACGCACCTCCTGGGGCCGTCCATGCTGCTCGCCAGCCTCATCCAGATGGCCGAGGAGGAGGAGGGGGAGGAGGAGGAAGAGGAAGGAATTGGGGCGGAGCTTCCAGCTGGGGAGCAGCAGGTGGAGGTGAGGGGCGGGGTCAACCACAGGCTGAGGATGTTCTCCCGCTCCAGCAGCCTCCACTCAGACGGCGATGAAGGCAGCAGCGATTACTCGACCGCGAACGACAGCCAATCAGAGGACAGCCCGCTGTCGGAGGCGGAGCATGTGGCCACAGAGGGGAGCAGCACCTCCTGCTCTCCTGATCAGAAGTTCTCCTCCTCCGCCCTGGAGATGATGAGACATCCTCCCCAGCCTCCGTCCACCTCACGGCCCCTGATCCGGGCCCCTCGCTGCCTGCGGAGGAACTCATCTCAGGTGCACTTGGGTGACTCCGCCCCTTACGGCAGGCTCCGCCCCTCCAGCCAGAGAAAGAGGAGGAGGGTCTCCACCATCTCTAAAGCTGGGAGCCCCTGGCCGGGCAGAGGCCCCCCGCTGCCCTGCCGCAAGAGCTCAGTGTACTACCTCAGCCACCCGGCCCTCTACAGGGGCCCCGCCACTGTGGGCCCTCTGGGGGGCCACGGCTACAGCGCACACCTGGAGAGCTGGAGTAGCTTCCTGCTGTATGTGGTCACTGAGGCTGTTAGCTTAGCTCACCTCTTGGTGTTGGTGTTTGAGTGTTGAGGCTGATCTGGGATCAGCTGTTCCTGATCAAACTAACAAACACAGACGCAGTAATCGGAGTTATCAATCTGAAGATAAATCTTAATATTTCTCAACATTTATTTTTGATATTTCTTCTTTGCTTTAGTCCCTTTAGTTTCATCCTCCTGCTTCTCCTTTCATGACCCTGATCCTCCCCCATGTTACCGTCTTATAATAACCATATTTACCTATAGAGGAAATAACATCTACAACAGAGCCGGCTGGCCCATTAGGCAATAGATGCGATGTTAAGGGCACCGTGGCCTCCAGGGGGCGCTACAAAATCGGGAAAAAATTACCTTCAATTTAATAATGTGTCAACTACTTAATACTAGTCACTCTTAAAATGGAAAAGCTCACATTGATTTTAAAGTAAAGCAGCGCCCAATTAATATTACTACAAATGATAATTTAGTAAATGTAGCTTAAGTATAGAGTTATTGTGTGCAAACAGTATGAGTATTCAAATTATTTGATGTTGACTGTTGTATTATAATTTATAACCATTATTATTATTTATTCACTTATTCACAGGGTTTTTATTTTGTGGTAAAGGTATTTATATTGTATTTTAGATTTTTTAAAATATTTATTCGTAATTTGTTAAGCATGTAAATAAGGTGACATTTTGTCTCTTAAATTAAAAACAATGCCTATCTAATTCACAGATGGAGGGGGCGCCACATAAAATGTCTCCTAGGGTGCTACATTGGGTAGGGCCGGCTCTGGCCTACAATAATCTCTACATTCAGCTGCAGACCTAAACGCCCTCCATGGAGCTGCAGCTCATTAGCAGCTCCGCTAACAAAGACCCATGTGACTCACTGAGTGACCTGAGGGTCTGTTGCTAAGGTCCATGAATGAGTGAATGAGTGAATGAGTGAATGTGGAGGAGGGTGTTGTGGCACCAAGATGACTGGACGACCACCTCAGAGACATACGCATATGCTGAAATTAACCCACCAACCAAACATTAACAAAAGGTCGAATACATAATGAGGGTATCGTTCATTCTTGGCTCCGAGTTACCATGACGCCAACATTTTACGTGGATTAAATGAGATTAAATCAAAGTTTAAAGGCAAAAGATCACACTTCACACTAATGTGACAGGAAAAATGATCAGTCTCTTTTTGTCTTTTGGAAATTCAGAATCAGATATACATTATTAATCCTGAAGGGGAAAGTTGGATGTTTCAGTTCTCATTCACATTACCTATAGCAGCAGGGATATCATAAAAAACATCGAAATAAGATAAGAGTACAACAGAATTCTCTTTACTGGGGTTTTAACTTTTTCAAATACAGATGACAATAAAATCTGAGATAAGTGTATCCATACCTCAAACTAACACACAAAACTAAATGATAAAAAATGAATAACAGGAAAAGATATATACATATAAACATAATTAAAAAACAAATAAAATACAAACAAATAAGATAATTATTTTTAAAAAAAAATCAAGATTTCAATACTATTAATAATACAACATGGAGGATGTCAAGTGCTGTAAATTGTTGTTTTTTCAGGAGGTTGTTTTTGTTATAGTAATCCATAAATCGCTGCCAAATGGAGTGAAATATATTTGTCTTTCCTCTCAGGGTAAATTTTAGGTCCGTGTAGATTCTCATTCATCCAGGTCATGGTTACCTTGATGATTCAGATAAGTCAGCTGGACTGTTTTGAGTTTTGGGAAGAAGCTGAAGGACCTGAAGAAGCTTTTTGGATGAGAAGTAAAACTCAACACAGTCCAGCTGACTTCTTTTCAATCTTCAAGACCGGGTAAATTGTATTTTTTCTAATTATAATGATTTTAGTAGTCATTAAAACCACTGATTACATTTTCAGCATTTTTACATATGTACGTTTTGAAGTCTATTTTTCTGCTGTGGTATGAAACAAGCACGCCTGTCACTGCAAATATTCAACAGCAGACACAGAAACCAAAAAAAACATCTTTATTGCACCTGACGGTGTCCTCCCTTTCCTTAAAGCCCCTCTTGTTTCCTCTCCTGGTTTCAGGAAAGCTTTGGCGAAGTCGGGCCTGCAGCACCCAGGGGCTCAGCCGAACGCCCTGACGTCCGGGGAGGGCGACCCTCTGCAGGAGCCTAACAGCATCGTGGACTGGAGCGTGAGTCACTTCATCATGACTTTAATAAACCGCTGAACTATGAGCCGGCCTGAAGCTCCACCAATAACCAATGATGTCCAAGCAGAGAGGAAGATGTGATGACGGGTAGAAATTTTAGCGCAGGGATGAATCCTGACACGACAACTCAGGTCCTGTTTTTAATTACGATGGTTAATTAAATGGATTAATAGCTTTAACGCCACACACCCATTAATGCTCCCCTGATTGACCAAAACTCTTCTCTCTGCTTCACAGTATTGAGATGACAGTGGGAGCCAAATTTAATTCATAGATTTGATAAGTTAATAAAGAAGAACAATCTGTATGTTGTTTTGAAATTGAATTTTTGTAAAAACTCATTAATGTGTTAAAAGCCAGCTGAAATTGTTTCTGATATGATTTATGTTGATTAATGTGGAGCAGTGAAGTAGGTTACTGTCACTTTAAGAGAGAGACAGCCTCTGCAGACTGATTAAGGACCGAGCCACGTGGTTTTTGCACCGCAGTGTGCTTTTGATTTAAAAATCTGACATTAAATTTTTCTCCTGTACAAAGGCATTAACAAGCTGTGGATTAAAGTTCATTTTGTTTATCCTTTTACTTTGGAGTCCTGTGGAAGTTTTTCCATTTCAAGGAGCGTACACGAGTATCTCCAAGGCCTCTCTGATCAGCAACCCAACAAAATGACAGCCTCACATTCACGCTCTAGCCTGTTTGACTTTGATTATTTTAATTAAAGATTGTCTTTATCAATGTGGAGACTGCGCTACATCTCAGAGAGCAAAACACAGAGAGCAGCAAATAGTGGATTAATGCTGTTATCCCTTATAATTGTGCATTTTTGTCCTGACAGTGGTGTAAGGGAACTGATTCTCCAAATTCACAGTTTCTGAAAATGCACTAATCAGGTTTAACATCATGACCTCTGACAGGGGAAGAGAATAACTCTGATTATCTCCTCATCACTCACCTGTTAGTGTGGGGGGGTATATCAGGCAGCAGGTGAACATTTGTCCTCAAAGTTGATGTTAGAAGCAGAAAAATGGTCAATTGTGAGGATTTGAGTTTGACGAGGCCAAAGTGTGATGGAGGACGACTGAGTCAGCTCTTGTTTAAGTTTAAATGTAATCAGCCAGAGTAAAAAGCTATTATTGAGCTACTATAGAACTGCAACACGGCAGTTTGACTCTTGACCTCATTGACCTCTTGTTTGAGAGTTTCCTCTTAATCCAAAGACCTGATCAAGTTGGTCCTCATGGCTGTGGAAACAGTGTTTGAATTATTGTTAATTAAGGAAGGGCATTAGGGTTCATCTGTCTTTTTGACATAAAACCAGGTAAAAATTTAAAAGTTGACCTTTGTCACTGCCTCATCGGTCAGCAAAGACAGAGAGGCAGAGACGATGATCTTTAGAAAAATAAAAATGATCATCACTGTGATATTTCTGAACTGATTAGAGTTCCTGAAGCAGTTTTGTGTTTCTGCAGATGACTGAAGGTCTGGATCTTCTGTCCTCTGTTTCAGGATAATGCTCAGTTTGGAGATCATATCTGGTTTGAGACAAGCATCTCTGGAGACTTCTGCTACGTTGGAGAGCAATACTGCATCGCTAAATCACTGGTGAGTCACAGCGCCCCCTGTGGTCAGAATGACCACTTTCACCCTGCTGCTGGAAGAATCCGATAGTCCAAAATTTGTCCAAAAATTGTTTTCAGTTAAAGGAAAATATAAAGTAGGCTTTACTAATTCAGACAGTATAAGGTTGAAAAACGGGATACTTAAGATGCTCTTTTCATATTTAAACCTCAGTTAGTACACATTATGTAGATTTTTTTACCTTCCACTGTTGTTGGTCAAAACTGTGCAATAATTATGTTGTGGAAATTTAAGGAATATTTCTGCAACTCTTGATTTTATTAATTGATTTTTGATCATGTATCATAGTTTATATTTATGCTTTCAGTCAATTGACAACATTAAGACTAAACTATCATCCATAAGAGTCCAAAGACCCACTTCTTAGTTTTTATGATTGTACATTATGTTTTTAACTTTAGGAAGTAAGTGTTCTGATATTTTCTGCAGCAAAAGTCTGTGGCGAGGAAGAAATGTGCGGGCTGTAAGATCTCTGTCCACACCATGTGCATGGAGCAGCTGGAGAAGGTAAACTCTGTTTAACAGATCTGACCTCCTGTTTTTATTCTCTTATTCTCCTTTTAACCCTCTCTCGTCTGCTCAGATTAATTTCAGGTGCAAACCGTCATTCAGGGAACCAGGATCAAGGGCTGTACGAGAAGTACGCTTCATTTCAGTTTATTTAAAATCATTTATTCCAAATATCTGATTATATACGAACTCATTCCTGTTGTTTTTCAGCCTAATGTGGTGCGGCACCACTGGGTCCACAGGAGGCGTCAGACGGGGAAGTGTCGACAGTGTGGGAAGGTGAGCTCATGTTGATTTTTAAGAGCTCTTATTTTGAAAGACTCAGAGAGGTAACCGAGAATTTTATTTTGACATCTGCAGGGATTTCAACAGAAGTTTGCCTTTCACAGCAAAGAGATCATCGCCATCAGCTGCTCCTGGTGCAAACAGGCGGTGAGTTCGTTATTTAGACAGAGAAGGAGACGATTAATCCATCCGTCTGTTCATCCATCCATCCATCAGTTCTTTAATACAGTCGAAATACATCCAACCCCTCAGTAGGACCAAACATCCATCCATCCATTTATCTATCCCACTAACCATCTTCATCCACCAATATACATCCATCCATCTTTTCATCCATTCATCCAAACAATCATACATCCGTCCATCCATATCTCCATCTATTAATTCATCTATTCATCCATCTTTTCATCCACCTATCTCTCCATTTGTCCAGCCTTCCATCCATCCGTCTAATTATCAGTCAATCAATCAAGCCATCCATTCCTTTACTGATCAATCATGTATGTATCCGTCTTCCTGTAAACTAATTAGTAAATTAATTTGTCCATTAATAAATATTGTAACTTCATCGATCCATCCAGAGACATACCTTTTTAATCTGGCTTTTAGCTGATTATATTTATTATTATTATTATAATTTAATCGTATTTATGTATTCATTTTAACCCTCTTAATATGTTTTATTTCTCAATTTCAGCTCAGATTTATTGTTCAGAATTTTATTATCTGTTCATTGATTTTCTTTCGACTATCTTACTTCAGTACATTTTATCTTATTTTACCATATTATTATTTAAAATGGTATTTCATTTACTTATATATTTTCCTATAGTATGCTTATTTATTTACTTTAATCTAATTTCTTCTCAGGATGTTTTATTGTTATTTGAGTCTTAGTTCCAGTGTTTCCTCATTTTTAATTAAAGATGGCGTTTCCTCAGTCCTCTTATTCTGTTTTCTGTTAGGATCTCTGCCTCATGTCTTTGTGTGTGTGTGTGTGCTGTATGTGGATTGTGAGGGTGGGGCAAGGGTGGGTTGTATTTTTCATTGTATTTAATTTTCTACGTTTTATTTATTTTAATGTATTTTGTTTCTTCATTTCTATGTGAAGCACTTTGTGCTTGAACATTTTGTATGAAAAGTGCTATACAAATAAAGTTTGATTGATTGATTGATGAAATGAACCGACCCCATGTTGTTTCTGCTGTGTAATGATGTCACTTCCTGTCTGTTTCAGTATCACAATAAGGTGACGTGCTTCATGCTGCAGCAGATCGAGGAGTGTTGCTCCCTGGGAGCTCACGCTGCCGTCATCATCCCCCCCACCTGGATCATCAGAGTCCGCAGGTCACAGGTACGCCTGGCCTGTACTGACGCCTGCCTCCATCCCATAATGATAACCACTGACATTCTGTTTGTCTGCGCTCATCAGACGTCTCTGAAGTCGAGTAAAAAGAAGAAGAGGACGTCACTGAAATGCAACAAGTCCAGCAAGAAGGGGTCGGAGGTGAGAGAGACAGTCTGTGGTCCTGCTCTGCTCCCTGGGCATGTGGGGGGTAGTCCCTGTTTCAGTGGCTTTTGGTCGGTGAAATGGCTGCTTAAATCATAACCACAGTTTGTTAATGTCTCTCAGGTCCAAGATGGCCGCTGGAAGCCGTTCCTGGTGAAGCCCCTCCCCTCTCAGCTCATGAAGCCTCTGCTGGTGTTCGTGAACCCAAAGAGTGGAGGGAACCAGGTCATGTGACCTTCTTATAGGACGAATACATTTAATTTAACAAGAATAACGTGCTGTCCTGATCAACTTCCCATTCTTCTGCTGTTTTGCTTCCAGGGAGCGAAGATCATCCAGTCCTTCATGTGGTACCTGAACCCTCGGCAGGTGTTTGACCTGACCAAGGGAGGGCCGAGAGAGGGGTAAGATAACCACGAAGCTACATCACGCTAGGTGAATGATTCACAATCCAAACTATGAAGGAAGAGGAAAGGACTTCATCCAGTTCTTTATGTGTTGTATATAAAAATGATTGAAATGAGCACACAATCAGGAACAAACCCTGGTGTGTGTCTCTGTTGTGTCCTGCAGGCTGGAGCTTTACGCCAAAGTGCCCAATCTGAGGATCCTGGCCTGTGGGGGAGACGGGACGGTGAGCCGAACTTAACCAACTTCATACCAGCCCCATTCACGCTGCCTTTTCAAGACGCTATATTTACACCCTGTGACGTTTGACCTCCACTCGTGTGGAAACTTCTGACCCCCGATCAAAAGGAAGCACATGAGGAAACTTGTGGAGACAATTTGGAACAAACTGAAGGAAACAGAGGCTTTTATTTATTATTTATTAGTGTAATGCAGTATTCAATTGTCTTTCCTGTCTCTTTATCAGTGAGACCATGTCTGCTTTCATTCTTACTCTGAGTCGTCAATCATCTTCAGCCGTTTGTGCAGATTGTTGTTCTCAGATGTTTTGGATGGTCACGTGTGTCCAGGACCTTCATGATCTTGGACTTCGTCTCTGCCTTCACCAAATCTTTGGTGTCATTCACATGCAGTGTTCCCCACACCTCAGTTAATGCACCAAAAGAATTCAGCTGCTGATTTGATCAATTTTAACAAAAATTTTCAATTAATGCATTTCTTAAGGTCATCATTTTCTGACACCTCCACATCAACACAATCAGCAGCCACAGCTTCAGTGAACTAAAGATGTCACTTATTTATTTATTTAACGTTCATGTGTACAAGGACAGTATGAGCGAGAGAGCGCTGCAGGGCTACAGCATTTAGGGCCTGAGCTCAATTTCAATGCCCGTCCCTTGTTGGGCATTTACAGACATAAACACCAATAAATGCTGAATAAAAAACAACAATAAACAAACTCAACAATTACAGACAGAACAACACAAACTAATACAACTAGAAAGCACTCAGAGAGCACAAACCTCCGCCAAGGTAGCTCAGGGATAAAGTTACCATCATAATATAATCTATGACCCTGAAAACCCACCCCTAGCACTCAGAACCATGTTGATATCATTATTAGTTACACCGTTATTGAGCAAAAAACATTGTTCACTAATGGTGGTTATCTGGATCACCACCAAAATCTAATCATTTTTAAGTTGGGCCATTACCAACATCTCCTGTAAGTTTCAACAAAATCTGTCCAGTAGTTTTTGTGTAATCTTGCTAACAAGCAAACAAACAAACACCGGCAGAAACAGAACCTCCTGCAGGTCAAACAGGAAGATCATGAATGACTCTTCAAAAGTGTTTCAGGTTCAGTTTGAAATGGTTCCAGTCTGGATCCAGCTCAAACAGCCATAATTTTGTCATAATAATCATAATAATAAGATAATCAATGATTATTTTTGATCATATTTCCTTCAGCAGCGTCAGAGATGCTTCATGCAGTCATTAAAGCTCTGCATGTTTCTGATGGAGGTGTTTCTTTCTGTTGGTGTCCAGGTGGGTTGGATCCTGTCCGTGTTGGATCAGTTGAAGCTCCGCCCCCAGCCCCCCGTGGGGATCCTTCCTCTGGGGACGGGGAACGATCTGGCTCGGACCCTCAACTGGGGAGGGGTGAGATTTTCCACTGAGTATTAAAAATCAGAAATATTAAGGGAAACATGAATCCAAGAGGAGTCTCAGATCATCATGTATTTCAGGGATACACGGACGAACCAATCACTAAGATCCTCTCTCACGTGGAGGACGGGAACATCGTCCAGCTCGACCGCTGGAACCTGAATGTAGAGCCGAACCCGGAGGCTCAACCGGAGGACCAGGACGAACACCGGACAGATAAGGTGTGTGCCTCAGGAGAGCTCACTCACAGGACATCTGTAACTGCTCTTCTTTATAACGTTTGTCTCACGTCCCTCAGCTTCCCATCGATGTCTTCAACAACTACTTCAGCCTGGGCTTCGATGCTCACGTCACGCTGGGCTTCCATGAATCCAGAGGTCAGTAAATAGCCCGTCAGCCAATCACATCCAAGGTCTGTCTTTTAATCCCTGCAAACAAGTGAAAAACTTGGGTGTTGCATTTAATCTTAACCTCTGCATGAGCCACACATACAAGATGTTACCAAAAAGGCATTTTATCATTTAAAGAACATCTCCAGAGTGCAGCAGTTTCTCTCTCAGGCCAAAGCAGAGACTCTTATTCATGCCTTTATCACCTGTAGGATTGATTACTGCAATGCCATCCTTTCTGGTCTTCCTAGTAAGAACATCTCACAGCTTCAGCTCCTACAAAACTCAGCTGCAAGGACGAAGACCAGAAAGAGAGCCCCGTCACCCCGATTTTAAAGTCTCTGCTTTGGCTACCTGTGCCTTTGTTTTAAATCCCTTAATGGTCTTGGTCCATCCTAGTTATCCGATTTGCTTTTACCGTATGAGCCTAGTAGAGCCCTCAGGTCTTCAGGTAGTGGTCTCTTAATAGTTCCCAAACTTAGATTGAAAACATACGGTGATGCTTAACTTTTAACGCTTTATTACCTTTATTACGTCTTATGGTTTTATCAGTTTAGCCTCAGGTCCTGTGTTTCCTCATTTTTAGTTCCAGATAGCGTTTCTTCAGTCATCTATGCAGCAACTCAATGCATTTAGGCATGTAGACATGGTCCATATGACCTGCTGGTGTTCAAACTGAGCATCAGGATGGACAAGAAAACTCATTTTTGAGCCTCTGAACGTGGCGTGGTTACTGGTGCTTCAGAAACTGCTGATCTACTGGAGCGATCACACACTTCCATCTCTAGAGTTTAGAGGATGGTCTGAAGAGGAGAAAATATCCAGTGAGCAGCAGCTTTCTGAGTGCTGATGTCAGAGGAGAAGGTTAGAGTTGTTGGAAATGATAGAAAGACAACAAGACCTCAAACCATCTCTGAGCACACGTCCAGTCTTATAGCAGATGGACTACAGCAGAACACCACACCAGGTGCCACTCCTGTTTTGTCAGGTTTTCTTCACAAACTTGCATTTTTAGCTTTTTAACTGGATCGCAGACTGCTTTAAGGGAGTGGGAGGGCTGCGTGTGGCCCGCGGGCTGCCAGTTGCCCACCCTGGCTGTGATAAACGTCTTTACAGCAGTTCAGCAAACAGCTTCAGTCTAGATACATATTTCAGAACTCTCCCTGAACGGGTGAAGATCATTTTATGTTGTTCCTGGTTTAGTTTTATTAAGGAGTTTTGGTTTTGGGGAGTTAGGAAATGATGGACATATGGAGAAGCCAACGCAGTGTTTCTATTTGTCAGACGGCCTGGAGTCCCGCCTTAGCTCGTCCTCTCTGTCAGTAGGTTGATCTGAAGTTCAGTTGAAGGTGCTGACTGTATGGATTGTCTTAAACAATGTAATCAAACAGCTGCCATCACTCGGCTCGTGTGTGGGCTGCTTTACAGAATGGCAGAATGAGCATGAACTGATCCACAGGGTTACACGTTATTGTGTTTTTTTTGTTTTTCTACTGAAGCAGAGAAAATCAAATCAGCTGTAGGTGTGAAATCTACCTAATGAGTTTGATCTAACCAGAGCAGGTGTACTTTTGTTTGTTTTATGAAGACAAAGTGAATTCATTCACCGATTCTGTATTTTTTCTGTAGTTTTGGTCTTCAGTGCCGCCAAAGCAGATCCATCAATCACTTGAATATTTTGTTTTTCTTTCAGAGGCGAATCCAGAAAAGTTCAACAGCCGCTTCAGGAATAAAATGTTCTATGCAGGGGTGAGTGAACTCAGCTGTACGATCTTCTTACTTCAGAAAATACTGAACCATTTGGTTGAAGTCCAGAGTTAAATAAGACATTCAAACTGGATTAAAGCACAAACAGCTTCCAGTCATTGGCGCCCTTTTCTCGCTGTGTTTGAGTTCTGAAATCAATAATGTTTGAGTTTATCAATATAGCTGTGGAGCCTCGTAGGTCCTGCTTCATAACATCATTTTTTAAAACCTCTGATAGGCTCAAATCCATCAGGTGTTGTAGGGAGGACATAAACCCAGTTCACAGAGGCTCCATGCAAAAGCACTGCAACCAAACTCCCCTGTATTCACATCCAAAGACATTCACGTTAAATATGTGAAGCTGTAATATCTGTGTCAATTTACACTGCAATATGGAGTATGACCCACCTACACACAAAGGCACTCGCAGCACTCCTCTCTCCATTATCAATCCTCTGTTACTACTTCTGGAGGGAACAGAGAGGGGATCACTTGTTACGCCTTGAAACTGCAGTTTGAATTGAGCTACAAACTCAAACCATCACATACCGGTCTCTGCAGCAGGGAAAATCCTCCTCATCTGCTCTAAACAGTCGTGAAAAGCTCACCCAGACTTTGTCAAAATTTAATCAGTTTTTAAATCCTCCTGAAGTCAGCATTAGCATTTTGCTTACTCCGGCATTTTAAAGTTGGTGTTGTGAGGACTCCCAAGATATTTTACGATCATCAACATACACTTTCCCGTCCAAATATCCGTTATATAAATAAAAACGTGCCTTGATATTTATATTGTGATGTGTTCACTAACAGCTCTGAGAAATGACACTTAAATAACCTAGTGAAATGTCATGTGATGCGTTTAAATGTAAAATCAAGAAAATAAAGTGTTTGACTATAACGTTGATAATTTCAGCTGTTTGCAGGTCAGATGTTTTTTTTCCCAACATTGTTTAATAGATATTACAGATGTTCCCAAGGGACACTTGAACAGCTATTTATTCAGTGTTTTTATTTGATGTATGTTTAATTAAAAATCATAAACAGCATCAAGAAGTTTTATGGAAATGTATTTTCTGCTAATATGAAGAAATTGTCTTGGAATGAAAAACAGCCTTTTCTCCTTGATAACTCCTCGCTGTTCTCCAGAAAGGCCTCAAATGCCTCAGAACGAATAATACTGTATTAAAAAAAATTAAATGTCCAAGTTGTCAAAACTGAAGCTAAAACCAGGAGCAGAAACACAGAGTATGTACTGAACCTCGGGCCGAGCGTGTTGCTGCATCTCTTGTGTATTCGAGTGTTCTGGTTATCGTTTGGTCATATCCAGTCTGTGGTGTTTAATGCTCACAGAAAAGCTTAATAATATTTACATTCATACATAATCAGTCATATTATCCTCATCTCTGATCGCTGCATCTTATCTGGGCAGCAGCTGTGAGGTTTGACCTCCTCCTGGAGCTCCTCAGGGAGCTGAACCTGGTTTCTTCAGCCTGAAACAGCCATGTTTTGAAGTCAATGTTTAAGAGCCAAAACACAATCACGAGGTTCTGTTTTAATGTTTCCATGTTTGTGTCTCAGACGGCGTTCTCCGACTTCCTCAGCGGGAGCTCCAAAGACCTCGCCAAACACATCAGGGTGGTGGTGAGTTCATTATAAAGTCATCTTCCTCTTATAAATGGAGTAATATCTACGATAAACTTTAATAAAACACAAAGATATAACTGACAAGCTGATCGTCTTTAAGGCCAAAACCAGAGATTATCGCAGATTTGACCAGAACTTTTTAAGATAAACCCCTTTTTTTTTTGCTGATATTAGATTTTTTTTTGATGATAATCGATATGCCAGTATTGTGAAACTTATTTGAGCTGCTGCTGATATTAATACTGATATATGGAAATAACTGTCACAGCTTTATTATGTTCAAATGTACTTTTCGTAACAGCTCAATCGTCTCTTTTAATGCACTGATATGCCAAAGTGCAGGCAGATAATCAGCCCAACTTATGAGCTTCTACTTAATGATTAAGGGAAAAATTGAAAAGTCCACAAAGTTAAAGTAAATATATAAGAATGAAATTCTTGCAGTAAATATCAGCAGGTTTTTTTATATCAGCATTTATGGAAATCAAGCTTTAGAAGCAACTAATATCACCTACACATAATAGGCATGTCTGGTCCTTCCTCTGCAGCGTCACTCCATAAACTGACACCAATACTGCATCAATAACATCGTGTTTCCCTGATTGGATATACTTTTCTGTTAACATGAGAAGTCATAATTTGTGCAAAAACAGCCCAGAACAAGAACTGAGTGCATAAATCTGTTTAATTTTCTAAAAGGCTGACATTTCTGTATCTTGAATATTTTTCTGTCTTCGTTTTTGTGCTTTTTTATGTTTAAAGGTGTAATTATCAGGATTAGAACAAAATATCTCCCTTTGTGTTTGATAAATTCAGAAAACATGTGTGTTTAACTTTTTAGATTGAATTATGAGACACATTTAAGTTTTTTTAATCTATTTTTATGCCGCTGTATGAAGTAGAATCTCAAACACTGTTTTAAGAGGTGTTTTTGAAAATGCTCTCCTGTTTCTGTCGTCAGTGTGACGGCACAGATCTGACGGCCAAAGTTCAGGAGATGAAGCTGCAGTGTCTCCTCTTCCTCAACATCCCCAGGTAACCTGAGCATCGAGCTGAAATCACTCACCATCTTAAAATCACTCACATCAGATTAATAAATAAAGTAATGGTCCGATCAGAGCAGCAGTCATGCAGTCCCGTCAAATGTCTCTGATCCAATCAGATCGCTCGCTCTAACCCACCCCCACATGATAACATGCAGTACAGGTGCATCTGTGACTCGTGATGTCCTGCAGGTACTGTGCGGGCACGATGCCGTGGGGTCACCCCAGCGAGCACCAGGACTTTGAGCCTCAGCGCCATGACGACGGCTGCATCGAGGTCATCGGCTTCACCATGACCAGTCTGGTGAGCTCGGTCTTCGTGTTCACTTCCCGTCTTCACACGTTACACTTCATGTTGACCCGTTCTGTTTCTGTGTGTCCAGGCCACGCTGCAGGTCGGAGGTCACGGCGAGCGACTCCACCAGTGTAAAGAAGCGACCCTGACCACCTTTAAGTCCATCCCCATGCAGGTGGACGGGGAGCCGTGCAAACTGGCGCCGTCCGTCATCCACATCAACCTGAGGAACCAGTCCAACATGGTGCAGAAGGCCAAGCGCAGGATCTCTATGCCTCACCTTAACGAGTAAGAATAATCTTTACTGTAATACAAAAATAATAATTAATTACCATAAAGCAGGTTAACACGGTGCAGGAGGCCAGACAAGGCCCAGACAAGCTCTTTGTCCATTTTTCCAAAGATTTAACACAATGGGGACGTTTTTACAGTGTTATAATAATAATAATAATTATAAACCTTCAAAAACAGAAAATAAAATAAGTATAAACTGTGAAGCCAAACAACAAGAGATCAGGAATAAAATACAAATTCAGAGGTTTAAGGAAGTTAAAGCAGATAAAAGAATAAACCAGGAAACTTTTGAAGTCATATATGAATAAACTTCATTAGTATGATTAAAATATCAGCATAAGAATATTTTTTAACACATTTTATATTTAAATTTGTGCACATAACAAATTCCAATATATGTTTAATAAACAACTGAAAAAAAAATAGAAAGAACTTGGCAGACATTTCCGGATCAGTACGTGGCTTTGGACCCATCCACACAGAGACGAAAAGGAAAAGACAGACAGGGGCTCAGAAGTATTTTGAAAATATAATGTGATATATAAACAAGTGAAATAACTAAAGCAAACTCAGTAAAGTACAACTAATACGTACATAAATACATAACTAATATGTATACTTACATATATCCACATATTTACCTAAAAAAACAAGGACCAAGAAAGATGAGGAAGTAGTGAAGGGAACATGAGCAGCAGAGATTAAATGTAAATTATTAACTGAGAAATAAACAAGATGAAATAAATAACTAACAAAATGAGCAAATGTTTACATGAACAAACAAAGCATCATGTAAATAGAACAAATGTTCTAGACTAGGGTCACCTGGTGAAGGTTACTATGACAGGGGGTTCTCTGATTCTGATTGGTCGGCCAGTCGACCAGTTAGAGAGCCAACAATGAGTCACATGGGCACTTTATGGGTTAGACTGACAGTTTTATTGCTAAACGAGCACTGATCCAAATTAGACAATGATGTGTGCTTAATACTGTTCAGTAGAAAAAACTGGGTCTGCATGCCCGCCTCAACGAGACCTTCGGTTCTACTGTTCAAAAATAAATGGATTAAATGTTTATATCCATTAATTTATATTCTCTTATGTGTGTGCAGTCAACAGCCGGTCCCAGAAAAGCTTCAGATCAGAGTGAACAGGATCAGCATGGCGGCGTACGAGGCTCTGCACTACGACAAAGACCAGCTGAAGGAGGCCTGTGAGTCAGGAAAGGGTTAAATATCTGCTCGTCCTCTTCCTGATGAAGGCTCTAAAATCCTGATGAGTGGCAGAAAACTGGATCATCAGGGTTTTAGAGATTTAATGAATAAACTAAAGAAAACAGTGGTCTGATAGTTAGTGAGTTAACCTTTAAAATGAAGACTTTCCTGAACAGGGCTGATGTTTAATTTAACAGAAAAAAACATTTCTGGTGTTTATGTCTGATCGTCTCACTGTCAAACTGGATTTTCATTTATTTATTTATTTACTTGTTTGTTTGTTTTCTGCAGCGATGCCGCTCGGCGTGATCACCGTCCCCGGAGACAGCGACCTGGAGACCTGCCGCCTGCTGATCGAGCGTCTCCATGATGACCCGGAGCAGGTACTTCTGATATCAAGCTTTATTCTGAACATATTTAGATCATTTATTGGAGAGATGAATCACCTTCACTCTGTCTGCTCCGCAGGACGGCGAGGAGATGAAGGGAGAGGCAGTGTCTCCTCAGAAACTCTCCATGAAGTGGTGCTTCCTCGACTGTGAGTCCAAACAGAATTTTATCAGCCAAGGTCTACGGGGGAGAAATGCCTGTGACATCCTGCAGTGACCGCTGTGCTAACCTGTAAAACCTTAACGAAAGCAGAACACGATGATTTCAAATCCTTTCTGACCGATATTCAACTGAATACCACCAACGACAAGATAATTAATGTTCAAACTGATAAACTTTGTATTGCTGTTATGCAAATATTCACTCATTTTAAATTTGATGCCTGCAACACCCTCAAAAACACTGAGGACACCAACTGTTGGAGCTTGGAGGTGAATTCTTTCTCCTTCTTGTTGATGTTTGTCTTCAGTGTCTCAACAGTCCAGGTCTCATTTGTTTGTCTTCATGATGCTCCTCACCTGTTCAGTGGACAGGTGTGGACTGCAGCAGGTCAGTCTAGTCCCTGCTGTTGTAACTTGAGCAGAATGTGTCTTCATTGTCCCTGAAAAAGATGGATGGCAGCATGTTGCTCCTAAACCTGTATGTACCTTTCAGCATTAATGGAGCCTTCACAGATGTGCAGGTTACCCATGCCATGGGCACTAACACCCCCCCATACCATCACAGATGCTGTCTTTTGACCTTTGCTCTGATAAGAGTCTGGATGGTCCTTTTCCTCTTTAGCCCGGAGGACACCACGTCCATGATGTCCAAAAACAGTCTGAAATGTGGACTCAGACCACAGCAGACTTTTCCACTTTGCCTCAGTCCATCTCAGATGAGCTCGGCCCAGAGACGCCGGCGGTGTTTCTGGGTGTTGTTGATATTTGTCTTTGTCTTTGCATGGTAGAGTTTGACCTTGACCTTGTAGTTGTAGAGATGAAGTGTGTTAACTGACAATGGTTTTCTGAAGTGTTCCTGAGCCCACGTGCTGATGTCCTTTACAGGATGATGTTGGTGTTTCCCCTGTCCCAGCTTTTTTTGAACGTATTGCAGACATCAAATTCAAAATGAGTGAATATTTGCTAAAAGAATCAGTTTGAACATTATATATCTGGTCTTTGTTTCTGTTCTCTGGTTTTATTTACGTTTTACATGACGTCCAAACTTCATTGAAACTCCTCATGTTCTGTTTTTACTGAAGAACATTTAAGGTCATTGATGAGGTCACATCTCTCATTGTCCTTCCTGTAACTGATGTTTCCAGCTGTTTCCTGTGTTTGACTTTCAGGTACGACTGCAGATCGTTTCTACAGGATCGACCGAGCTCAGGTGAGCCATGAGACAGTCACTTAAAGAAGAGGGGACACCTGTGTTTCAGGGTTTTAGGGGAAAATGAACACAGCATGAAAAATAGCTTTAACTCTGCTAACTACAGACTCAACACGCTGGCCTCTGCAGCCGGAAAAATCCTCAGTCTGCTCAAAACTGCTCCACACTTAAACTTTGTCAAAGTCCGTCGGTTGAAAATATGAATCCGTTTTGTCCTCAAGTGGGATGATTGTTTGAGACAAACTTAAGGAGCCTTAAGCTGTGCTCAAACCAAACGCAGAAAAAAATAGTGGCGTCAACTCTTCCTGTGACAAAGTTTTGTGCACCTATTCACTGGTTCGAATCGTTCATATTTACTGAGGTGAATTTTCACAGAGTTTCACCACGATGTTGTTGAATCTGCCCGTCCACAGACCCACTTCTCCTCTCCACGGTCTCTCTCTTTGGTGCTCCGGTGGTTCTTCTGTGAAGTTTGTCACATTTTCTCTGCTGAAAAACTCTGGAAAATCATCACTAAGACAGAAAACACTCCAGTATCAGCTCTCTGCTGTGCTGTCTGACTTCTGGTCCATGTGTCTCCTCTCTGTAGTTTGGCCGCTGAAAACTAAAATAATCGTGTAGAGGGGCTCTGATGTTTACTTCCTCCTCTGTCTGTGATGTCATCTTCATTACAATTCACTCTCAAAGCTGACTGGCTATTGCACCACAGCTTCAGGCAAATTTGATGCTGAAATTGGATTGGACTGAATTGGCAAAAAGGCGAGGTTTCAATCACTTGTTTGACAATTTTGCTGAAAATTGTCTGTGAATTCTGTTTCATCCCTTCACTTGTAATGTATCTTTAATACGCCATAAACTAAAATTTGCATTTCAACGATTGGACATCAGTGGTTACATTATGTGTTCAATGACAGCTCAGAAGAATAATGATTAAGCAAACTGTGCTCAAATGTAATTTCAAAGTAAACAGAATTTAGTATTTGTCCAAAGACTTGAATAATCACAGATGTTTGGCTGTTAAAATGTGTTTGTTTGTTTTTTGTTTTAACAGCACTTTAAAATAGATATAACAGATTTAGAAACATTTTTTTAATTTTAATTTAAACAAAAACTGCAGAAAGGATTTTTGTAGATTTTTTTTTTGCTTAAAATTGAAAAAAAATTTTTTTAGGAATTCTTCAATAAGCCCGTGCTATTTTTTATGTTTTACTGTTAAAATTGGTAAAACTGTCCTAAAATGCCTCAGAATGGAGAAGAATTAAAGGTAAATCATCACTTCAGTGGCCAAGGCTGTCCAAACCTGTGGCTAAGTGTTTTTCTGCGTCTCTTTCAGGACCTGGTTGTGTTGACATAATATCAACATTTCCAAGAGCCTTTGGGTTTGAATATCGATAAAAATGTTGAAATAAACTCATAAAAGAGTCTCAAACATTCTGCATGAGAACAAAAATGAAAACAGGAGCACAAGTCACTTCAGAAAAGGTTTGAGTGTGTTTGGAACAGGACGCGTCCTTTAGCTCTTCCTCCTCAGCTCATCACAGAAAACCTCAGTTTGAGATTTTTAATAAATAAATGTCCGAATGTGTCATCATATCAAAAAAAACTTTGAGACAAACAGAAGAGTGAATGTGATCATCTCCGTTGCTCCGCCGTCTCTCCTCCAGGAGCACCTGAACTACGTGACGGAGATCTGCCAGGACGAGCTCTACATCCTGGACCCGGAGCTGGTTGCCAAGGAGACAGTGGGGACGTCCCCAGGTATGCCCGACCTGGTGGACTCTGAGGGACATGTGGGGCAGCAGAGACAGTTCGCCTTTCCGTGCTCGCCGTCCTCCCCGGGCACGCCGACCTCCTCTGCGACGCCACGGTGAGGAGACCGAAACGCTCTCACATTTATTCTCCTTAAAGGTCCACGTCCGTAAATTAATGTTCTTTGCCTCTGATGTTGTTGAAGGGTCTTGTGGAGCAGGGGAATATGACACCCGTACTAAGGTCTCAGCTCAGAGAAGTGCTCTGTTTTTACTTCCTGGGGTTTACAATGTCACAGCTATACAAGCTCCGCCTACATGAGTGTTTTCTGCTAGTTACAGAGACGCCATGACTGTGGCCTCCTCCCCTCTCCACCAGGCATAACTTGGACAGCCAATCAGAACAGAGCTTATTATCACAGCCTCCTGTAGCTCCGCCCCCTCAGATCAGAGTGTTTCCAAAGGAGAGAACAAAAGAGTTCCTCCTACAGCAGAGATCATCAGCTACATTTGAACAAGGGCCAGTCTTGACAAAAGCTCTTGGGGCCAGGTCAAAAAATAATAACGATTAAAAACAATCATTTGTTCTAGCATAGTTGACATGGTTTTAGTTTAGCATTTTGCATTTTTGATATGAATCAACAGTTTTTAGCCTTTCAAAGTGAGATCAGTCCCATTAACCCATCCATAGGGAAATTTAGACTTTTCAGGGGTCGTCATATTTCCAGTATAGTTCTGATATATATTTATTTTCAGGGTTTGGCTGATATTGGCTGACTACAGATCATACACGAGGGAAGTGATCACTGCTCTGCAGGGACAAAAAATATATTTTTCAATTGGCTTCATTCAAATATCTTTAATTAATACACACCAGGACTTGGACCTTTAACTTGATTTTAGGTTTTCAGGACGATCGAAGGCTAATTACCTCCTCCTGTTTATAACGTGTTTGTCTGTTTGTGAGAAAGATAAAAAATTACAGATGAATTATGACGACATTTCAGGGACTGTAGGTCATGGATCAAGAGAGAGTTGATTTTTTAAGAGTGCATTTTCAGTGAAGAGGCCAAAAACTGACCTGTCTCACAATGTGAAAAACCAGGTTTAAGTCTGGATCCAGATCCAGATTCATTTTCTGGACCTCAGTCTGAGCCTAGTCTGGATCAGGGGAGCATGTGGACTCACCTGGGCGGCCCCCGTACTTGCCTTGGTGGAGGTTTTTGCGCTCTGAGCACCTCGAGTTTAATAATCAAACCCTCACAAAGTTTAAGAACCTAGTATTTACTTTTTAAAGTTTTTGTCTTTGAGAGAAACTTTTCATAAAGGTAAAAACTTCTCAGTCCGACTCGAGGCAGGACTCCAAACCTCTGTCTGTAAAGACTAAACTCACGTGTATGTAGATGCATGTGTGTAGAGTGTGAAGTTGTTGCCTCCCTAACTTCACAGTCAGTGGGCAACTGGTGTTTGTTCTCTCAACGTGTGACGATTGCTGTTAGTTAGTTAGTGATTTATTTCATTCATATATCTGAAATAAAACATTTTCATACAAGCATATAATTGAATGAAAAGGAACAGAAAGAAGAAAAATCTTATATTATCTGCCCCTTTTACACACATAAAAAAATATTTCAAAAACAACAAAACAACAACACAATGATCAACATAATTCGCAACAACAATAATAATAGAATAAAACAGCTGTCATCAACACTACTGGTCTCAAATCCTTTTTGATTCTCAATGACAACAACAAGCAACAACAACCAAAATAATACTAATAATTATAATGTTTGTGAGACTTCATCAATCACAAAAATGGTAATGGTACTTACTTAACATACTGCCCTTTAATGTTCTTTTAAATGTAAATTTTGATATGGATTGTTTAATTTCTTTGGTTAGATTATTCCATAAATTAACCCCTTTAACAGAAACACAACAACCCATAATTTTTGTCCTAAATTTTGTTTTTTTAAAAATCTCTATTCCTTTTAAATTATAATTACTTTCTCTTTTTTCAAATCTTTTCTGAAGATTAATGGGTAACCATCTTTTATGTGCTTTAAACATAAATTGCAAGATACAATAATCTACTAAATCATGAAATTTTAACACTTTTAACTGAAGAAATAATGAGTTTGTTGGATCTCTATATTGTTTTCTAGTAATTACTCGAATAACTCTTTTTTGCAAAATAAAAATAGACTTCGTATATGTTTTGCAGGCATTTCCCCAAACTTCAACACAGTAGGTCAGATATGGAACAATCATAGTATTGTATAAAATATACAATGCTTCATTATCCAATGAATCCTTTACCTTATGTAACATCGCAATTACTTTTGATATTTTATAAAAAGAAAAGAGGCACACACGTTGAGCTGATGTTATCTTCTCCGCAGGAGGGTTTATTCTTCCTCTACTACAGGTATCATTCATTAAACGTACACAAATGACCATTTACTTCAGTTCCATTCACATTTCATGGCCTTAACTTCTTTGTACAATAACAACATCCATCTCACTTAAGCTTAACTTTACAAACTTTCAGTCAATATTATTTTAATCCATGCCAACAGTCTTTTAGAAATACATTCAACATAAAATGAACTTGAGCCCTTTGTTTTTAAATAAAAATAAAGAATAAAATAAAAAAAAAATATCAATGAACTTGTTTTTAAGATTTTCTGTAACATGGAACATTTATAACACCACTAAAACACATGAACTTTAATTTATGTTTAAGTCCATACATCTCTTTTCCTCTTTTACTGTTGTTTCATTCTGTTGTTTCTATTTCTCCACAAAATAACTGCATTTATCTATAAAACAAATGCATTTACCTTTGTCCTTTAAACAACAGACTAAATACAGGGTGCCGTGCTCCTTTAATGGCGCCGTTCATCACTTAACTCTCACACAGGCCGCCAGAGAAATTCACTAATCACACATAAAGTAACTTCTCTGGTCTTGGCATTGAAACACAACATTATCCGTTAACAACGAATATTTACCAGAAAATAACAATGCAGAAAAAACATCTCAAAGTGAAGAGTGAATTAAGATCACAGTATATTATTTTCTAATGTGCAATCACCAGTTTCTCAGTTGTTTTGGTTTAGCTTTCCACACAGTTACTACTCCACAGTCCAAGTCCGCTAGCATTAGCATCGGTTAGCATGCAGCCGCGAGTCACTGTTTGTACACATTTCATCCCAAAAACCGTTTCAGTTCGTTTATGTAAACGTCCGATAAACGATGTATTCTTCTGTAAATGACTGCATTCGACAAACATTTAGAAGTGTTTTTACTCACCTGTGATAAAAAGAAAAGAGGCACACAGGTTGAGCTGATGTTGAAGGTTTGTTCTTCCTCAGTGTGCGCACACTTCTCTACACCACCAGCGCATTGCGCCATCTGGCGTCTGGATGTGGAACAGCACTATCGAAACTGAAACTGCTCCAAAAACCACAGGAGTGATTGTATTAGCAAAATATAAACAACATGTATTTTTAATCTTCATGTGTCTTCACCTCCCTTCAAAGGCACAGCAGAGTTTTATTCTCTATCAAATGTTCATGTGTTTGGGCTCCAGGCTGAGGGAGTTTCAGAGGAAGAGGATCTCCAGCGACAGCTCAGTGGCCGACGCTCTGTCCGAGAGCTCGTCGAAGACCGCCCTCTGCAGGTAAGACTGAGAACTGCATCAGCCCAACATCACGCTGTAACACTGGAGGTCTGCTCTGGAGGTTTAATCTGATTTTTAAAGAATTAAACCTCTCAAAGCTCACACACAGAGGCTGATGCTTTCATTTCTTTATTCACTGTCAAATCTCCAGAGTGAGGGAAACATGATGGAGGCTTTGAGCCCAGAGGAGGACCTCCAGGTTCTTCATCTCCTTAAAAAAACAAAACTAATCTCAGGAACATAATCGCTGGTTTATCATCCATCATTTTGTGAGGAAGGCCCACCATCGCCATGTCAAGCCCCTCTGCTCTGACGCTCCATAGCTGATCTTTAGCTTCAGTATTTTTATCTTCAGGTTGTTGATGGCTGTGGTTTAAAGACAGGTGAGGAAGTTCATCAGATGGCATTTGGTTTATGATATTCACGTGCACACTGTTTCTGAACATACAGAGAGTGTAACAGATTTATTTAAGCCGTTAAAGGGGTTGTTGTTGCTCAAACGTTTTGAACAGGAGTGAGGAATTATAACTGAATTCAGCTTTTTATAACCAAATCTGAGCCTCACTGTGCTGCTGTGACAAACATTCAACCACTAAAACTGATTTATCTGACCAGGAGTGAAGTGAATAACTATAACCTGACATCTTTCTGTCATTCTTTCTGTGTGTTTGATCTAATTGTTTTTTGTAGATTAAATAAATTGATTAAAATCAAGAATCAGATTTGGTTTGAAATAATAATTCTTGAGCCTTTTTTGACCTTTTTCATTCTTATTGTTCACATTATTTTAGGTGTTTGTATGGTTACATGTATATGGAAACGCCTTTGGCATAAAATCAATATCAGTGATATCAGCTGTAATTAGGCTCTACTAGTACTCAAGTTTGGAGTACATGTACTCAGTTTTGGTCTAGTGCACAAGTAGACTTTACCAGTAAAGCAAAAGGTGTCACTAGTACTACTAATAGACTTAAAATGTTCACTAGTACTACTAGAAAGCCTTATATGCTAATAAGGGGGCAGGGAAAAGCAAATCCAGGCTTCCCATTGGCTTTCAAAAATATTACAACCAACCAGGGTGCTGGATTTGGGTATAATCCCTCCTACTCCTACAGCAAACAATTTTGTGTTACTAGTACTACTAGCAGAGCTTTGAGTTTTTACTAGTAACATTTTTAGTCTACTAGTACTACTAGGAAAGCCAAAAAAATCACTACTAGTACTAGTAGAAAATGTAGCAAAAGAAGTAGGAGGGAGTTTAATTGTTCTATAATTATTATATATTATAATTATGATATAAGGCTTACTCGTAGTTCTAGTGACATTTTTTGCTTCCTAGTAAAGTGTATTGGGCACTATTTGACCAAAACTGAATACACGTACTCCAAATTTGAGTACTAGTAGAGCTGAACTACGGTTCATATCACTGATGTCAATTTTATTCCCAAACAGCTTTCTGTGCTATTATTACCCAGCCCTACTTTAAGTGCGTACAGTTCAGCTTGTTTTGACTCTCGTGGTCCTGATGATGAGCCTAAAGAAGGAGGAAGTGAATCAGAGGAGATGGAGGATAATGACACAAACTCTGATCAGGAGTGAGCAAACACTGGCCCGTGGTCCAAATCCGGCCCAGCAGTGATGATTCCTGGTCTCTGGATGGTGACTGTTAATTACTCAGATATATTCTTCATCATAAAGAGACAGAAAAAACATAAAAGAGCCAATATTCTGTTGGGGAGGTTAGTGTGGTGTTTATCACTTCATCAGTGCATCAGAACAGCCTCAAACCCAGGACTGAGCTCCGATTTTAGCTCTTCTTCCACAAACTAAACATGCTGCAGCTTTCATGGACTGATCTGTTTGCTTTTGACCTTTCACCCTCCATGTCACCACCTGTCTGTCTGTCCGTCTGTCTGTGAAGGAGAGGAGCAAAGATCATTAATGTCCATCGCTCCAACACCACGCTGGCCAATTTCAGGCCCATCATTAGGTACGACCACAGCCCCTCCGTGTGTTAGTGTGCTCTGTGTGTATGTACTCCATTTGTTTAAGTAATAAATACTGTCAATATTTGTTTGAGTAAGAAGATGATTTTTAATATTTATAACTAAAGTTGTTCGTCTCCTCTCTTGGACAGTCCCTCCAGTGCTACCTCACACGACCCTGAACAAGGTAAAAGTTTGTTTTAAAACAGTAAATTAGTTTTTAATAAACTCAGATAATGATAATGATCATGTTAATAATAATAATAAGTATAATGATGATTAAATATATCTTAATAATGATAATGATAATCTTAATGATAATAATAATAATAGATACTCCAGTTTCAATGTTTTGAAACTTGAGCAGAAATGTCCAAATAAAGACAAATGTTCAAACATTGATTTATTTTTTGTTTGTTTGCCTGTTCTATCAGATTTATTACAAACAGAGGATCAGTATTAATTGTATTTTTATGTATTATTTCCAGATGCTGAGCTAATAAACTGCATCAAGACTGAAGACCTGAACAGAGTGAGTCTGGATGATTAAACTCTAACATCAGTTTCTTGATCCAGTCACTTAAACTGACCTCCCATTTGTGTTGTTGTTGTTGTTAAATTTTTGTTGTTGTTGTTGTTCCTGAAGCTGACGGAGCTCCACCAGCAGGGGGCCGACCTCCTGCTGCAGGACGCCGCCGGCTGCACGCTGCTGCATCACGCCGTGGAGGTTGGCAGCAAAGAAATCCTCAAATACCTCATCGACAATGGTGAGAGGCAGGCCGAGTCCAGAACTGAAGTACTGCATCTCCACCAGAGAGAAACAGACTTTAGATCAAATAAAGAAAAATAATTTAAGAAAACTTGAATTAAAAATGCAGAACATGTCATGACAGCAAAGCTTAATAATGAAGAGAGGGACAGGAATATAGAAATGATTTTATCTTAGATATTAAAATAATATGAATAGGGTGAGAACATGACCAACAAGGAATAGAGGAACATGTCATGGTGTTATTCTTGTTTAATTTTAAGTATTTTTAAAAAATAAATATAAATGAATAGACTCTTCTCTGTTTTTGTGAATCAGTTTCCTTAAGTTGCTCATGCAGGTCATATAAAGAAGCAGAGATGACATGTTTAGGTCAATATAATTTGTTTTTTGACGTTTGGAGAAACTTGAATTTTTAATTAAAAAATAAAAGAGAGGGTTATTGTATTTTAATAAAACTTGTTCTGTCTGCTGGACACATCAGGATCAACAAAAAGCTCCTCATTTTCCTCCACAGTTGTATTATTATTATTATTGTTATTATTATTATTATTATTATTATTATTATAATTATTATTATTATTATTATTATAACTCTAATATGTCCGTTTTATGGTTAAAAAAGGATAAAATCCAGATTAAGGCTGCACTGAGTGTTTCCCTAAATTATCTTTAAACCAGTGCTGCTGTTTCCTCAAGTGGCCACTAGGAGGCGTAACAACCAACACATCAGTCTGTCAGAGAAGGAGCTCCTGCTGAACAAACTCATAAAACTTCTTCTTCTCACATATTAAATGATTTTCTGTGTTCATTTACCTGAAACATATATTTCATTGACTTTATCCTTTTAAAATGACGACATTCAGTTATTGTTCCTCTTACTTACAAAAATCATTCATCATGGATTTTGTTCTGCTGATATAAGAACTTTTATTAAGCAAATAAACAAATGTGTTATTGTTTTTATAACTCTATTTTTAACTGGAAGCATCAGTTTGAATCAACACAACATGAAGCTTTATGTACTTAATTATTTACTTTTGTTTGTGAGCGTTTTCAGGATTCTCATGAAGTTTTCGAGCTCAGACCATAAATAACAGGATGCTTCTGTTAAACATCATGAAACCCTCGCTGTGGTTTAAATAATGTTAGAAACAGTTAAAAAGAAAGTTTAAGTCTGTTTAAGGTGTGAGGACAGACTTTCCCACCGTGCAGCTGCTTGTTATGCCGTAAAAATGTGAGCTATTTGGTTGTCTAACACAGACTGGTTGCTCTGGTGTCTGTCAGACGTGTTCAGAACGTCATGTATGTGAAACACGTTAAACATCCCTCAGGTAACGACACAACGAGCTGCTCCAGTGTTCTGCGGTTATTTTAGGGGTGAGTGATAACTGAGAACTTTCTGATCTGACAGACAGGAGAGCCTGTGATTGAGGGTTTGTGGTCCGTTTGGTTCTGCAGGATTTCTCCTCTGATGTGACCGTCAGTCTTTGTTTGGCGTTTGCGTCAGAGAAAACTGATGTGAGACAGCGTGGAAACAGCTCTACTTACAGATTACTTAGAGATAATGTCTCCATTGTTGTCTTTTTCTTGTTCTTATTGTTTTTTCCCTCATCTTTGGTCCTCCTCGTCTCAGTTTATGTCGCTGGGTTCTTGTCTTGTCGACTTTAATTTTTTCTGTACATCCTTATTAAAATCTGTATCAGCATATCAGATACCTGCCACCCTCGTGCCTCCTTAGCTCTGATGGTTCCTGTTCTTTTGGGTTTATTTTGCTGTTTGTGTTTGTGAAGCTTCTTTGTCTTAAATTCTGCTTCTTGTTGTTGGTTTGCTGTTTTCACGCTGAAGTTCGTGTGCTTGGTCTTCTGTTTCTGTCTGTCTGTTAAAGCATGCATAACTGTGTTTTTAAAAGTGGAATACAAATACAATGATTACTATTAAAGTTATGTAACTTTTAAAGTCATCCTCAAGCATCGGTGAGTGAATGGGTAGGTGTGTTTGTGATGGAAAAACGCTCTGAGAGCTGAAATGAAAGCTCAGGTCCATTTACTGTGTCCTTGGAGATGCTCTCCATGTTTGCTTAGAGCTACTGTATAAGCTAAAAACATGGACTTCATGCAGTGTTAACAAATTAACACTGCATGGAGTCCATGTTTTTAGTGCCCTGCATTTACTTTTATCACAAAATCAGAATTCTGATGGCTCCAGCACAGGGCTGTGGATAAACTGTGTGTCCGTCTCCTTGTTTTCAGTGCCCACGTCTCATCTGGACATAACAGAGAGAGAGACGTGAGTGCAGTTTCTGTTCTTACAGAAGAATCTTGAATAACCCGTCCTGATGTCTGTAAATGTGACTAACATGTGAGCGTCATGCATGTTTCTGCTCCAGAGGAGAGACGGCCCTCCACAAAGCCGCCTCGTCCTGTCAGAGGAGCGTCTGTCACTACCTGGTGGAGGCGGGGGCGTCGCTCATGAAGACAGACCTGCAGGTAAAAAACACGCACACACAGCCGGAAACACCTCTGAAACCGCCTCCAGGTGTGTGAGAACACCAGAGCGTCAGAGGAATTCACCCTGATGAAGTATTTCTCTGCAAAGACAGAGATTACCTCTGATATTTATGACTTTATTTTTCTTCACCATGTTTGATTTGAACAACCACATGATCAGCTCAGCGAAGCCTGTTCCACCTTAACTCTGCTCAAACACAGCAAAGACAAGATACGTAATGTTCAAACTGATAATCTTTAATGTTTCGTATCTAATATTCACTCATTTTTAATATGATGCCTGCAATACGCTCCAAAAAAGCTGAGACAGGAGCCCCAAAGACAAGTGAAGTTTAGGAAAGCCCAAAACCAGCTTCAGGACAGCTTAAAGTCAGTCAGAGTAAACATATGGCCTTTTGTCCCCTCGGGGCCTCCATACAGAGATAAATAATGTTAAAACTTTTATACGAGCTCTGTAAAATCTTTGGCTCGTTCTTCAAAACCACTCCAGAATAAAATCCTGACAGTTTTATTTTGAAGGGAAACATCCCTCAGAGCTGTAAACGTGAGGATTTAATGGTTTTACTCAACGAACGGTCGTGGTCCAGGATCATGTGGTCAAAGGTCACGGTGTGAGGCATTCTCAGTCACACAGCCCCCCCCCCTTAAATGGCTCTGCAGCAGTATCTGACCCACTTGTATAAAGTGATTAATGTTGTGTGTCATTGAGAAACCGAGCGCTGCAGGATCCCCGGCCTCGCGCCGATGCACACAAAGGCCGCCGCTCACCGTCGCCATGGTGAAGCCAGTGGTAACAGGAAGCAGCCCATAATCTGAGTTTCTCCTCTCCTCCGCAGCCAATGAAAAGAGTTCATGTGTTACTCTGTGAGTGTGTGTTGGGGGGTGTCTTTATGAGTGTGTGTGTTAGTCTGGGAGTGTGTGAGAGGCTCGGATCGACCATGGAGTAAGAGAAGATATGAGAGACTCAATATTCCCTCATTTATCACACATCAATCAATCAATAAATCGATCTATCTATCTGTCTATCATTTCATTTGTAAATCATTACTCTATCAGTCGATATATGATCTACACACTCTGATAATTATTAAAAATGTTAATATTGTCCCAGAAATGTAGTTTGAATCTGAAACAGCTGAATTCTAATCACGCTGTCAGACAGTGGGATTAATCACTCAGTCTTGTGATAATATATCTATATCTATATCTATATATATCTATATCTATATATATCTATATATATCTATATATATATATATATATATATATATATATATATATATATATATATAGATATATACCAATAGTTTATGAGATCAGTCTTTGGATTGGTAAGTGACTAACATTGAAACACTCCGTTAGCCGAGACTCTGTCAGTCCAGATCCGTGTCCACGTGAACTCTGATTGGCTGAAGGTTTCCGTCTCTTTCAGGGTGAAACTCCCAAACAGCGTGCGGAGAAGGCCAACGACCCGGAGCTGGCGGAGTATCTGGAGAACCGCCAGCATTACCAGATGATCCAGAGAGAAGACCAGGAGACGGCCGTCTGAAGTCCGTCCTGTTTGTCCAAAGCTTCCGTCTGTCTTCACGTGTTTTATCTCGCCATCATCTCCATCACAGAACATCCTAGTCCAAGGAGGACGGTCGAGTTTGTCCTCCACAGACTGCCTGAAGGTCAGGAGAAGCTCAGCGTCTTCAGTTTATGAGCGGAGGTGCTGTCCACCTCCGTCTCCTGCTGGACTCCAAACTAAAGACCGTCAAACCCTCTGGACACTAACATTCACAGTCATGTCTCAAAGCCACAGAGCCTCTCAGATCTCCACCAAACTGCTTCTGAATGTGTCTTTCTGGACCCGGCGTCCTCAGTGTCCTCTGCGTGATGAAGACAAAGACGTGTGCTCACAAAGTGCTGCTGCAGAGGGACAACAGCAGCTGTGAGCGAACACTGAGAGCATTCATGCGTCTGCAGCTGGACGCCATGGGACGAGAAGCTTCTGCCATATCAGCTAGGCCGTCTTCTGTCAGGCTTATAGTGACCGTTTGGATGTATTTGTTTTACTCCACAGATAAGTGTTTGTTCAGGCTGTGGATATTTAACTTAGACACATGAATTATCTATTTATGAATATTTGTAGAGATAAACAGGTCCGCTTGTGATCAGGCGAGGCGCGGCATCCTCCGCTACAGTCTGAATGTTCGATATTTCAGTGGACATGAGATTCTTCTGTAACGTTTCTGTCTGTAACTTAAAGTGAGCGGCTGCCAGCAGGATGCTTTCGTTGTGACGTGAGTCGACTGTAAATAGCTGTTGGAAGTTTGAACCTGACGCTGAAGCCTGATTCTGCCAAAGCCTTTTAGTCTTCATCAATAATAATAAGAACTACTGTACTATCATAGCCTTCAGGATGACGTCATGCTGTCTGATAATGAAGTAAAAACTGTTTCTGTTTGGTTTTATCATTTCTGAATGACCTGCAATAAAAGCATGTCAGTTACAGCTTCCTGAGAGGACAGTCTGATTATTCCCACGGGGATGAGAACAGCTCTTTGGACTCCTGTGGTCTGTGAATCATTGAGGGCAGATCTTCTGACCATTGAAGAGTTCTCGATTTAGATTAAGTTAACTTTAGAGCAGGGCTGAGAGAAACAGCTGCTCCTCTGAGAAACAGGAAAACACACACACAGTGAAAGGTTCTCACGCAGCAGGGAGCTACATCCATGTAGATTCATCCGAACATACAATGATTACAGCTCCCGTCGCCCTGATGGATTCTCTCGATCATATTTGTAGTGATATTTCTGGTCATCGTCAAACTCAAGAAAATCAAACTGCTTTTATTAGGACTTTGTATTTATCCTGAAGTTTAGTTTTAGTTTTGTTTTCTGTGGGATTGAAATGAGCCCCCAGAGTCCCTCTGTATCACAGAGACACTTCACAGAGGCTAAAGTCGTCATGTTTCAACAGCGAACATCAACAAGCATCGCTCCATCAGATATTCAGATTTTTTCCTGCTCATGATTTACCATCATTAAACTTCCTAAAGCTTCACCTGTGCTCTATCTGAACAAACATTTCTCTTTATGGACCTCCCAGATCCCATCTGAACTCTGTTATTTTGTTGACTGATTATTTTCATCATAGTTTTCACCAACAACCTTTTTCCCCTGATGAAAACTAGACAGTAACTCATAAAAACAAGTGCACATGGACAAAAACTCAAACTAAATTAACTGACATTTTCATCAACAAATAAAAACTAGACTAAAATGTTTGACAGAGACTTAATCCAATCAGACCTAATTTGGTCATGTAGAAAGTAGAGACAAGTTAGGAATATATCCAATCACAGCTGCCTTAGCTTGGTGGTGGTGGGATAAGTTGTGGAGCGATCCAATCAGAGCTCCTCTCTTTATGAATTGATATATTCATGTAGAGCAGGTTCACTGTTTGTTGTCAGTTCTGGTATTGTAACTGAGATGCTCTGCCAGGTAGCCTAAATAAAGGTGACTGCATTTCACACAAAAGTTCAATTTGTTTCTGTTCATTTATACATTCAGACTTTACTAGCATTCAATAAAGGGTTATTAGATGTTTGATTTTATCCAAGAGTAAAACATGACTTCAGAAATTCAAGGAAACATAAAAAATGCCTTACCCTTTACACTTCATATTTTAGTCGACTAAATTTACAGCAGATTTCATCGACTAAAAGTAGACTGAAAATAAAACAATTCAGATGACTGAATTATGACCAAAAAAAAAGTGCAGTCAGAATTAACACTGCAGCTGTATTTTTTTTTATATTATATTGTCACATTTAATCTTCTTTAATGTGCTTTATTCAGGCGTACCTGTAACCAGGTGACAGGTGCTTGTACCTGTGATCTCATTTTTCAGTCATTACTCAGAGCTCATGAGCACAGGTGAGGGTTAGATTGAAGATGGAGCTTGGCCTTGTGGCTTCACTCCCTCTTCACCACGACAGTCCAGGTTCTGCAGCTCTGCACCGATGTGCTGATCCATCTCTCGGCCCCTCACCCCTGAACCAGACCTGTTTGGGGTCATTAACCTGTGAGCTGCTCTCTCAGCACCCAGTGAGACGGCCAGCCTCTGTGGCAGAGCGAGGAGATCTGATGGAAACCAGACTTTCTGTGCCATTTCAGGATTTTCATAAAGAGGACGTCCCGTTTGGATCCAGCCTGCAGTGAGAGCAGGTGAGGGTCTGATCTGGTGACAGCCTGGTTTGTGCACTTCTGTGCACGCCCAGCCGTTACATAACCAGAACAACGCCTCTAATCCAGCCAATACACACAGGACAGTGTCAGCGTTCATCAGGCTGATCCCACAGATGAACAACAGCACATGTACTGATGGGACCAGGACCTGAAGAATCCTGCCCCCCCCCCCCCCAGCTCTCTGCTGCCAGCTGCAGACTAACAATGGTCTCCATGTGCATGACTGAGCCATCGGGGGGGTGATGCTGTGCGGCTGTTTGACACCAAAAGGAGAACTCAGAGAAAACAGCTCCAGCCTCTGCACCTCAGCGCAGCCGCAGGGATTTAATACCAACAAGAAAAACAGGAGCCGGCCCGGCTGGATTTATGCCTGCACAACGGGCCGACATGAGACTCAGTGACCTTTAACCCTCTGCTAAGTGTTAGCCTGTATTCATCTAAAGAGAGGGCAGTGCACCTGCAGGCAGGTTTACTGAGACAACACGCTGACATTGTGGCCATCCAACGGCCATCCTCTCTAAAGTTTGAGTTTCAGTGCCAGATTGAGAACAAGAACTTTCTTGATGACCTTTGACCTGTGCCGCGTAACACCAGGAGCTCCTCCTCAAACACCTGCTCACTCTAAACCCACCTGACAGCCTGTTCGGAATCAGCCGCCGTTTGGCCCAATATTAGCTCAGACCTGAACGTGTTAGCTTCACTACAGAGTAAACACACCCATTCATGTCAAGGGCACTGAACCTCAGCACGCCCTCCACACACCACCTTCAGCCCACCACCGCCCTCGACACACCACCACCCTCGACACACCACCGCCCTGTAAACACCACCCCCCTCGACACACCACCACCTTCAGCCCACCACCACCCTCGACACACCGCCCTCAGCCCACCACCGCCCTCGACACACCACCTTCAGCCCACCACCGCCCTGTAAACACCACCCCCTTCGACGCACCACCAGCCTCGACACACCACCACCTTCAGCCCACCACCACCCTCGACACACCGCCCTCAGCCCACCACCGCCCTCGACACACCACCTTCAGCCCACCACCACCCTCGACACACCACCGCCCTGTAAACACCACCCCCCTCGACACACCACCACCTTCAGCCCACCACCACCCTCGACACAACGCCCTCAGCCCACCACCGCCCTGTAAACACCACCCCCCTCGACACACCACCAGCCTCGACACACCACCACCTTCAGCCCACCACCACCCTCGACACACCGCCCTCAGCCCACCACCGCCCTGTAAACACCACCCCCCTCGACACACCACCACCTTCAGCCCACCACCACCCTCAACACAACGCCCTCAGCCCACCACCGCCCTGTAAACACCACCCCCCTCGACGCACCACCAGCCTCGACACACCACCACCTTCAGCCCACCACCACCCTCGACACACCGCCCTCAGCCCACCACCGCCCTCGACACACCACCTTCAGCCCACCACCGCCCTCGACACACCGCCCTCAGCCCACCACCGCCCTCGACACACCACCACCCTCGACACACCACCGCCCTGTAAACACCACCCCCCTCGACACACCGCCCTCAGCCCACCACTGCCCTCGACAGACCACCTTTAGCCCACCACCACCCTCGACACACCACCGCCCTCGACACACCACCCTCAGCCCACCACTGCCCTCGACACACCACCACCTTCAGCCCACCACCACCCTCGACACACCGCCCTCAGCCCACCACCGCCCTCGACACACCACCTTCAGCCCACCACCGCCCTCGACACACCGCCCTCAGCCCACCACTGCCCTCGACAGACCACCTTTAGCCCACCACCACCCTCGACACACCACCGCCCTCAACACACCACCCTCAGCCCACCACTGCCCTCGACACACCACCCCCCTCGACACACCACCGCCCTCAACACACCACCCTCAGCCCACCATCAGGACTTGATCAAGATTTTCAGATGTCTGGAATTGAGGTGAAAACAAAGAAATATTTTCTTAGTGTGCCTGCTAACACCAGTTAACATGGCATCAAAATAAACCGTAGCACCAGTCAGACTGGTTGTTGGAATAGGGTTGCAACAAGGTAACAGTCCATCCATCCATCTATCCTTCCTTCCATCCATCCATCCATCCATCCATCCATCAGTTCATCCATCCATCCATCCATCAGTTCATCCATCCATCCATCCATCCATCCATCCATTCATCCATTCATGTGTAAGCACCATTACTGCTGAAGCAGTACGAGCAGTCGCTGTCTTCACGTTCGTAGCTCCTGCCTCTTCCAGCTGATTGGTCAGTGCAGCTCTATCATGTCGGCTTGGACTTTTGCAAAGACGGACGTCCCTGAGTGTTGGCTTTGAATCAGGAGGATCCAGCTGCACTGGAAGGTTTCCAAAATGAGTATAATCATTTGAATCAGAGTGTAAGTTTTGTTAATTTGAAAAAATCCCACCAGGCCTCCTTGAGCGAGTGCATCCAAAAGATTACTATGAGAAGAAAAGGATGAACCTGAGGCTCCATGACCTTGACCTTTGAACTCTAACCTTAAAATCTATTTCAATCAATCCTTAATCATTTTAGACAGTCATACAAAACTTGCAAAAAATTAGATGTTTCTGAAACTAAGTGATTACAAACTGTGGAAATAGTCCTGGTAGAGTTTTTCTATCTGTCCATCCATCCATTCATTAATCCATCCACCCATCCATCCATCCATTCATTAATCGATCCATCCATCGATCCATCCATCCATCCATAGTTGAGAACTGCTGCTGCACCCTCTTGAGTTCGGTCCCTCAGTCCAACAGACTTCAGGGACCGTCTTCCCCTTGGTGAACATCTTTGGAGTAGACTCGGTTAAGGTGAAGGAACAAGAGGGGGGGTGGAGAGAGAGTGGGAGAGAGAGAGAGGGGCGAGCGAGAGAGAGAGGGGGCGAGCAAGGGAGAGAGAGAGAGAGAGGGGCGAGCGAGGGAGAGAGAGTATGTGTGTGTGAGGGTGGGATGTTCAGCAGCCACTGAATTCACGTCAGAAGGCGACGACTCCACAGCTAGACTGGCTGTTCCCTAAGCGCTGCAAGTAAGTTTGTATTTTTATTTTAGATCACCTCTCACTCATTAATTAAACATATACTCACTGTAGAAAATAGATGCTTGAGAACAAAATGAAGAGATTTGTCTGATTAGAACTTTAAACTTCTGTATTTCAGCTCCAATCCCACTTCCTACAACTTTTTCAAATATTGAACTCTCTCAGCCTCCATAGTTTCATACACATCAGCTAAATCATGAAAACATGAGGAAACAACAAAGTACTTTTAAAAAAAGGTTAAATAACAGAATGATGGTGAACTGGTTTTAGATCATCTCTGATTATTGTGCATCAGAAACAAGAGCACACCTCATGTGTTTGTGTCGTAAATTATTTCAAAATTTTAAAACATAAAAGCAAAACTGAGCTTTTCAATGTAATCAAATCTTTAACCCATGATTCACGTCTTAAATGTTTTTATTCCTGATAGATGATGTGTGATTTATTTGAAATCTTAGTAAAAAAAAAATAAAAAAAGTCATTTTATTAAACATTTTACCATTTAAATTTTTAACATTTTGTTTTTCTTAATGACTCCAAAATGTATTCAAAATCTTATCTTACCCTGAAATATTGTAAAAAAAACAATGAGTCTGAGCAGAGTAAGAAACACTGACTGTTGTGCGTTGAATTATTTTTATAGAGAATAAATAGAAAGGCCTAAAAAGGAAAATATTTGGATGCGAAGTTAGAAGCATGTTAATGACATTCATAAAGCTAAAGTCAAAAGTTTGATTTAAGTTTTTAATATTATTCCATGTTAACAAGTAAATAAACTCCTAAAAAAGCCATACAATTATTTTGTAAATGGGAAAAGGAGGGTTGTTTTTTTAAAAAATGAAATTTCGAGGAATGTAATTCTATTCAACTTGACCTTTGTAAAAATTGTAGTAAGATAATGAGGCTGAAATTGATCAAACTGAAGAGAAATAAACTTGATATTGGAGCTGATGTGTGCTTATAGAAAGAAGTTCAGATAATTTTTACCTTTCAGACAGTGAACGTTTTTTATGGAGATATTAACTCATGACAGTAAAGTCAGTGTTTTTCATATTTCTGTTGTTTTGGATTAATATCTGTTTTAAGGTGTACTCTGTGACAGCTGCAGTTTGTTTCCCTGTTTGTCAATGTATTTAACAAAGCTGCATAGTCAGTCTGATTCTGTTGTTTTGTTTGCTTGATCATTTTTGAGTTTTACTTAAGTCACTTTTGCATTAAAGTGACATTTCCTCTGACTGTCTAAAGCTCAGTATGATTGTTAACAGTAAGAAACACCACAAAATAAACTGACTGAATATATCACCAAGATGGGAATTATTATTTATTTTCTTTAATCAAAAATAAAACGTCATCAGTGCTGAAAATCAAATAAAACCTATGCTTGTTTTAAACCACAGTAACAAAAATCTAAGCTTTAGCACCAAATACTGGATCAGTTATACCTTTTTTTGTCAGCATTTGCAGGCAAACTGTTTAATGTGAACAGAAATTTTGGTAATATTTGGAAAAATGGACCAAACACGCAAAGAGCATCAACTCTCATTCTGCAGATTTAGACGGTGCCTCTCGCTCTCTTTAGGTGAAAATATGACATAAGATCATTTTGTTTCTGTCCCGTTTTGCTCCACTGATCATTAAAAGTTAAGGATTTATTATTTTGAAACATTTAATTCAGTCTTGAGTCAAATCAGACTTCCATAAGACCGCCACAACCCTAACCTGACACACCAGATAGACGGTTTAATACATACGGTCTTATACAGAATTATTTCACCAGTCCATCCACAGAAAGTATTTGGTGCTGGCAGAGCATTCAGAAAGACATCTGGAATGTGATTGGCTGTTTATTCTGTCAATCACATTCAGTATGGGCCAATCAGATGTTGTAGTAGGCAGGTGCTCCTTCAGTGAGTGTAAAGAATTCAAAGGTGAGGCACTTTGTGCAGCAAACTCACCAAAACATGCCAGAAGTGTAGTGAAAGTCCTTTTTTTATCGAGAGAGACTCTGGATGATGTTGTTTGTTTTTCATTTGATGAAGAAATGTGGTCCAGACCTGATAAAACTGCCACTGAAGCTGTTAGTGCGAGCGTTGGCTTCACGCTGTCGTCACGCTCGTAGCTCCTGCCTCTTCCAGCTGATTGGTCGGTGCAGCTCTTTCATTTTGGTTTGGACCTTGGCAAAGATGGATCTGCTTGATTGTAAATTGTGAATCAGGTGGATCCAGCTGCACTGAAAGGTTATCAAAATTGATTTGATCGTCTTGAATCACAGTGGAATTTTTTGCTAAATGTTTAATTCCCATGAGGAGTTCTTGAGCGAGTGCTTCCTAAAGTATGCAATTACAAATACAGTATGAACACCTGAACTCTGACCTTAAAATCTATTTAAATCGATCCTGAATAAGTTTAGACATTCATGCAAAACCTGCCAAAAATGACCCTAGATATTTCTGAAATTGAGGCTTTGCCTTCAGCTGCTCAGCACCCAGACTCTGGAGCTCCCTCCCCCCACACATAAGACAGTCAGACTCCATCACCTCATTCAGATCCCAACTCAAAACTCACCTGTTCAAACTGGCATATTCTCTCTAACTGGACATTGTTCACCCCACTTGCTTTTATGTTAATGTTTTGTTTTTAAAGTGTTTGCAATGGTTGATGCTTTTATGCTTTTTACTCCTGTAAGGTGACCTTGGGTGACTTGAAAGGCGCCCCCAAATAAAATGTAGTATTATTATTATTATTATTATTATTATTATTATTATTTTGACTGAAGACCCTCAAAGTTGTTTATGAGGATCCTTGAACCAGAGTTGATATTTGAGTAAAAATTACAAAAAAAAAAAAAAAAAAAGATATATGAAGCGTCTTGAAAGAATTCATTTGCAGGTAAAGAATGAGCATGAGGCTCCATGACTTCAGCATTTAAGACGTGCACTTCTCAGAAGATGTTTGGAAACATTATTAGGATGATAAGTTCTCCCCTTTGATTAAACCAGCTAGTGTTGTATTTTAGATTGTTGGAAACCCTGATTAGTCACCTTTACAACGATGTACAGCTTGTATGGTTCATGCATCGGTGGAATAAGCAGCACAGTTAAACATCATTCCTGTGCCAAAAGATGAGCCAAAACTCCCTGCAGTATTGTTGGTATTCACGTGTGCTCCACTGAAGAGCTTTCTTCTAGATTTATAGTCTTCGTGGGGTGTTGTCCTCCTACACAGTCTGTCTTTGACTTCACCAGTCTCATGGCCCGAAGTTTGGAGATGGCACTAAATAATCCTGACACTCTGCAGACCAGAACACCAGGTTCAGTTGCTGGCACTACCCTCACGTTTAGCTGTGCCACTCATTCCACAAATGCACGATCCTTACAAGCTGTACCTGGTTGTAAAGGAGACTAATCAGACTTTCCAACGATATAAATACAACACCAGCTGGTGTTATTTAAGGAGCATATCTGGATCAGCATTGATTCACCCGAGCAAAGACTTTTCCCTTCAACCCAAGACCCTCAAATTGGGTAGGGCCATCCTCCAATCAGAGTCGATATTTGGGCTGAATTTACAAAAAGTCTTGAGATATTGCGTTCAAAAAATGTATTCACAAACAAAGGCTGAACATGTGACTCCATGGCTTTAACCTTTAAAATAAAGTTTAAAGTCTGATTCAGTTTATTGTTGAGTCAGACTTAATCCATTTTCAGAAAAAAATCCTAAGAGAGTTTTTAGATGAATGAACACCACCAAGGTTTGGACACAAAATGACCTTAAAAATCTCACAAATTCAGCAAGTTTTGAATGATTAAAACAAAAAATACTGTCAATATTGTGAGTCTTGGACTTTGTTTTTGTTGTTGTTGTATCTATAACTATATAAAAGTTTACAACTCAGGAGTTACAACCACCATATTAAAAATAGAGATAAGACTATGGTCCACACTTTCCCACCTTGACCTGAAAATGTCTGTTTTAGATCAGTATTTTCTGTGTGTAGATGCTTCAGCTCCTGGTTTTGCTTTTATTACTGTGATATTATTTTTTTGTCGTGAAATTTGAACTTGAACTATTTTTAAAATTTGAACTATTTTACTCAGTCTTGGTTCTCATGATGCAGAACTCTGATGACTGAAGAAGCCTGAGGCTTGCCAGAGGTCAAAGTCCTTGCCATGTGAATATCTTTTTATATTTTGGTCTGAGTAAATGTTTGACCACGGTGTTCTCTGATGTTCAGTTTTCATGACTCTACGTGGAGTTTTGTTGCCGTAAACTTGGATTAATTCTGGTTATCAGACTTGTTTGGCGTCACCGGATGCGACAGTGAACCCTCAGATTCAGGAGGAAGTTTGTCTAAATGTTGGAGCATCCCTCTCCTTTTCTTCATGCTAAGATTTCATTGTTTTCTTATGCAAATCAGTTTCTATTCAGGGCGGGGGGGCGGTATGAGGGGGTGCAGAGCTGCTAAGACGTGGCATGGAATCTGTGTTAGGCTTTAGAGAAATGAAACCAGGCTAGAGGAGGCTTTGTTTTGGCCCAATGAATCAGTATTCTTTTGAGGGGGAATCTAAAGAGGTCTTTCAGACGCTGCTTGGCCTCCCCCTCCTCCCCCGTCCCCCTCCTCTTCTTCATTGATGGAGGACAGACTGGAGGCCTGCTGAGAGCCGGGTCTCTCCTCATAAAGGGCCGCAGGAGGAGCGAGAAGAGCAGGATTTGCTCTGCCAGCTGACATGTGAAAGAGCTCCTTTGCTTTAATGGAGGCCTGAAAGAGGAGTCTGTCATTTCTCAGCACAATAACAACAGAGAGCCGGAGAGGGGCTTTATGGGTAATTGACTCCCTTTTTTTTGTGAAGCACAGCCCAGAGTTTGCACTATATTTTTCCTCTGAGCTGCGTGATGCTCCCACTCCAACAACATCATCACATTTCATCACAACAGGACGAGAGAGACAGAAATCCAAATATAACAGCACTTGAAACAGGCGTGCCCACTCTTAAAGGGATAGTTCAGTGTTTTTAAAGTGGGGGTGCTCCAGGCCCTCGGCCTTCAGTCGAAATAACAGCCACTAAAGCACCTGACCAGCTCGCCCCTGAGGGAGATACAGGGTTTGGACACTGATGACACAAATCAGGACATGGAGCCACTGGAGCCGACTAAACTACCTCAGCTCCTCCAGACCCTACAGTCAGATCCTGCACAGCATTTCCTCCATAAGCTCCTGAGTCTGGGACTACTTTGTGATGCACCATACGTATCCTTCCACCAGCTGTTCAGAGCTGCAGGTCAGAGCAGCAGAAGGTCAGTTAGAGGTCACTGGAGTTGAATCTGACTCCTAAGTTTATCCTGCATGTAAAAACAGGCAAAAGTTCAAAATAACAAATTTCCATCCCGTGAGCCGGACCATCCTCCAGGTTCATCCTCTGCTCCAGCAGGTCACCTGTGATCCTGCTCCTCTGTTTCCACGGCAGTTTCTCCCTCTTTCTACCTGAGACTCCATCTGCTGAAGTTCTTCATGAAGATGTCCTCTATAACCACCACTGACAGCACGCCGTCCTCACTCCAGTCAAAATCTCTCATTTTTAGAGTTTGATGTCTCTTCAGGGACCTGATCAGCTGATGAGAGGAGAGCAGCTGGTGGAAGGATACGTAGCTCATCTGTTGCATCACAAAGTAGTCCCAGACTCAGGAGCTCTGTGAAGAGTCTGACTGTAGGGTTTAGCAGCCTGTTGTTTTATTGGCAATCGTGTGTGTGTGTGTGTGCTTGGCTTCGAACAGTCCCACCTAAAAAAGTGGTCTATCCCTTTAAGTCTGCTGCGTCACGAGTTTAAGCCCTAAAATCTCCTCTGGCCCCAAACATCCAGACCATATCGTGGGACTTTAAATACTTGGTGACGTGTTGATATCATTAACAGAGATTGTTGACGTTTGTGTTTTGTTTCGCTCAAATAATGATAAAGTTGAAATCAAGCATTTCATGATCATTTAAAACACCAAATCTGCTTCAGAGATACTCCTGTTAATGTTTATTTTCTAGAGGACATCTTAAGACCAACCTGTAGTTCCTCTGGGCCCCACCAGGGGGCCGTAGCCCACACTTTGGGATACACTGTTTTTAAGAAACAAGCAACAGTTATTTCAATATTTTACCTTAGGCTTTATGACATTATTCCAGTATAACTCATCAACCAGATGGTCTGCATGTAATTTTTCACAGAGCAGATGTTTGTGCTCAGTCAATAAGTCCCTGACAGCACTCTTGAGCTGGCACGTTCGTGATATTTTGATCACAGGTAAATGATAAACACGAGGTCCAATGAACAAGACCTTGGTCATCACACGCTCAGAGAGGATTTATCTGCACAGTTAAAAACAATTCCTCAAGGTAAGCATGGGATTATCAGAATCAAGCTCATAAATAAAAGATGATCTTAGACCTGAGACATAAAAAAACAATCTGTCAGACCTCTGCAGGAGCTCATGTTTGTGAGGCTCTAGGCTGTTTGTTAATGTTAATAGTGTAAAGTTAATAACTGATTTTTATGACATTATCAGAATGGGTTGGTCATGGCACAAGGAAGAACTGATTAGATTTTGGTGTTGATCTGAATCCAAATGTGGATCCAGGAGTTTTAATCTGTTCGCAGAGGCAGAGGGGGCTGAGGTTTGTGCTCTCGGAGAACTCTGAGCTGTTTTTGAATTTTAGTGGATATTTGTGCAAAAACATTAAGTATTCTCATTATAATGCGTTAAGAAGATTGCACTGTAAAACAAGGATGAACGTGACCCTCTTCATCCAAGGTCAAAACGTCTCCTCTAGAAATGGGAGTTTTCCATGTGGTCAGAAGTTGGCCTTCATAGATTTCCATGGCAGACATGTCAAACACGTCACTCCTGATGTTTAATGCCATGCTGCAGAGATAAATGCCTCTGCGGGCTGCTGCTGTTTCCACCGCGCTCGACCTTTATGATATAACAGCCCAGAGTCATTGTGTGTGTCATGGCATTATTTCAGTATCAATGGATTTATTGTTAATTTTTTTATGTAAATCAAAAAGCTTAAACTGTGACGTGTTCAAGTGTCTAACATTGACTGTAGGGAGTTTTATTTTGAAAGGGCATGATCACATGGATAGAAGTTAAAATGAGGGTCAAACTTTATGTTTTGCCAATTTCCCTGCAAACTAATCATAATTTTATTAAAGTGAGAAATGTTTTACATGAAGATTCATCCTCAGAATATTAAATCCAATAATCATTCATTCATTTGATGATATGCAGCTACTGAGTGGATATAATTTGACTTCTGAGACTAATATTGATAATAATAATAGTATAAAAATAAGGTTTAGAAAGTGCTTTGACAACAAACAAGGACAGACAGGAACAAAGCACAAGTGCTGAAGCACGAAGGAAACAAACCAGGAGGCTAAAAACTCAGATGACGACCTGAAGAACCCAAAGAATAAAACTAAAGCAACAGGAGATACGACAGAGAGCATCACCAGGCAATGCAAGACAATCAACCCAATATGAGACCAGGAGGAGCAATAATGCAGGGTGATAAAAGCTATAATATGTAAATAAAGACAATATAACATCACTTTATATATATATATATATTCATATTCATTCATATAGAGAAAATAAACTCAACAATAAAAGGGTAGAAGCCAAAGAATGAAGCTGAGAGGTAAAAAGAGATGAAGCAGAGGGACATATAAATAATGCAGTGATATAATAATTAAGAAATTAAAGCTATCCGATGAAACTTATCAAACACACAGAGGAGATGATGCTGAAAAATATATGTGCTTCCATATTTACACCTATATATCCACAAACATATCTACAAGTTCACACACTCAGTAAATCAACACATATATAAATAAAGGGAATCCGAGTAAAAGCAGACAAGAATAAAATAAATTAGGTCAATAAGATGAGCGTCTAAAGGCTAAATATAAGATGAGCAGGTTTATAAAGAAAAAGCAGCTCCTCCATAACAATTCCTGTTTTCTTCAGACTGAGACAGGAGTTTAAACCTGAGAGAAAAACAACAGTCTCTGCATACATTAGCCTACTTCTATAATCCCGATGCTGCCGTCACCACAGCTGTCAGATTATTCAGCTTACAGGCGGCCCAGCTGAAAAGAGAGAGCAGATTTGATCTGGACTAAACTTGGACCATCTGTCCCGGGTAGACCAGACCGGGTCGGATCACGCTATGGTCAGACATCCAGACCGTGACACAAAAACAGCAGCAGGTGGACGTTTGTTCTCCTGACTGAAGAAGATCTGAACCTGCAGAGGTGTTTCAGGAGATGGAGGTGTTTGTCAGGCTGGATCAGAAGACAAAGGGTCCTCGGGCACAAGTGTGACCCCCCACACTCTGAATTAGACTGCAGATTAGAAATTAAAGAAACTGTGGCACCTTTTCTGCTTCACATGGTCACAGAACTGAAACCAAACCACAAAAACATCCTGGTTAAAGATTCTTCCTTGCTTCTAATCTACGAAACCACCCTGCAGAGAAGAGCAGAAGGTTCAGCATCTCTCTGAGCCTCATTTATTTTTTACTTTTATATTTATTTTTGTCTAATTTAAGTCGTTTCATGCGTCTTTGTGCTTCACCTGAATCCTTCATAAGAGGTCTGTTGTGTGTCTTTGTCATTATTTTTGGTTCTTGGTCACTCTTTTGTGTTCCTGTTGAAGTTCCTGGTTCCCAGTTCTGTTGTTCGTCGATTTTCTTTTAAATCTGTTTGCAGCATCTTTGAGTTGTTGTTGTTGTTGTTGTTTGTTGTCTCTGCACGTCCGTGAAGTTGCATCTCTCTGTCATCACTTCACTGTGTTTCTCTGACCTGGTTCACCTGGTTCACCTGTGTCTCTGTGTTGTAGTTTCTTCTGTTAGTAGTTTATTATTACCTCTGCCAAGAGGTTTTTGTTTTTCGTTGGCGTATGTTTGTCTGTTTCTTAGCAAGATTACGGAAAAAACTGCGGGATGGATTTAGATGAAAATTTGACCAGAGGTGTGGTTTGGTCCAAGAGAGAAGCCATTCAATTTTGGTGGTGATATCCCCAAATTTCAAAAAGCCCATAGTTAACATTGGGCAGAACTTAAAAAATATTCACATCTCTGCCATTTTTGAACAAATTCACTTCCAGTTTCACAGGATAATATGAGGTCCATGTCTCTGTCATCAAGGTAAATTTCATGTGGATCTGATCCAGACTGATGTAACAAAAAACACTGAACTTTATAATGGGAAATCCCATTGACAACATTCAATAATTCATATAAAATCAAAATATGAAGCGATGTTCCCAAAACCTGTTGTGTTCATACAGGATAACAACCTCCATGACTGTGCTGGGTTGGTCTGGATCCTGGCTCTGTTCTGGATCTAGTGATCCAGAATTGTATCTTTCACAGGGGTTGTGGAAAAGCCACTGGGCTGCTTTTGTAGTTTTATAATGAATATTCTCCCTTGTTGTAGCTGTTTGGCATTTTTTGTGCTTTCTTTACTGTCATCATTTGTTTCCTGCTCTGTTTTGGTTCTTTCCAGTTTTGTGTCTGCTGATGTGCAGTTTTTGTCATTAATTTGGACCTCCTTTTTGCTTTTTTAAGTTTGGAAAAGCATGAAAACATGAGAATGAGGCTCACTCAAAAAAAACAACAACAAAAAAAAACAATTCCAAAGAAGTTGGGACGTTGTGTATAAAGTAAATAAAAACAGATCATAAATAATTTAAATCCTTTCCACCTACATTTAATTAAATACACTACAAAGACAAAAGATTTAAAGTTCAAATTGATAATCAATAAATATTCACTCATTTTAATTTGATGTCTGCAACGTGTTCCAAAAGAGCTGGGACAGGGCATGTTTCCCTCTGTGTTTCATCACCTTTCCTTCATTACCTGTTGAAGTTGTATTGTTGTTGTATTTGTTTTTCTTCAGTGTCTCAACAGTCCTGGGGCCTCATTTATAAAACATTGTGTAGGATCCATATTAAAAGTGAACGTGCGCCCGAAAACTGAAAATGGCGTGCGCCAAAAAAGATCTGATCTATAAAACCGTGCGTGCGCACACTTGCAATCACTTTTCCCTTTTTAAATCACAATCCACTTGAAAGTTGCACAGGTGGATTTACCTCACATCCCGCCCTCTACACACCCACGTTACCATGAATGGTCAATGCAAAGTACCTCATGAATGTTTCTGCATCGCCAGCCTGCAGTCTGTTCCCGACACGGCTGTGCGTCAGAGGGGGCGGCAATTTTTTAAAATTTATTTAACCTTTATTTAACCAGATAAAAGACCCATTGAGATCAAGATCTGTTTCTCAAGGGTGACCTGGCCAAGAGGTCAGCAGCACACGTCATGAAAAAACATATTCAGTGGTGGTAATATACAGTAAATTAGAAAACACATATTTTGTGAGTGCAACATTTTGCGATAAAGTGCAATAATTCTTAAATGACAATTCAGAAACACAGGCACTGTTCAATGGTCTCACGCCGTTTATCCATCAGCATGGACTGAAAGGCTCCAAGTGAAATCAGCTCTGAGAGCTTCAGTTCAGTCTGTAAAGAGTCCACGCTGTGGGGGCAGCAAAACTGAACGCTCTCTTAGTTCAGTTCTGACGCGAGGAACAGAGAGATGGAGAACGTCACAGGACCGTAAGGCACAGTGGCTTTTAGTTCTCTGAAGAAAAGTACATAAATAAGAAGGAACTAAGCCAAGAAGAGCCTTATAAATCAGCATCAGCCGGTGCGTATACCTTCACGCACTTGAGGAAGGTAAACCAGATTTAATATACAAGTCACAATGATGTGTGAGGCGGCCATTACCAGTGACAAACCTCAAGGCACTGTGATAAACAGTGTTCAAGGACTGGAGACATTTAAGCGAAGCACCCAAACACAGCACATCTCCATAATCAATTAAAGGAAGAAAAGTTGCTGACATGAGCAGTTTCCGGGCTCTGAGTGAAAAACAGGATCTATCTCTTCACCCTGAGCTTGGTAACTAACCTTGCAATGTGTGCTTTAAAAGAAAGCTCACGATCCAGAAGAAAACCCAGGTATTTATAACTGGAGACCAGCTCGACTGGGTTTCCTTGTTGAGTTACAACAGTCGGGATATTCACTGGTAACTCACTTGAATTTGAGAAGACCATGAGCTTAGTCTTTTCAGTGTTTAAAACCAATTTCAAAGTTCTCAGACGAGAC
>JBAMNC010001499.1:297500-367500 GCA_037902135.1 Cetoscarus ocellatus
GCTGAAAGTCTCTGGGGTTGTTCTCTGATTTGGATCATAGCTCAAAATAAACTCTGTGACCAACAACAATGTATGCTCTTTGTGATAATCTTAACAAACAAAACAACTTTTAATGATTCTTCAAGCTTCAACATAATCGGCGACAGTGAAAAGCTTTCAGTAAGCTATTACAGAACTACAAACATGGCGGTCGATTCAGAAGCAGCAACAATATTCCTCAAGACTAACATCACACTGGGGCCTCATGTTGGAGAGTTTCCTCTCAGTAAAGTGACCTTATCAGGTTAGCCTTCTTTTGGTGGAAATAGAGTCTGAATTATGATTATTAAAAACAAACAGAAGTGACTGCATTAAGATCAACGGCCATGTTTGTAGTCCCTGAAGCATTTTGTCCTATTAAACACACAAGGCCTAAAAATTAAAGCTGACACTATCAGCTGCAGTTTGTTAATTCTCATTAACATGAAGATCTTGTGTGCTTGTGTTCATCATGATTCTTCTTTTCATGATGAAGATCTAGAGGTATAAATCCCACCGAATCCAAGCAGCCACTGGAGACAATCTTGACATTTAAATCAAGGAATCGTAGCTTAATTTACAATTAAACTATTTAACCTAAGTATCTACCAAACCATCGAAACACAACAAATGGAGTATGCAGAAGTCACACCGGGATCTCCTCCTGCATTTGGTGACGTCAAAGATCCTTTAAACAAGGCCTTTCCCTCCTGCACAGCCAATCACCTGCTGAAGCTCAACGCCATCGATCAGTCAAAGGAGGAGGTGGGCAAATCTAATCAGACACACCTCTTACATACACACATGCATCAAGAGCACAGAAGGAGGACTCGGCCAAACAAATACAGAGATACACACAACACAAAATAAAATACAGCCAGGGTTTTAACTCAGGAATCTTCCCCAAACAAGCCCTCGTAATCCCATACACAGAATTTTCAGGTTGGGAACCTGAAGGTGCTAAATGCTAACTCACTTCCTGCACCTCTCTATCCATCCATCACTAAACCCCGCCCTCAAATGCCACGGACCAATCACGTCCATCAGACGTGCAGCTCGTAGCCTCCTGTAAAAAAGCTTTGGAGACTTTGACCCCTCTGCAGTTTTACTGATGTTTAGAGTTCAGACAGAGACAAAACTCCTTCAGCCCACGTGAGCGCTCCTGTGGGGTCAATAAATGATATCAGATCACATCAGTGCTGATTTCTGATGGCAGACCTCCTCCTCTGCAGGTCTGTCTGCGTGTGAGGAGCTCATTTTAGAGAGAACATGTGATTAAAGGGAGACTTCCTGACACTCATACCCGTGTGCAGAGTTGCCAGGTCGGCTTGTTATAAGCGACTTTAGGCTTATTTTGTTGAAAAGTCGCTCGTAAATATTGGCAGTTGCAGGTTTTGTTTTTTGGGCTTGTTGAGCCCCAAACCCAAGAGCTCACTCTAATACCAATAAAAACTCAATACAGAAGTTACACAAACTATTTTGTCCCTCTCCAAACACAAATGTAGATTTTACTGTAAAAAGAAATCCTTGTAGCCAGAATTAAATTGATTTCTAATGTAGCTGTGACTGTTTTCACCATAATAAAGCTGTAGAGGATCAACGTAAAACTCAGATAAAAGCCTGACTATGTCTGTTTGGTGATAAAGATCAAGGTTAGATAGACTGTTTAATGATAACAGAGTTATAAATATCAGTATCCCCTCCCTTCACTTCTGTATAAAGAAAAGGATGTTCACCTCTAAATAAAAGGATGTTGAAGAAGTGAATTAAGAGATACAAAAGAGAAAATGTCACTGTGAAACTGAAATGTAATGAGATGAAAGTCAAAACATGCTTGATGTAGATTTTTCTTTAAAAAGTAATATATCACATTAGAAAAAAAATAGCTGCTTGTTTTGGGCTTGTTTTTGTCGTCCTGGTTCTTATTTCAGTGGAAAAATCTGACAGTACTGCCCTTGTGCTGTCACTGCAGCCGGCTGCTTCAATAAAAGAGAGTAAGAGGCGTGAGGCTGCTCTGTGTTTGTGCTGCTGTTTATTATCTGATCAGGAACAGAGGGAGAGCTGGTCATACACAACGGGATAGCTCAGAGTTAGCACATATGCTAGCTAACTTAACAATAAGTGCACAATGCAGTTAGACGGACATTTTAGTACATGAAAACTATGGTGAACCGCTCTCATAATCATCTACATCAGCCTCTGAGCATTTAGGAGTCCATACATGGAGAAAAACATATTTAAATATGATTATTGTACACACTGCTTCAGTCTGATTAGGGAACATATTTCATCCAATGTCAATGCGGCTGCTCATGTACATATATAAACACAGAAAAAGACCAAAGATCTCCGGGAGCAGGTGGAATAATAAACAACATAAATCCTGACATAAGAACATGAAACACCTGCACAGGTATGACAGCCTGAAACATGAAGAGTCATCAGACAGGATTATTCCTCACACTCAGAAGGATTTAATGAACACACAGCTCTTCAACCTTTTCTGTGGAGAATCAGACCTGTGATATTCAGACCAGCATGTTTAACATGTTCATAATAACATGCAGTAGGGCTGTGTGCTGTGAAGAATCTGCTGAGATGACACATTATATCACAATACTGTAAACAGGACAATACGGCATGAACTTTATCACTAAAAAGTATTTTTATATTGATCATTGACTTAAGAACCCACAATACTGTCTGCATAAAAACAGTTTTTGTTCAGTCTTATTTATGTAAATCTCCATCCCTCTGATATGGAATTAAAATGTCAACACAGAGCTGTGCCATCATTTCAGGATATTTCAGTGTATCTATATTTACAGCCCTTATATACAGAATTTGGATGCTTCTCTGTCTGATATAATTCATTATTTTATTTAAAATTCATGCTCTGGTGTAGTTTAAAGTCCGTGTAAAGCAAAAATAAATTTGTGTTGTATGTTTGTCATACCAAGGAAACACGTGTCATTGACCACTGAGCCAAATTTGAAAGGTTAAAAAAATTGCTAAGTATATAAAATTAGGTCTCAAAATCATGAAAAAACTAGCACTTGTCTCTGCTGTGAAATGCTGGGGGCGTGTCAGTTAGAGGTGCTGGAGCCACGCCCACATGCGGGAGGGAACCGCCTCTGTCTGCTGTACAAGGACGTAACCTACAGTAACAATGGGAGCTAGCGCGAGCAGCTTCATTGGACGGACCCAGCCCTACCTGTTTGAGCCATAGAGCCAGATTTTACAGCAATGATTACTCTTACTTATCATACTTCCTTCATACAGTTACTTTTCTGAGAGTTACTTTATTACCACAAGCTCCCCAATTACTCCGTCTGCCCAGTTTTATCAGTTGTGAGGGATAATACCAGCTGTGGAGTAGCTTTAGCTTTGAAATAACTGAAACATGTATGCTGCATGTGCACAGAAAATGATAACTCACATTTTGCCTCCGTCTGAGCTCGCTGCTCCCGTCTCTCTGTATATAAGCAACTAATGTCCGTGGGAAAAAAACGCGCTCATGGCGCTCATTTTAGGTGTACATGTTTGACAGTACACACAAATGTAAAACCCCAGTGTACATGTATTTCCTTGTCATAGCTGTGTTGGTGGTGCATAAAAAAAATACCTGTGGTTAATCATTGTGCTGTCATATGGACTCCGCTCAGGGAATCAGGCCAAATCATGTCATGATTACGATGTAAAATCAAAGCAAAAACTATTTAATTGCCAGAGTTCATAATATTTATAACATAAGCACACACTTACACTCTCTGGCGGGCACGTAATGCTAGTGGTAGAGATGACAGCACCTGCGGTCGGCGGGATTGAGAGGGTCGGTGGCCGATACATAATGCCGGCGGCCATGATGGTGGCACCTGCGGTCGGCGGGATTGAGAGGGTCGGTGGCCGATACATAATGCCGGCGGCCATGATGGTGGCACCTGCTGTCGGCGGGATTGAGAGGGTCGGTGGCCGATACATAATGCCGACGGCCATGATGGTGGCACCTGCTGTCGGCGGGGCAGGAGGATGCAAGCCGGGGACAGAGAGGGTCGGTTCGGCCCCACTGACCAGCATTAACAGACTCTTCAGAAATCCAGACTTTACTTTAGTTTAGACTTTAGTTTTTGTATCTATGGGGGTAAAGTGGGCACTGCAGAGAGGGTGTTGGTGGTGATTTTAAGCTCTCCACAGTAGCTCCTCTTGACAAAATTGATCCACCGTTTCATTACTTCATCGTCAGTAGGAAATTTAAATAAGCTAACGGAGCCGTTACACTTCACACTGTGGCATCCAAGAAAGATGCACGAGCGACGTGGAGGAGACATGACTGGTTAGCCGGCTGCAAACTATCATAAGAGATGCTATCCGAGACTCCAGAGCGACCGTGAAAACCACCGAAGCTAATGCGCTGAATGTATTTATACTGCTGAAGCAGCAGGGGTGGGGTTATACTACTGATGGCTTTGTTACGTAACGCGGCTATGATTTCTGACCCGCCCATTAAACCCTGAACAGAAATTTTGAAGAACAGCTTGTGAAGCCTAGCTCCATAATTAAATTCTGAATGGTTGAATGGCTTTCACATTTTATAAGGAAATACATTTATGACCTATTTAATGTGTTTAGAAGGAAATGGCTGAATTTGCTTTACACGGATTTTAATAATCAATGAATAGTGGTGTTCAATAGGGCTTCTCGATTATGGCAAAAATCCTGACACTGATTATTTTAACAGATATTAAGCTCAGGGTTATTAACATGATTACTCACTGATTTGAAAACACATCTTTCATTGAATGGAGATATTCTCTGACACCATCATACTGAACATTAAAGAACGGGCAGGACACAGAAATATACATGAGTGGAAAACTGGGCATAAAATTCAGATCAACCGTAGTTCAGCTCTACTAGTACTCTAATTTGGAGTTCATGTTCTCAATTTTGGTCAACTAGTGCCCGAGAAGACTTTACTTTACTTTACTTATATGCTGGTAAGGGGTCAGGGTAAAGCAAATTCAGGCTTCCCACTGGCTTTCAAAAATATTTCAACCAATCAGGGTGCTAGATTTGGTTATAATCCCTCGTACTTCATTTGCATTAGGTGTACTAGTAGTATTACTGAAGCTTTTGGCTTTACTAATACTACTAGTGGACTAAAGTTTACTGGTTATACTAGTAAGATATTTTAAGTTTACTAGTACTAGTAAACAAAATTTGTGTTTTACTGTAAAGTTTTTTGTGCACTACTGCAAAAGTAGACCTTACTACTAAGGCATAATCACCTACTAGCAGACAATTTTGTGTTACTAGTACTACTAGTAAAGCTTTGAGTTTTTGCTAGTAACATCTTTTAATTCTATTAGTACTTCTAGTAACAAAAAAAATGGTCTAGGAGTAGATGTTTCTTTACTAGTAAGGTCTACTCTTGAAATAGTGTGCAAAAAACCTTTACTAGTAAAACAACATTAGTGTTTTACTACTTTGAGTTTACTAGTATTACTATTACTCAAAAAATCTCACTAGTGGTACTAGTAGACTTTTTTTAAATCTACAAGTATTACTTGGAAAGCCAAAAACTTGATGTTTTTGATGATGATGTAGAAGCAAATGAAGTAGGAGGAATTATAAACAAATCCAGCACTGTGATTGGTTGCAATATTTTCAAAAGCCAATGGAAAGCCTGAATTTGCTTTTCCTTGCCTCCTTGTTAGCATTTAAGGCTTACCAGTAGTACTAGTGAACATTTTTGATCTACTAGTAGTATTAGTGACACTTTTTGCTTCACTTGTAAAGTCTACTCAGGCACTAGTAGAACAAAATTGAGTACATGAACTCCAAATGTGAGTACCAGTAGAGCTGAACTGCAGTTGATATCACGTGTTTCCATATACATGTAACCACACAAACACCTAAAATAATGTGAACAATCAGAATGAAAAAGGTCAATAAGTTCCTCCGGCCTGTGGCCCAGTGACCTGCTGATCCTGATGGTTCAGTCTTCAGGACTGTGGGGGGGCAGTCAGTCAAGTTAAAACTCCATTAGTTGCCCAGCTCTAGTTCCTAACAGTCATGATCCCAGTTCAGACAAAATGATGAAGACCATCATTTTTGTTGCTTACTGAGCTTCAAATAAAGATTATTGCTGCGTGACAAAGACTGGTACCTGCAGGTCAGACCAGGACCAGATAAGAACCAGATCAGCCAAAGATGTTCCAGCTCACCTGAACACCAGGATCAGGCTTCAGAGAAAAACATCTGAACATGGACATTTGGTGATCCTGATCAGTCCTGGACCAAATGGCTTCATATTTAAAATGATCCAAACTCCACAGTAAAAGGATCAATAATCTCAGTGATCTCCATCCTCAGAGGACCAGAGCATTTAGAGACCATGAGCCTCAGCGGCTGCTGAACCAAGGTGTTTGAAGGTCACTGAGACCTTCTGAGGTAAGATCTTCAGTGGGACTGAATCTGCAGAACCAATTATCGGAAACACTCTCTCAGTGAAGGTGTGTCTGAAGGTGTGGATGTGTGTGTTAGTATCAGGATCAGAGAAGGACAGCTGTCCTCTGTCCCAGTCCAGACTCACTCTGATCTTCTCTGGGAGCCACTTCACCGAGAGATCACTGGGTGGAAGTGGTGGTGACCTTGCTCCATATTTTCCATGATATAACCACACTGTCCATATTTCCGACCGTATGACTCCCTTCCTCTGGACAGACTCTGTTGATACTCCAAGTGCCCAGTGTTCACTGTCTCCAACCTGGACGTCCCAGCTGTGAGCTCCAGAGCTGAAGCCCTCAGAGCCCAGGACAGACCAGTAGTAAGCATCAAACCTCTCTGGATTCTCAGGAAGCTGCTTCTCCTCTCCTGGTCCCATGGTGGTCAGATCATCAGACAGGATGAGGTCTGATCGAGCAGTGTTTGGGTCGAGGATGACCGGGCTGTAGGAGACCAGGTCCTTCATCTTGGTCCAGATGTTGAAGCCCAGGTTGCCCAGATGTTTGGCCTGGTCTATCAGAGCTCCTCTAGGCAGCTGTGGATCCTCCAGCAGGGGGCGCTGCTGCACTCTCTCCAGCTGCAGCCTTGTAGTTCTTCAGGAATGAGATGTCTCCAGCCTTCAGCTGGTCCTCAGTGTCTCTGAGTGTTTGTGAAAGAGCTTCTATCTCTCTGCTCAGAGCCTCCATCTGCTTCTTTATCTTCCGGCTCTTCTGCTCCTCTTTCTTTCTCAGAGCTCTCAGCCGGGCCTCCTCTTCCTCCTGCAGAAACTGGTGGAGCTTCTTGAACTGCTCCTTGATCTGAGCCTCTGTGTGTCGGGCCTGGACCTCCATGTGTCTCAGAGTTTGGTCAAACTTCACTCTGACTTCTTCATGAAGCTCTATCTTCTCCTTTAAGGGCTGCAGGAGGTCCTGAAGGTTCTTCTTCTGCTGTGGAGCAGCTTCATCGATGGGTCTGAATCTGTGCTCAACGTGTTTCTCTGAATCTCTGCAGACGAGACACACCGGCTCCTGATGGTCCAGGCAGAAGAGCTTGAGCTTAACCCCATGCAGACTGCAGAGATCTTCTGAAGCTCTCTGATCTCTCTGCTGCAGAAATGTCTCACACAGGTTCTTCAAAGAAATGGCTGGAGGTAACAAGTCCTTTGAAATTCTCTTCTTACAGAGTGGACACTCCTTGTCCTCCTTGTCCTTCCAGCTCTTCTCCACACACTCTCTACAGAAGCTGTGGCTGCAGGACAGGATCACAGGATCTCTGAAGATCTCGAAGCAGACCGGACAGCTCAGGTCGTCCTCTAACTTGGAGGCCATTTTGTCTGAGAGTGAAGCAGAGAGGCAGCAGAAGAACAGGAAGCTGCTCCGTCCCTGAGAGTCTCTCTCACTCTGATTGGACCTTGAAGCTCTCCGTCAGTCTGTGGAGGTCAGGACCTGCTGAAGGTGTTGGTGTTCCCAGAGTTCTCAGAGCTCCCAGACCTCCTCCTGGTGTGGAGCTTGTCCTGTTTTTAGTCTTTAGTCGATGTGACAGCGTGTGAGCGTCTCCTCTGACTGAGCAGAAATCACAGCCTGTTTCCTGGTTTGTCAGGTGAGATAAGGTGAAGGGGGCGGAGCCTCTTCAGAGCAGGATCACAGGAGGGAGGCGTCATGTTTCTGCTGCCAGTGAGAAAATCAGTCCCAGTGGATCTCAGACCCTTTAGGTGAGCTGCAGACCCCCAGCTCTGATCTCAGCCTGGTCAGTCTCAGAGGTGTCCCCATTAGTCTGAAGGTGACCATCATCAGAGCAAAGCTCCAGAGAAATATTTCAGCTCAGGAAAATCCAGACTCTCTGTGAACCATAAAGCTCTCTGGACTTTGTCCTGCTCACTGCTGCTGGCGTCCTTAAACTGCTGCAAGAACTGGAGAGAGAATCCAGAGAAATCTCTGTACGTGAAAGGCAAGGCCAAAAACAATTGTCCGACTGACGATGTGTGGAGCTTTATGAAGCTCAAAATACAACAACAGAGACCCCAGACTGTTGAGCAACTGATGCAAGAATGAGAAAGAATTCACCTACAAAGCTTCAACAGTGAGTGTTACTTAGCTTGTTCACACACACTTACTGAGGATTGTCAAAAGCAAAGATGACGTAGCAATGGGAAACATGCCAGCTTTTTTGGAATGTAGTGTTTTCAATTGCATGTAGGCCGAAAAGGATTTGAAATAATTGTTTTCTCTTTATATTCACATTTATACAGTGTCCCATCTTCATTGGAATCGGTGTTTGTAAACTAACGAAACTGTTAGGAGTCATTAAGGTGGTCCGGTGTGAATGCTCCTTCTGATCCTGATTTATTACCACAAACTCCTGAAGCTGAATGACTGCAAATCTCTGTAACAGTATGAATGTTCATGAGCAAACTAAGCAGAGAAGCCCAGACTTCCCTCTCCCCGGCCACTTCGTCCAGCTCTTCCCGGGGGATCCCGAGGTGATCCCTGGCCAGCTGAGAGACATAGTCCCTCCAGTGTGTCCTGGGTCTTCCCTGAGGTCTCCAACCGGTGGGACGTGCCCTGAACACCTCACCGGGGAGGCGTCCGGGAGGCGTCCTGATTAGACGCCCGAGCCACCTCATCTGAGCAACGGCTCTACCCCGAGCCCCTCCTAATGGGGCCCGGACACCCTGCGGAGGAAACTCATTTCTGCGTCTTGTACCTGCGATCTTAATCTTTTGGTCACTACCCACAGCTCGTGACCATAGGTGAGGGTAGGAATGAAGATCAAGCAGTAAATTGAAAGCTTTGCCTTTCGGCTCAGCTCCCTCTTTACCACGACAGACTGGTGCAGAGTCCGCATCACTGCCGATGCTGCACTTATCTTCCTGTCAATATCATGTTTCATCCTTCCCTCACTCATGAACAAGACCCCGAGGTACTTGAATTCCTCCACTTGGGGCAGAATCTCATCTCCGACCTGGAGAGGGCACTCCACCCTCCCCCGGGCGAGGACCATGGACTTGGATTTGGAGGTGCTGATTCTCATCTCAGCTGCTTCACACTCAGTTGTGAACCTGCTCCAGCGAGAGTTGCAGGTCTCGGTCTGATGAAGCCAACAGACCACATCATCTGCAAAAAGCAGTGAACTGATCATGAGGTCACCAAACCGGACCCCCCCCTCAACACCCTGGCTGTGCCGAGAAATTCTGTCCCTAAAAATTTTGAACAGAACCGCTGACAAAGGGCAGTCCTGGTGAATCCAACCCTCACTGAAAACAAGTCCAACTTACTGCCGGCAATGTAGACCAAGCTCTGGTACTGGTCATACAGGGAGCGGCTGGCCCATATCAGGGGTCCAGTACCCCAGACTACAGGAGAAACCCCCAAAGGTCTCGACTGGTTCCAGAGCCCAAGCTATGTGACAAGGTGAGTCTGACTATATATAGTTAGAACCTCTCAACCTTGAGCACCAGCTCAGGCTCCTTCCCCACCAGGGAGAGAATATTCCTCGTACCTACAGATAGCTTTCTGCAGCTGAGGAGCGGACCACTTTCAGCAGCCATCCAACTCAAATTGCACCCGACCCCTCTGGCCCCCCCATGGCTGGTGAGCCCATGGGAGGAGGGTCCCATGTATTCTCTTTGGGTTGTGGCGGCAGGGTCCCATGAGTGTAGGCCTGGCCACCAGGTGGTCACTGACCAGCCCCAACCCCAGGCCTGGCTCCAGGGGTGGGGCTGGTATCCCTCATCTGGGCAAGGGAAACTGAAATCCATTAGCCTTATTCCCCATTAGGTCTTTGAGCCACTCTTTGTTTGGCCCCTCCCCTCGGACCTGTTTGCCTTGGGCATCCCTACCAGGGGCACAAAGCCCCCAACAACATAACTCCTATATCATAAAGCAGTGTAAACCCCTCCACCTTGAGAAGTAGGTAGTTTAGTGAATCTGAGATTTAAACCAGATTCTGAGACTTAAGTAAAAATCTGACATTAAGGTCAATAACCTAGAATTAATGTCAGAACCTGAGATTGAAGTCAATTTCTATAGTTGGTAGATCGAACTCTTACTGAAACCAGTCGGGAGAAGAACAAAACATTGTTTCCTGTAAGAAAAGCTTTCAGTGATGTTCTTTGCTCCTCTTTTAAAGAAGAATTTGAGTCCATTTCTGATAAAACTGCAGATATTGACGCATCCACGGAGAGACCGCTTTAGAAGCCGCCATTGTTTTCAAACATGCAGTCACTTCCTGCTGTCGTCACGTCTGCAGCTCCGCCTCTCTTCTCTGATTGGGCCGTTAAGCGTTTAGCCGATGAAGTCGTTGGACAATGGAGGTTGGCAAGATGGACATGCAGGATTTCAGACAATGAATCAGGCAGGTCCGTCTGCTCTGCAAGATTAGACCAAACCACACATCTGATAAAATTTCATGTAAATCCATCCAGCAGCTTTTGTGTAGGCTTGCTAACAGACAAACAAACAAACAGACAAACAAACAGCAGCAAAAACCTCTTTGGCGGAGGTAATAACGGCCACATGAGCCACAGCAGGCCTGCAGGTGCAGTTGGGACGCCCATGGCTGACATGTTTAAGGAGTTTTAGACCAGTGAAGGTGTCCTCCTGCAGAACATCTAGCCTTTTGAATATGAATGACTGTCTGATTTGAAGAGCTTGTCTTCCTCACTGTCCTTGGTGTTGTCCTCCAGGTGGTAAGCATGATAAGTCCCGGCCCGTCTCCGAGTGCTCTCCTGCAGAAACTCAGTACGGAAAATGTGTCCCCGAGCAAGGAGACTGTGGAGAGGGACTGAGAGAGGCAACCTGCAAAGACCGGACCGACAAAATCCACTGCAAGATCCCCTGCAACTGGAAGAAAGACATCAGTAAGACACCACACATCACTCACCGGCCACTTCATTAGGTACACCTCTCTAGTCCCACGTTGGACCTCCTTCACCTTCAGAGCTCCTTAATTCAACGAGGAGCTGAAACATCCCTGAGATGTTGGTCCATATCTTAATGACAGCATCACACAGCTGCTGAGCTCTCTTTTGGATTGAGATCTGGTGACTGTGGAGGCCACTGGAGCACAGTGAGCACATTGACATGTGTGTTGGTTAATTAGCTATTTGCAATAACAAGCAGTTGAACTGGTGTACCTAATAAAGTGGCCGTGATGATGAGCTGTACAGTTATGACACTAAACACTCGTTAAATTATTTGTCTGTCTGTGAAGATGATTAAGAAATGTTTGAGGTCATTCTGTCTGACCTTGAGGTGAAGAAATCTCCGTACTGCCCCTTTAAGAGTGATGATGTCATCTCTGGCCCTCAGGTGACTGTAAGTACAAGTTTGGTCCGTGGGGATCCTGCGACACCGCCACCAACACCAAGAGTCGCTCAGGGACACTGAAGAGGGCGCTGTTCAACGCCGAGTGTCAGACCACCGTCAAAGTGTCCAAACCGTGCTCCCCGAAAGCCAAGAGGACACGAGGTGAGAGCCCAGGGGACGCCATGGGTTTCTGAGGGCCACAATAGTGTTCAATTTCTGATTATTTTCCTCATAGTTTTCTTAAGCAACCTTTTTTCCACTGACAAAAATGAGACAGTAACTAATAAAAACAAGAGCACATGGACAAAAACCAAAACTAAATGAACTGACATTTTCATCAACACATAATAACTAGACAACAAAGTTTGACGGAGACTTAATCCAAACAGACCTGATTTGGTCGTGTAGAAAGTAGCACTTCAAACAAAAGTCAAATTTGTTTCTGTTCATTTATACATTCAGACTTTACTAGCATTCAGAAAAGGATTATTAGATGTTTCATTTTATCCAAGTGTGAAACATGACTTCAGAAATTCAGGAAACATAAAAAAGCCTTACACCAGTGGTGTATGTGGGGGAGGGGGTCAATTGTAGAAAAGAGCTTTGTTAAGCCCCCTCGAAAACACGCAAATCTTAGTGCCGTCTTCATATGCGAGAACGCGCTGTATGTGCCCCTTTTTTCTTGTCGTCCCTGCCCTTGAAAACTCTGTGCATGCCATTGCTTTTTAGCATATTTTTTTGAGAGTCTGAAATGGGAAAAACGTTCATTAATCCTTTTTAGGAGACATATGACCAAACATTCTGCATCAGCATGTTCTCCTGCCTGAAAAGGTCCCAAAAGTCTCTTTTCAGGGGTCCGAAATGGGAAAACAGTCATATGTTAGCATGACGGTTTTTTTTTCTTCAAAAATCAGACCTGAGGTAAAAACAATAAAATTAAAGAAATGCTCATAAGTCAACATTTAAGTCAAATATGCCCAAACCTTCTGCACCAGAATGTTCTCCTGCCTGAAATGTCCAAAAAGTCACTTTTTTTGAATACTTTTTTTCGGGGTCCGAAATGGAAAAAGAGTCAAATGTTAGCATGTCGGTTTTTCAAAAATCTGACCTAGGGAAAAATGACCAAAGCTAATTTTTTCAGTGACAAATGACCAAACCTTCTGCACCAGAAAGTGCTCCTGCCTGAAACGGTCCCAAAAAGTTTTTGTTTGTTTCTTTTTTTTTTTCAAAAGTTTGACCTAAAGTAAAAAAAACAAACAAAAAAACAAACATGCTCCTAAGTCAATTCTCTTTCCTTCTTTTTTTTTTTTTTTTTTTACTTCTTATTTTTGTACTCTTTTCACATATCAACAGAGATTAGGAAAACAAAAGCACAGACAGAGAAGACAGTTTCTTGGGGACACCTTGACTTAAATATTACTGGATCTGTTGCTGTTCAAAGAAAATCACAACAGGGTGGCGTCCTTTTTTGCTGTCACAAAGACTGTCCATTTGTCCTACCTCTTCGTAAAGATTGTCCCTTGATGTCTCAAAGAGGAAGTTGTCCTTTCCATTGTGAAGACCTCCTTGATTATGTCCATCCACTCAGAGAGGTTTGGGGGCTCAGGGTTACACCACTTCCTCGTTATTGCTTTTTTACGTGCAGCAAGTTAAGTCAAGTCAAAGTTTATTTGAAGAGCATGTTAAAAAAAACAAAGTGCTGTACAGAGGTACAATGTAATCATAATACACTTTATAAAGCACGCGGTATTTTACATAAACACCAGTTCTTCTTTAAAGTGACATCACTAACAATGAAACCAAGATAATAATAATAATAATACATTTTATTTAAAAGTGCCTTTCAAGACACTGAAGGACACTGTACAGTATAAAAACAACAATAAAATCCACAAAACAATACAACTATAAAATAAGCAAAACACAACAGATACAGGACCACTACATCGTTAGGGACCCTATAACCCAAAATCTTAACCTAGGTAACCTTTCAGTCTCACTCTGAGCTCTCTACATTTAATAAAAAGAAAGTGATGAACGATTTCCTCTTTTTATTATTTGTTATTATTTCTGTCAGTCCATCTCTCCTCTACCTTTAAAGCAAATAAAACCTCAATGCAGCCTGAAGATGAATCCTGTGAGCCTCAAACGTCCTTCACTGATGTCCTCACCTTTGTCTTCATTTGTTTTGTCCTGCAGGAGAGAAGAAGTCAAACTGAGGGATGAGCTGAGGCTCAGAGGATGGCAGCACTTCTCCTCCTCCTCCTCCTCCTCCTCCGGCTGAACAATCTTCCTCCTCCCAGAGACTCCTCCAAAGGCAGCGTGTCAGCCTGCGGCCTCCGTCTTCCTCCTCCTCACAGCGATGTGTGGTGTTGGTCTGGTGACAGTGTGAGCGCTCTGACGGCGTCCTCCTCGTAGTCCTGATGAAATAATGACTCTCCTTTTTTAGTAGCTCTTAGTTTGTTTAACAGAACATCAGATTTAGTCCTTACCTTTGTTTCAGTAGCTGAAGTTAAATTAACATCCAGGAAAGGTTCAGAGCTTGTCTCCGTGCTTCAGATGTTTCTGCCTGGATTCTAAAGAATCTTAAAGCTTCTAGAATCATCTTTAAAACGTCTTCAAATAAATTAACAGGCATGGACGGCCCAGGAGAAAGCCTCCATGAGTCTATTTTTGACCTGTAGATTCTCCACCTTACAGGATGACTCTTGTACAAATGAACAAATTAAAGAGTGCACCTTCTTTGGGTCCAGACCCCCAGTGTGGTTTTTGTCCTGTGTCACGTCTCAGGTGTTACTCTGCAGAGGTCAAAGGGCGACGGCAGGCTCTTCAGACAGTTTTTAAAGGGCTCATGTTTCTCCTTAAAGGTCCACGTCCTGGTGTGTTAGACTGTCCACGTCCTGTCTTTGTGTCCATAATCAGGGATTTACTTCGAATAAGAATGAGAAATGTCGTCTCTGCAGAGGATCAGATGCAGCTCTTTGTCCCTCCCCTTTGGAAACACTCTAATCTGAGGGGGCGGGGCTACAGGAGGCTATGATGATGAGCTCTGCTCCGATTGGCTAACCAAATGATGAATGATGGGAGGGGCTCCAGGCTGCAGAGTGGACTTTAAAAACAGTCCTGGCGTCTGCCTGTGACAGCCTGAAACACACATGTAGGTGGAGGCTGTATAGCTATGACATCACAAACACCAGGAAGATAAAACAGTGTTTTAAGGGGCATTTTCCCTGAAGAGGCATTTCTCTGTGAGCTGATAGTTTAGTTAAAGGTCTCATGATCTTCTGCTCCTCAAGACCCTTCTCCAACATTAGAAGAACACTGACTTTGCTGGACGTGGACCTTTAACTCGGGTTCATTTAATCATTTTTGATGCTTAAGTGTGTTCACAAACTCTAAAGACAGGCATATCAGGCTTATTACTTCAAATTAGATATTTAAATCCTGTCTGCATGTGTTCGTCATGGAGATTATTTCAGCCATTGTAAAAGCTCTTAGGGATTGGGATGTGGAACAGGAAGTGGTGAATGTTAACCTGCACCGCTTTAGGGGCGTCCTGGTTGTTCTGGATGGTGACCTGTGACCTTTTGTTGATGTTTTTGTTTGATAAACCGAGGGAGTGCTTGAGTTTGTGTTGAAAACAGATGTAATCCCACATTCAGACATTTTCAAGAGTGTTTTTCTCAAAGTTATTCGAGCATTTGTCATATACTACATATAGCTCACTGATTTTTACGCCCTTCGTTCTCCACTCTTTACTTTAGACTGATGGCCTGATGATATTCTTCAGATTATATTTAATAACTCACACCAGTGTTAAAACTCTCACATCAGCTGATCATGCTGATGGGGATTTATGCTGGCCTGTACAAAGTATCTGAAGGAAGAGAGACACACGACTCCAGCAGCATCAGCTGCAGGAAAAAGTGTTCAGGACAAGTTTAAAGCTTCAGGTTTAATTTAATGAATCAGAGTTTTGAAAAGAATGAACACAAAGAGACCAGCAGACGCCTTTCTCCAGGTGATCTCTGTGTGCATCTGCTCAGGTGAGGAAACGCCTCAGGAGACCCTCCTCCAGGTAACGATAATCTGAGATTAAAGGCAAACAACTGTGATGTAGTCAAGAGATTCAAGTGATAACTCAGAGGGAAACAGGTGATCATTCTGAAAAAAATGAAAATTAAATCAGAATCCTGAGAAATATTAATTCTGAGATTAGATTTGGAGATTATAGTCCTGTCTCAGAAAAAAAGTCCAAACTCTGAAATTAAAGTCAGAATCTTGAATAAAAATGAAGAATTACGGGAATGAAGAAAAAATCCAGAGATCAAAGGTTTAATTATGAGATTAAAACATAATTAAGAAATTTAATTAAGAATTCTGAAATCAAAATTATATATAATTGAGATTGGAGATTTAAGTAAAAAGTTCTAAATGTAGTCCCAAATATTGAGATTGAAGTCCTAATTCTAAGGAGAAAATAAGTAAAATTCTGAAACTTCAGTCAAAATCCTGAGATTAAAATCAAAACTCAGCAGGTTTAAAGTCCCAGTTCAGAGATTAAATTCAGAATATGCAGCCTGAAGTTATAATTCTGAGAAAATAATTAGGAATTCTGAAATAAAGTAAAATTTATAGACAGAAACTTTAGTCATAAGATTAAAGTCATAATATTTACCTCCGCCAAGGAGGTTATGTTTTTGCCTGCGTTTACCTGTCTGTCTGTCTGTCTGTCTGTTTGTGTTCAAAATAACTTGAAAAGTTCTGAACAGATTTGGATGAAATTTTCAGGAATTGTCGGAAATGGGATATGGAAGAACTTATTAAATTTTGGGGGTGATCCGGATCACCGTCTGAATCCAGGAAGTTTTTAAAGGATTCTTTAACATTGCCAGATAGGACCATTTTCGCCAAAGTGGGCCGAAGCTGCTTGGAGGAGGTCTGCGCTCTCTGAGAGCTTTTCTAGTGAAATCTGAGAATTAAGTAAACAGTTCTTATATTTAGTCTGGAATATGAAGATTGCAGTCCTAATTCTAAGGGAAAAAAATGTCAAAATTCTGAAAATAAAGTCAGAATTCCTAAAATTAAAATCATAACTCAGAGATTAAATTCAGAATTTGGAGATTGAAGTCTAACAATTAGAAAAAAAACAGTGCAAATAATGAAATTTAATTCCAAAATCTAAGTTTAAATTCATAATTCTGACATTTAAGTCAGGATACAGAGACTGAAGTCCTTATTCTGAGAAGAAATAAAGAAATCTGAAAATTAAGCAAAAATCCTGAGTTTAAAGTTTTTACTATGAGATTAAATTTGTAATTCTATAACTAAAGTCAAAAAGTAAAAAAAATAATTAAGAATTTTGAGATTTAAGTCTAAATTGGAGGGAAAAAGTGAAACATAATCTCAGAATTCTGACGTTGTCAAAGACTTTTAAAAAAGTTTAGTGTCTGAGAAAATCCTTCGTCCTTGGCCCTCATTCTGCTCTAATAATCCTAATTTAAAGATGAGGTTTTTAATCAGACAAACTAAACTGTGGCACAACAACGTATTGTTTCATCTGCTCTCTGTGGTGTCCACTCTGATGGTGACCATCAGGGGAGATCCAGGTCAGGGTGAAGGTCAAAGGGCGGCCAAGGGGCGGGCTTTAGCACGGCAGCTGATCCCACTGTGAGTGCAGCCTTCGTCTGGTTGAATTGAATAAGCAGGAACTTCTGGTCCTGGAGAAACGAGACTGAGCCAAGAGCTGCAGTTCCTCAAGTGTCCACCGGGGCTGTCTCCTGCAGCGAGTCAGCACCCATAGAGCTCCATGTTCACATGTTCACCATGACAGCAGATAAAACAGTCCAAACCTGGCAGAGTTAGCATTTCTGATCCACCACATCATCAATGGGCATCCAGAAGCTGACGAGGACGTCCCTGAGACCACGTCCACGTCCATGTCCATGTCCACGTCCACGTCCACGTCCACGTCCACGTCCACGTCCACGTCCATGTCCACATCCACATCCACGTCCATGTCCACATCCACGTCCACACAGGCCATGGTCCAAACATGGCGTCAGTTTTGAGTCTTTACGGAGGTTTGAAGGAAGTTCTCTTTGTCTATCAAATATAAAGAACCGCCGTCCATGCTGATCAGTCGTCCTCCTTCCACGCTCTGGGGGTCATGAGGTCAGTGCAGCTTCCTGCAGCAGCGTAGGAGGCTGCAGAATGTCTTCCTGAAGGTCACGCTGCAGAGGGCGTAGCATGCCGGGTTGATGGCACTGTTGACGTAGCAGAGCCAGTATCCCATCGTCCACAGGAACTCTGGGACGCAAAAGTGACAGAAGGCAGCGACCACTGCCATCACGTTGTACGGCGTCCAGGTGAGGATGAAGGCCAGCAGGATGGCGAGGATGGTCTTGGTGACCCTCCGTTCTCTCGCCATGACTCGCCGCCGCCGCCGCTCCTGAGACCTGAAGCTGGGACAGCCAGAGAACGCCGCTGAGGCCGTCCGGTGGAGGTCGATGTTGGATGACGAGTCGTTCTCGATCTTGTTGTAGTCCCGGTCCATGTGGGGGTGGGCGGAGGTCCGTGTGTGACATGGCAGAGGAGGTGGAGACAAGTCAAGCTCTGATTGGTCGACGGGACTCCTGGATGATCTGTGGGTCTTCCTGTGTTTGGGTGTGCTGGACCCCGATTGGTTTAAAGAAAGGTCAGAGCCGGGGTCGCTGGTCACCCAGCTGCGTCGTTTCAGGAGGAAGTCTTTAACGGACGGACTGGACATCCTGAGCCCGGCCCGCTCTGATCTGAGCGCGCTCAGTCGGCTCTGGCTGGCCACAGACAGGCGGCTGTACAGACCAATCATGACGAGCGCTGGGAGGTAGAAGGACGGAAGTGTGGTTGCCAAGGTGACGGCGGGACTGGCGAGGAGCTGGGTGTAACACATGTCATCAGGGACCACGCGGCGCCCCCCCGGCATCTGCCAGCACAAGATGGCGGGGGTCCAGAGCACGAAGGACAGCAGCCAGGCAGCGCCGATCATCCCCCCCGCCATCCTGACGGTCCGCCTTGCCGGGTAGCTGAGGGGGCGTGTCATGCAGAGGTAGCGGTCCAGGCTGATGATGAGCAGGTTCATGATGGATGCGCTGCTCACCACGTGGTCCACCACCAGCCACAGGTCGCACACTGCGGCGCCGAGCGGCCAGCGGCCCCACAGCAGGTAAAGGGTGTACAGGTTCATGGAGACCCCGCCCACGATCAGGTCTGCCGCGGCAAGGCTCACCAGGAAGTAGTTGTTGATGGTTCGCAGGTGTCGGTTCACCTTGATGGACAGGATGACCAGCATGTTGCCGACGACGGTGACCACGCTGAGGGATGCCGTTACCATGACGAGAAGGGTCAGCTGGGCAGTGGTGTATGGGTACGATCTGATTGGAGGCTGGCAGGAGGCATTGACACAGGGGCGGAGCAAAGCTGAGGTGTTTGGTGATTCCGCCATGTTTTCTGCAGAAGCAAAAACACAGACATTGAATTAGCCAATCAGAACGCATCATCTGCCTATGACATCAGAGCTGTCTGCAGTGATGCACTCTGGGAAATGTAGGCACCAGAATGGAGGTGCGGTTGTATTGAGTTATTTGCTGTAGTGTTTAGTTATTTGTGGTAGTGTTTTATGATTTGCTGTATTGCTTTTTAATGTGTCGTTGTATTTTGTTGTTTGCTGTTGTGTTTAGTTATTTGCTGTTGTGGTTTGCACTTCAGGGCCAACACACATTATAGCTAAAGCTGGAGTGAACCATGTTCAGGAGTGAAAAGTCTTGTTCATCATTGATCTGTAAGTGATTCAGAATCGGCCCAAATTAATTACAAATAAATACAAAAAAAATCTGAAATACAATATAAACACGCTTACCACAAAACAATAATCCTGTAAATAATAAAATTAATAGTAGTAACTATTTTTAATGTAACTACATTGAAGGTGAATTTTTTTTCCCAATTTTGTGGCGCCCCCTGGAGGCCACGGCGCCCTAAGCATTTGCCTATATTGTCTAATGGGCCAGTCCGCTCGAAGTAATTTATATCAAATCAAAGTTTATTCAATCAGAACTGTTAAACCAATGAAATAAAAATCACAACAAAACATTGACAAGACACACAAGTGCAGGCTGAAGCACAAGCTTATTATACAAATTATTATAAAATATATATATCAATGGTATAAACCCTCTACACAACAACAAAAAAATGTAAGCAAAACATTTGAAGATCTGTAAATTCTATTGTGGATTTTTGATCCATATGCTTAAAGTCGTGAAACTTTTATTTCATTAATGTGATGTCATTACAGTGTAGATATTCTAATAGCAATAAAAAGTTGTCTCTAACTTGATTGTTTTAGCAGGTTTTACATGCATGATCACAAAACAAATCCAGATGGACTGTTAAAAGCAGAAAATGGCTCGGAGGTTCAGGGGTTACTATTTTGTCTTTCATATTTTAAAGCTCATTTTTATAAATGAAATACAAACAGCGCTGTGTGGGGAGATGACTGTGCTGTTCCTGTTAGTGACCACTAGAGGGGCCCAAACCTTAACGAGGAGGCCCACAGCCACATCACTGCTCTGACTTAATTATCCCTGATAAAATATAATTAAGTCGTATGTTTTGATTGGCAGGATGAAAACATTAAATATTTGTATGTCCTCTTTAGTCTGATCAAGAAACAGTTGATTTAAAGTTATGATTAAACATAAATATACATATAAACACATTAATCTCACTTAATTTTTCATGTTAACACAAACATCCATCACGTGACTCTCATCTGATGTTCACTGATGTAAAAAGAATCTAAATTTAATTTTAAACTAAAGTAGGGATGTACAGTATTAACGGCATGATTTCTCTGCTTAAAGAAACCAGTTTGTACTTTAATTATAGAAAACATCTAAACCAGAATATATAAACACACTAGTGTGATATTTAAACACAGTATTATAGGCCATAAAAATCATACACACCCATCAGCCCCTTCATTAAGGGCATCAATTTAACTGCTCATTAATGCAAACAGCTAATCAGCCAACCTCATGGCAGCAACTCAGTGCAGTCAGTCATACAGACATGGATGAGACGACCTGCTGAAGTTAAAACTCAGCAGAAGAAAGGAGACTGAAGAGACTGACTCCCACCTGACTGGGATCTTCACACACAAACATCTCCAGGGTTACAGAGGATGGTCTGAAGAAGAGAAAATATCCAGTGAGCAGCAGCTCTCTGAGTGCAGATGTCAGAGGTCAAAGGAGAAAGTTAAGGAGGGTTGGAGGTGATAGAAAGACAACAGGAACTCAAGAAGACCTTTTCTGACCACACCACACCTCCAGTCCTGAAGCAGATGGTCCACAGCAGGAGACCACACCAGGGTCCACTCCTGTCAGCTAAGAACAGAACCTGAGGGTCTGACTCTCCAAACTGGACCACAGAAGACTGTAAAAGTGTCTCCTGGTCTGATGAGTCTGGATCTCTGCTCCACATTCAGATGTAGGCTCAGAGTTTGGTGTGAACATCATAAAGCATGGATCCATCCTGCCTTGGATCAGCGGTTCAGGCTGCTGCTGGTGGTCCCTTAGTCCCACCTGAGCATGGTTCAAACCCCACAGCCTACCTGAGGATTGTTGCTGACCATGTCCATCCCTTTATGACCACAGTGGACCATCTTCTGATGGAGACTTCAGCAGCTCCATGTCTCAGAGCTCAGATCATCTCACACTGGTTTCTTCACTGTACTCCACTGGCCTCCACAGTCACCAGATCTCAGTCCAGTAGAGCATGAATAAAGGAGCTCTGAAGGTGAAGGAGGTCCAACCTGGGACTAACTTTCAGATGAACTCTTTAATTTCCCCCCTGAATTATTTTTAAAATCCTTCAAAGATCAGGCACAGAGCTCTGAGAAGATAAACTTTCTAAAACTAAAATAAAGTGTATTTTCTCTGAATGATCACAAAAACCCTCCAGCACGTCTCACCTGAAGATGTCTGATTCCCGATGTTCCTCCTGCAGCTGCTGCGCTCCGTCTGAGGAGAACTTCAAACATCTGCTCCCTCCTCCTCTTCATCGTCTCCTCCCCCATCAGCCCATGGTCCTGTGGTCCCTCCTGTGGGCCCTGCTGGTCCAGATCCAGCTCTGCTCTTTAAAAAAAAATAAAGATAATAAACCGTCAGAGGATTTTACGACTGCTTACAAGATCCAGAGTTTAATACGAGGAAGAAGAATTCAGACAAGAGCCAAACCAGAGCTGAGAGAGTACCCACAAATAAATATGATAAATTAATACATTAATTACACAAAAAAAGACAAATAAGTAAAAAACAGTTCAGAAAATATGACTAGATAAATATATTTAAAAAATACAAATGACGTAATTTGAGGAAAAAAATTAAAATAATGTTAAACAAAAGATAAAATGCTATATAAATACTCAATTAAAATGTTTAAATAAAAAGAATCAAGTGAAATAAAATTAAAAAGTAAAGGACAAATTAATGGTCTGGGCATTTAAAAACTATCCTGAATTCTTCTTCTGGCCTCTTTCTCACTACCTGCTTCTCTTTCTCTTTATATCTCTTTTAAAACGTAAAATACAATAAATTATGTTAAAAAAAAATATAATACAATAAAATGCTATAAAATAAAATAAAATAAAAAGAAGAGTAAAGCACTGACCTGCTGTTTCATAAAAAATATTGAGATAGTATTTGTTATGATTTGGTGCCATACAAAGAAAGATTGATTAAAATAAGTAAAGAAATAAGACATATAAGCTAGTTTGAATAGAAGAAAATGATGATGATAAATGAATGAATAATACAGAAATAAACAAATAAATTAAACGTAGTTCAGAAAAAATGACTAGATAAAGATATAACAAATTTAAAATTATCGAAATTGAGGAATGAAATCTAAAGCTAAACAGAAAATTAAAAGCTACAAAAATACTTAAGAATAATGTTTAAATAAAAAGAATAAGGTAAAATAAAATTAAAAAGTAAAGGACAAGTTATGGTCTGAGTATTTATAAATTGTCATTTTGTTCCCTTTGTCTCCACTCACCTCTCTATCTCTCCCTATCTCTTTAGAAAAAGTAAAATAAAATACGATATGAAAAATTCAATAAAATAAAATAATTAGAAGAATATGGCATTGACCTATATAAATACATAAACAAAAAAATGAAAAAAAAAATACAAGGAAATTACATCAAATTAATATCAATAAATGAACTACATCAAAAAAATAATTTGATCAATCAATTCAATAAAAATTGAAAAAGAGACTTAATAATGAAAAAAATCATCTTTGGATGAAAACATAAAAGAATAAACTAATTACATAAAAGAAAAAACTAATAACTAAAAGTAACTAAATAAGTTTTTAAAATATTACATTTGATATAATAAAATAAATAAGCAAAATAAATGAAATGAAAATGTAATAAAAATAAGATAAAGTGGAACAAAGTAAATTATATTTAATGTTTCTTCTGTCAGATTTTATGACACATTAGAAAAACAAGAGTTTATTAAGAACTCAGATCCTCTGCTGCAGAGAAGAACCAAACCAGAACTACGAGGAAATCCTGACCTGCTGTGAGATCCTGCTGTGAACCATAACATCGCTGTTACGAGCCAAGTGTGCCACAAGACTCTGGTCTGGTTCTTAGTGTGCCTGGAGACTCTGGTCTGGTTCTTGTTGTGCCTGGAGACTCTGGTCTGGTTCTTAGTGTGCCTGGAGACTCTGGTCTGGTTCTTAGTGTGCCTGGAGACTCTGGTCTGGTTCTTGTTGTGCCTGGAGACTCTGGTCTGGTTCTTAGTGTGCCTGGAGACTCTGGTCTGGTTCTTGTTGTGCCTGGAGACTCTGGTCTGGTTCTTAGTGTGCCTGGAGACTCTGGTCTGGTTCTTAGTGTGCCTGGAGACTCTGGTCTGGTTCTTGTTGTGCCTGGAGACTCTGGTCTGGTTCTTGTTGTGCCTGGAGACTCTGGTCTGGTTCTTAGTGTGCCTGGAGACTCTGGTCTGGTTATTAGTGTGCCTGGAGACTCTGGTCTGGTTCTTAGTGTGCCTGGAGACTCTGGTCTGGTTCTTGTTGTGCCTGGAGACTCTGGTCTGGTTCTTGTTGTGCCTGGAGACTCTGGTCTGGTTCTTAGTGTGCCTGGAGACTCTGGTCTGGTTCTTGTTGTGCCTGGAGACTCTGGTCTGGTTCTTGTTGTGCCTGGAGACTCTGGTCTGGTTCTTGTTGTGCCTGGAGACTCTGGTCTGGTTCTTGTTGTGCCTGGAGACTCTGGTCTGGTTCTTAGTGTGCCTGGAGACTCTGGTCTGGTTCTTAGTGTGCCTGGAGACTCTGGTCTGGTTCTTGTTGTGCCTGGAGACTCTGGTCTGGTTCTTGTTGTGCCTGGAGACTCTGGTCTGGTTCCTGTTGTGCCTGAGTTCACAAGCAGGTGAGGAACATGAGGCCGATAACCTGCTGACCTCTGACCTGTGAAACCGTCAAACATCCTCTTTACGAGCTTCGATGTTTCAAGGGGCACAGACGTGAGTTAGCATGCAGCACTTCCTGGTTCCTGAGGCTCAAAGTCTAAAAACTGCTGCTCAGGATGAAAACCTGAAAAATAAAAATTAACCTGCCTCTGGTGTTTCTCTGGTTTGAATTTTAAAGTGTTGTGTTTTTTAAGGACGTTTTTGTAGTCCTTGTTAGCATGAAAACTGCTAACACGGACTACAAAAATGGCCACAGAGCCCAATTCAATAATCCCAATGTTTAATAATCAATAATTCATACTCCCCAGACTCGGGCAGGAGGACCACCGGGTCAGGTCTCTGGACTCAGATCCTCAGACAGGACGCCGCCGACGGTCTGGGACCCCCTCACAGATCTGTGCTGTGACGGAGTGTCAACAGACTGCCGGGCGGTTTATTATTCTCAGCTCAGTGTTCACAGGATGACCTCAGCGTTCGTGAGAGCGCGGACGACGAACACGTTTAGGACGTTTATATCGAATAAGACGGAGAGCAGGCCGAGGAGGAGAGAGAGTTACAAAACACCCTCAGAAACATCCTCGCCACAGCTGTAGTAAAGGTCAAATAAAGGTCACACATCAGCTGCAGCTTTAACAGAGGTCAAATAAAGGTCACACATCAGCTGCAGCTTTAACAGAGGTCAAATAAAGGTCACACATCAGCCCGTTAGAGATAAAACCATCTGTGAACATGGTGAGATGATGTCATCACCGCCCCATCCCAACACACACCCCTCAGCAGGTCTCTGAACTTTGACATATCACCTACACCTGTTTCAGACTGGGAGTGTTTACTGTGGCGCATCCAACCATCTATCCACCATACCATCCATCCATTCAACCAACCAACCATCCTTTCCCAGCTTTTTGGAACCTTCTGTGAGCATCGTGTTCGAAATGAGTGACTATTTGCAGACGGTGAAGCACATCAGTTTGAACAGAAGTATCTCATCTCTGTTTATTCAGTTTAGTCTGGAGGTAAAAGGATTTCAAATCCTTGTGTCCTGTTTTTATTTACATTTTACACAATGTCCCAACTTCACCGGGACTGGGGTTAGTAAACAGTCAAAGAAATTTAAGTATTTGTGTTTCGTCCCGGCTGAGCTGGTAGGAAATCTGACCCCTAACTGGGACGGTGTGCTTCAGTTTTACTTGATTAAATAAAAAAATTACCCAGCTTTGGGTGACAAGGACTTTTATTTGTGTTGCTGTAATATGATGATGTAATAATACGGTTTGATTAATACAAGCCTTTAAAATCGACGGTCTGACAAACTCTTCACTGAGTGACATCAAGTCCAGGGGATTTCAGAGCTCCGTGAACATGTTAGAAGAGTTTTCTGGCTGCAGCTTCTCTAATGCAGATTCTGTTTTCACTGTAAGATGAGAGTGAATATAAATCTTGGACTTCTGGATGCTTCAGCTCTGACACATTCTCTCCTTATGTCTGGACTCTCCAAACTGCAGTGAAAAGGATAAATATGAAATCAAATAAAGATTATTTAAAGCCCTTGGTACTGCAGACAGACTGCTGTTATTTTAATGATATTTACAATAAAACACATGAACAGAAAATCTACATCAGTGACACTTTTGTTTCTCACACACCAAACTGACCAAATCAACAGAAATCTACGTCATGTCTCGCCTTTCTTCTTCTTCTTTTTTTTGTATTTTTAAGTTCTGCTTTGTAAAAGTCAGCGGAGGCTTCCGGATTCAAGACCTTCCAGGATTTTCCAGGTTTCGGTTCCTGTGGTGGAAAACAGCGATGGGACACCCCCGAACAAAAAACATCCTCTGTAACAGTAACAAGCAGAGAATGCTGCGAGCGTCGGCCATTTTGTCATGACCCAGTACAAAAACACCAACACGCACTCACATGCTCTCCAACAGTTTCATCCACACTCAGACCGCTGCTTTTCATCCTGTGAGCAGATCGGGGTTATCATGATTCTACATTTTATTTAAATTAATGATTTCAGGAGGAAGGACAAACTCCAGCGTGGGTCTGAAAATGTCTGACGGCTGAGGCTCAATGACCTGACCATGGTTATTTCATCACTTAAAACATTTAAGCTGTTATTTTAAGGTTTTATGTATTGTTCACTATATCCTGTATATTCTAAGGAGGAAAAGTTTTAAAAGGTGGGATAAAAAATAATGAAAGAAGCAACATGAACAGAATGATGAAAATAATCTTGAATGAACAAAAACAATGTTAAAAATGAGGGAAAATGTTTTCGAAACTTTACTATGAAACTCGTGACTTTATTTTCAACAACAAAAAGACTGCACAGACACCTTATTTGTGTAGAGGTAGAACCCTGCAACTGCTTATTTAATGTAAATCACACATCAGCCAATCACAATGCAGCAACTCAACGGTTTGGGCATGTAGACATGGTCAGGACGACCTGCTGGGGTTCAACCAGAGCAGCAGGATGGAGAAGAAAGGAGATTTAAGACTTTGAACATGGCGTGGTTGTTAGTGCTTCAGAAACTGATTATCTACTGGGATGTTCACACACAACCATCTCCAGGGTTACAGAGGATGGTCTGAAGAAGAGAAAATATCCAGTGAGCAGCAGCTCTCTGAGTGCTGATAGGAGAATGATACGAGTTATCGGACATGATGGAGGGAACAGGAACTCAAGACCATTTCTGACCACACATCACGTCCAACCCTGAAGCAGATGGTCCACAGCAGGAGACCACACCAGGGTCCACTCCTGTCAGCTAAGAACAGAACCTGAGGGTCTGACTCTCCAGAACTGGACCACAGAAGACTGTAAAAGTGTCTCCTGGTCTGATGAGTCTGGATCTCTGCTCCACATTCAGATGTAGGCTCAGAGTTTGGTGTGAACATCATAAAGCATGGATCCATCCTGCCTTGGATCAGCGGTTCAGGCTGCTGCTGGTGGTCCCTTAGTCCCACCTGAGCATGGTTCAAACCCCACAGCCTACCTGAGGATTGTTGCTGACCATGTCCATCCCTTTATGACCATAGTGGACCATCTTCTGATGGAGACTTCAGCAGCTCCATGTCTCAGAGCTCAGATCATCTCACACTGGTTTCTTCACTGTACTCCACTGGCCTCCACAGTCACCAGATCTCAGTCCAGTAGAGTTCCTTTGGGATGTGGTGGAGCAGGAGATTCTCTGTAATGCTGTCATGGAGATATGGACCAACATCTCTGAGGGACGTTTCAGCTCCTTGTTGAATGAAGGAGGTCCAACCTGAGACTGAGAGGTGTACCTAATGAAGTGGCCAGTGAGTGTATGTTACTCTAAGATGGAGAACAGGTGGAGTAAAAAGCATTCACCTTTGTTTTAGTAACTTGCCAGAAACTGAGTTTTCATTTCCTGGGTGCAGCACTTGAACACATCATGACCACAGTTTGACCCAGTGGTCATTTTTCTGAGCTGAACTTGAACTCATCATCACATGTCCATGTGTTTGTTGTCTGATTAATAAAGACAAACAGAGATGATGCTGATTATCGAGAAGATTCAACACTGGATGAAGAAGCTGACCCGCTGGACCTCCTACAAAGCTCTGGAGCACTTTCAGGGTGTATCTGTCCATGAGGAGGACGTCCGTCCGGCTGCAGCAGTTAGCAGAGGTTCATCTTCCCCTGACTGACAGATTCAAGGCTGCAGCCCTTTGGTTTGTGCTCATGCTTATTTTATGAGCAAAACTATTTTCTCTCCTGGACTTTTGTGCACATGTGGTGATTAAAATAATGCAGAGGACTCATGAGACTCGACAGTATTACACAAGGTGACATATTTTTGATGTTCAGGTTTTTTGAACAGGTACAACAGGACAAACGGAGACAGACCCCAGCTTCTTTATACTCATGATTTCAGGGTAACTAAAATGATCTGCTCTTCCTCACTTCCAGAATTTTCCTCTTTTGAAGCATCCAAATTACAACTGAGATGGATGATTAGGAAACAATCTCATTTCATGATGAACTCGATTAAATATTTTAGCTTATTATGCTTATGTTTGAGTTCATGTCTTTTTAGAATAATGCTCATACACTGAATCCCTCGGCCATCCTTCAGATGTTTTTGAGCTGAATATTTCAGACTGTGACAGAAACAAAAGACCTCATGGCTAAATAATAAAGATTAACAGAGTAATGACTGATATGATCATAACATAGGTTGGTTTTAAGGAATTTTAGTTTTAATATTTTAAGATTTTAACCTATTTAAATGATGTAAGAAATGAAAACAATAATGTCTGTATTAAACACTTGTGGAGAGCAGGCTTCCTCTGAAAAGCCTCCTTAAAGGGACAGTTCAGGAGTTTTTCAGTGGGGTAGTGAGCTTCATGGCATTAGCCTGAACATTAGCTACGTGATAGAGATCAGCTCTGTGCTTGTACAGAAATAGTCGGCACAGAAGCTATGGTTATACATCGCTGCATTAGGAGCGAATGACTCTGCACAACTGAGAAAAAGCCACAAAAACAATTTTCTGTTTTTAAGAGGAAAGAACCAAAGTGGGTTAACGGAAGATTTTTGCACAACATCAGAACGTTTGACCTTAGGAGCAGTTTATCAAACTACCAGAGAAACAGAGGAGCTGAGGGAGAGTTCAGATCATTCTGACTGCTGATTGGTTCAGATGATCAGGGATGTAAACTCAGAACACTCTTCATCAGCAGGGCTGTGATTGGTCAGCAGGATCATCATTAAACATTTGGACACTTAAATCATCTTTAATTAGGATGTGCCTCAGCAGAGTTCAAGGGTCATATTTAGGTCAGGACGGTGCTAGTGGAGGGACACTAAAGTAGTGCCTAAATAACGCCGCTTGGAAGTGGAAAAGAAAGTTGTCATAAATAATCTGTTTCTTGCATTTCTAGGCTGCCCCTCATCAAAAATCCAGAACCATCCCTTTAATTAAAGAGCTGAGGCATCTGGACCAGAGCGTCGCATCATGGCGAGTAAAGAAAGAAGTGCTGTGGATCTGAACTATGACACCAGATAATCGTCCCATCCTTACTCCGGATGGACCCAGCTCTGAGCTCCATCCCTGGTTTTGACAGGGCATTAGGGATGGGAGACAAAAACCAATTCCATTTAAGAGTCGATAACAACTTCTCCATCTGTCTTTTTGCTTATCAGTTCCTTCCACTTCGTGCTGCATGCCTTGCAAATCAGATAATTCAAAATGGTGGCAGACAGCGGGCAGAGGTGGGCAAAACTGTGGTTTAATTCTCCACAAAGAGACTTCAGTGAGCAGGGAAACCAGACCCTGTGCAGCACAACACGGAATATCAGGGATGTCATGTGTTTGACATTGTTGACACAGAAAACCCGTGAAAGCCGACTTTTGCCCAAACAGAAAATCCACAGGAAACGATTAAGAATCGATCGATAAAAGCTCATCATTCCCATCCCTACAGGGCATGTTTCAGACGTGACCATTTGAGGAGTGTTATATACACAGGGTTTAGTATGATAATAAAAACGATGTAGATTTTATCATTTCCACGTTCTTCCTTCGGTGCAGCCCTATCGCTGTGCTCCTGGGATCGCCCTGACCTTCAGGTGACCAGCTTATAACTGGAACACGATAAAGTGGGATGTGACGCGATCCAGCTCGGACTTCTGAGCTTCGAGATAAATGAAGGAACCCCATCTGCAGCCTCACGTGGATGAAAAGCAGGACAGTCCCTCACAAACATGATTTAACGCTGCTGCCCACCCCTACCTTTGTTTCAGTGATCGCAGAACACACACGTACACACACACACACACACACACTCGCTCTCTCCTAGCACCAAACTCTTCATAGTGCAACTGGTGGGTTTCGGAGGGGTGTTTGGGGGGGTTGGAGCAGAGTATGGAGCATCCACGCCCCCCCCCCAAAACAACCCCTCCAATCAGGAAACTGTTCTCCTCTTCAGCCTTTCAAAATAAAATAATCAGCGTCTTAGTTTGAAGATCTGCAGCATCAGACATGCAGGAGGTTCAGTTTGTGGAGTCTGTTCAGCCATGATTCATTCTCCTCATGGGGGGGGGGCAGTAACTTCCTCCATGATCTGCAGGTCAGAGTCCGAGAGTCAAGGGTCAAGCCTCGGGGCTCAAACATGATAGTTACACAGGATACAAAAACAGGCTTCAAAATAAAAGTAGTGCTGACTTTTAAACACTTCAATCACGTCAAAGGTCACATGGCACCGAACGCAGCACGCTGGAGTAAAGTGTGTGCGAGAAAGAGAGCACGCACACGCTCACACACACACACGAACACGCGCACACACACCCCTCCTCAGACATGGCACTTTGTCTTCCATCTTGTTTTCAGAGAGAGCGCGGCGCCGACCGGCCTCCGTTCAAGTAGACGAGGAATGATGGCGGTTAGCTTCAGTCCAGGTGTCTCTAAGTGCAGCTGAAGTGCACGCCCATGCCGCCGCCGCCGTCGACGCTCCGAGGGGGGAGGAGGGAGGGGGGCGGGAGGCGGGGCTTTTGTGTCCCTTCTTTTCCAGGCGGGAGACCCTGTGCAGGGTCGGAGCAGCACCCATGTCTTTGTAAGGCTTCGAGGACACCTACCTGCTGTATGGGTCGCCATGGTAACTGTCAGGGGGGCTGACCCCGCCTCCCCCGGGGGGGCTGCGAGAGGACGAGGAGGAGGAGGAGGGGGAAGACATGAGCAGGGAGGAAGAGGAGGGGCCGGGCAGCGAGTCGTCGTCCGTACGCCCGCCGTCAAACACGTCGTCCATGTCCAGGGTGAGGCCAGGGGACGGGGGGCCCGGCAGCGCCGGGGGCCCCCATAGCTGCTCCGAGGGGGAGGGGGCCTGGGGAGGGGGGACGAGGAGGGGGCCCGAGGTGGAGGGGGCGGTCAGGGAGGGGTCCGGCGGCGGTCTGGAGGATCCTTGGCCCGTCTGAGAGCCACGGTGGATCCGGTGGCTGACGATGATGTTGTTCCCGAAGCCGCCCATGGACGCCATCGTGGTGCTCTGCTCCCGCTGCACCACCGCCGTCATACCGCCCTCCGCCATCAGCCGCCGGATCCGGGCCAGAGCGTCCTCCCCCGAGCCGAACTCCGGAGACTCTGCTGGACCGACCAGAGACAGGACACGAGTCAGAGACACGAGTAAGAGACACGAGTCAGAGACAGTGGGACACAGAGACCTGGACACAGTTATGATCTGATCTCAGCAAATCAACATTTCTGGTCCCCCGTCAGTGTGGCCAGGCGGGACGTAACAGCCAGGTGGAGCTGCAGAGGAGGGAGGGAGCGAGAACAGCCTGCAGCACTCTGACCACGCTTACATCTGGATGTGCAGTCAACTGCACTGTCCTGTAGGATTTGAGCTTGTGTATATACTGTAATTATACTTAACTACAACTGTTTTATACTTGACTTATAAGGTTTTTATATTTTACTTATAACTATTTTATCCTTAACTTATAACTATTTCATACATTAATGCAACTTTTTCATACTTTACTTACCACTATTTTATACTGTACTATGGCTATTTCATACATTACGTATTACAGTTTATACTTAACTTTAACTATTTTATACTTTAACTATTTTATACTTATTTTAAGACTATTTATGCACTGCAAAAAGGAGCTGTCCAATCATGTTGTACATTTAGTTTAATGACAATAAAGGGTTTTTTTAATCATTTCTATTCTAATAATCACTCTGAGGCCGATACCTTCACTTAAACTCTATTAATCTCTCAGCACTGATACCTATATTCAGTATTTTCTGATTTGATGAATCAAAGCAGACGTGTCCCTCTCTCCTCAAAGCCTTCAGTATGATTTCCATGCACACAAACATTGAAGAATTGAATGTATGGAGGTAAAAAGGTGTTAAACCGTCAGAGTGTCTGTGCAGCAGTACCCGTGCTCCCTGTGGACGAGCTGGACTCTGCTGAGGCTTCGGCTGCTCCTCCGTCTGCCGCTCCAGCGCTCTGAGGCGCCTCCACCGACCCCGAGGACACTCCGCTGGTGGACGGGGTCTCAGGAGGGACATCTGAGGACAGGCACAGACCATCATGAGCGCCGTGAGTTTCTTAGAGCTGAGCTGCATTTCTGGATCATTTGGTTGGTTACATTCGTTGATTATTGAGGATAATTTTCACCGAGGGGCAGACATTTCTTTTTATTTCCAGAGTCAAAGAGCAACATGATACAGCGTCCATCATTTCTAATATTTCTCCTTTTTAGACCTTCAAGTTGACAGATAATTTCCTCACTTTATGACGGAATAAAGACAGGTATGGAAAGTGTCCTTGTTCTGGTTTCCTCCCAGTAGTAACAGAATTAAAACATTTAGATTACAGTTACATGTGGCTGTGCCGAGACGGCCCCAAAACATGAATAACAGGGTGTATCTAAAGGCAGCCATTTTATCTCCCGGCCCTGCCTCAAATAAACAGCGTATAAACCAAAGTGTTTCTCACTGGCTGGGGGCTGGGGCACGCTGGGCTCTGATAGGTCCCTCTCTGTTTGCGTCTCTGCGTTCTGGAGCTGGATGATTGGTGTCTGGGTTCCTTGTGATGTCACAGAGGGGGCGGGGTGTCGGGGCTGAAGACCAATGGCGTTCATCAAACCCATGTCTCTGTCCAGGCGCCAACCGGAGCGATTTGGCCTGGAATAACGGCAGCGTTAGGGCCGTGAAAGTTGGCCATAGTGTCTTTTTTTCACTCTCTACCACTTTAAAAATATTCATGGTGAATAACAATACAAGTCAGCGTGCTCTCACCCGGGTCTGTCAGAACCTCGAGTCCGGCTGGTCCCACTGTTGTTTACGGAGAATAACGGTTCGCTGCTGGACTCGGCGGGGCTCTCACCGTCGCTCCGGTAGAACCTGAACACACACAGTCGGTTAATTCACTTCCATCAGGAAGTCCTGAGCAGAGGCGGGACTTCTTCGTGGAATCACACTGGCCACAACCTCGTTAAGAGCACTAATGGAGCTCCTCCAATTAAGAGTCTTCCTGTTCGCAGTGACCATTAAAATAATCTAAGATAATTTCATCAGAGGAAGGAGGAAGGGAGGCTTTCACATCAGGAGGAATCCAACAAACACAACATCATCTTCATGAAGAGAAGGGACCAATCAGAGAAGATCACCGGGCTGCAGGAGACGGCAGAATACAGCAGAGGAGAATCAACATCTCCAGGGATGCATCTTATTATATATATATATATATATACATATACATACAACCATATATACTACAGCTGAACAGCACCTAACGCTAATGCTTTTAAAGCCAACTCAACACCTACCTCTTTAGTCTGGCTTTTACCTGAATTTAATGAACTCATCTTAATCAGTTTTAGTACTTTAGGTTCAATCTTATTCTGTTTTAACTTCAGAATTATCTTTTAGTAGTTAATCCTCTTGTTTTATCATTACTTCCCAAGTTCTTCTTGAGTGTTTTATTTTCCCTTTTGTACTTTACTTTTTCATTTTTTACAGAATGAATGCGAATAGAGTTTATAATATTTACATGAAGTTTCATGGTGGGAGGATACTTCTGAAGCCAACATTTTGTAATAGCTTTTTTACTTGCTGCCAAAAAAACCTTCAAAAGACATGCGTCTCCTCAATTGAGGCCTTCAGGAATTTTTCCAAAATACAGCGATGCAAAAGAGAAATCAATGTCCTGTCCAAGGTTTCTGAGATCAGCTGCTCCACTCCTCTTTATTCCCCTGTTTGAACATATTGCTGTTACCTTTTAGTGTTTTTATTTCACTACAGCACTCTTTTATTTTTGTTTATTTTTATTCTAACTGATGATGTTTTTATTTTTACACTTTAACCTAACCTCCAGTGTTTACTCAGTTAAACCTTTAAGATGGTGTTTCCTTGGTGTGTACTGGGTACAAAAATGTTCCTGCTCTACTTCTGTCTTTATTTATGATACATTTTGATAATACTGTGGATGGATGGTGGGGTGGGTTTGGATCATACTTTCTGTTATCTTCTTTTAATTTATCTGTCTCTTTGTAAAGCCCTTTGTGCTACATTTTCCTGTATAAAAAGTGTTATATAAATAAAGTTTGATTGATTGGTTATTGGCTGGATTATCAGCAAAATACACAAATGTTAACATCACTACATGCATACATTTAAAAATCTAGAGTTTCTTTTTTTTCAAGAGTTAAATGTTTTTCTGGTTTTACATCTGCTCCAAACACAGACATCATGTTGCAAAAAACGATTCTGACAAAAACATCTGTATCATTGATGGTGAGCTCAGAAATATCTGCATGTGTGATATCAGTCAATATCCAATGTCCCTAAACATTTCCTGTGACACTGCATGACTCAGAATCTTTGTTTTCATTGTTTCACACTTCTGCACAAACATTACAGAAGAACTACAGGAAGTGCAGTGTTGGGAGAACTTATGACAGAAAAAGGAGAAATCAGTGGTTCTCAACCTGGGGCTGAATCCCCTCAAGGGGCTGTGAGACCACCAAGAGGAGGGTCAAGATATGAAAGAAAATAAATGAATAATAAAAAAAGTAAATAAAACCACTGTTATGAGGTGAGATTAAGATGTCCTTGTGCTGGTGTGTTTGACGTCTCCATCATGTCTTAATGCCTGCTGATCAAGGATCTGATTTAGGTTTAATAAAAAATGAAAGGATCAGATGCAGCTCTTTTTCTCTCCTCTTTGCAAATGCTCTGATCTGAGGGGGCGGGGCTACAGGAGGCTATGCTATTGAGCTCTGCTCTGATTGGCTACCCAATCAATGTCCAGTGGTAAGAGGGAGGAGGGTTACAATCATGGCGTCTGCCTATGACAACAGAAACGCACATGTAGGTGGAGGCTGTATGGCTATGACATCATAAACACCAGGAAGTACAAACAGAGCTTTTCTCTACTTTTCTGTCAAACTTTGCCTTTCGGACTAACAGCACTGTCATATTTATATTCAAATTGCAAATACTGTTAATGTTAATAGTGTGAATTCTTGGTCTTATCTATAGTCTTTATTTTATAGTCAATTTACTTATTTTTCCTTCATAAGGAAGTTGATATACCTTAAAGATTTGGAATGTTGCAACCTGCAGACTTAATTTTCATTTTATTTTATTTAAAGTTTATGCTCTTGTCTATTTAAATGTCTTTATTTGATATTCCTACTGCTATACTGTGCAGAAGAGCAACCGAAACAACCTCATTTCCCCTTGGGGATTAATAAAGTATTTCTGATTCTGATTTTAAAGGGAGAGAGTATTTCTCTGTGAGCTGGGAGTTTAGTAAAGGTGTCAGGATGCTCTGCTGCACAAGACCCTTAAGCAACATTAAAAGAACATTGACTCTGCAGGACATGGGAGCTTGGAGCTAAAATGAGTTGATGTGTAAAAAGATCCCTGAAATTAAAAGTTTGCACATTAAAGCAATAATGTAGGCTCAGACACTCCTCGAGATTGACGAGGTGATTTTTGAAACTTTATCTCAAAAAGTTTTGAACCTCCGCTGTTAAAATCAGCCAAAATTATAATTTCAAACATTTATATAGACCAGTCCAAATGCTGGAAAAGTCCTTTGAGATTAAGGAGAGGTAGGAGCTAGAGATGAGTCTTTAATTTGGCAGGGAGGGGTTTGAAAAAGACATAAAATAACCAGGAGTCTGAAAATACAACAGAGACAGAACAAGTGCAGACAGACTGGGGATCATTCACACACTTCTGGGACTGTCCAAAAATGAAAACATACTGGATCCAAACAGAAATTAAATCTATTGTAAAAATCGATCTGGACTACCATATAGATGGAGCCGAGCTGCTGCATGTCCTCATACTGGTTATGTGAAAGCCTGGAGCATGTGTACTCGATTAAAAAAATAAGAGCTGAACTTTGAGTAAAAATAAATTTGTTTTGATCTTTATGGTTCACTGTCATTACCTCGTAGAAAAGTCTATCTCCTTGCTGCTATTATTCTTATTTTATTTATTGTATTTTATATTTTTTTAAAATATTATTTCCCTTTAATTTTTAATTAATTAATTTTCTTTAATTTCCTCTTCTTATTTTTTTCTGTATTTTTGTCAATTTATTACTATTTTTTATTATTATGGTTATTTTATTAACTCATTCACAGTTTTTTCTGTCAGCTATACTGTCAACTCAATATTTATTATTTACATGGAATCATTTTTCTTCTTATTATTTATTTATTAATTAATATTGTACTGGTGTCTCTGAGTTATTCACCAGGACTGTGACTTGGTGAAAACACCTGCCAGCCTGTAAATAGTTTTTTATGTGTTTATGTTTTATAAAATGTTCAAATCAATAATCAGCAGTAAACATAAGCTCCCACGTTAAAGGAGGAACCAGGGGAGTCATTTATTAACTCTTCCTGCAGCGCGAGGGCCGAGAGTCAAAACAAATTCAATTAAACCAAATTCACAACAATGACAAATGATTAGCTCAATGACAAATTAATGATGATTAACTGGTTTGTGTGGGACACTCACACAGGCCTGCAGATGACCAGGTCTCCTTTGTTGGTTCCATAAGCCAGGCCCATCCCCGGGTCAGGAAGCCAGCGGGCCGAGTTGATGCTGACGTGGCGCCGCTGGTCTGGAGCCATCGGGTAGACCACGTTAAACACCATCTGAGACGACAGGTACGACAACAATCTGATGATCACCTCCAGATCAGAACATGGAGTTAAATATGTGGAAGAAGAATATCAGTCCAGTATTTTCATATTAAAATCTGCTTCCAAACAAAGCACAAATCCTAATCAGGATTAATTTAACATGATAACTCACCACATGCTTTCAGTGAACACTTATGCTTCGACACAATCGTTGAACAAAAAAGAACAGACAACACAGATATATACACGAACAAATACAACACCTGAAAGTAATAATGTTAATAATAATAATGGACAATAGGAGTGGGTATTGTTAAAAACCTCACAATTCGATTCAATATCGACTTAAATGCTTCCATAACGATTCAGTAAGAAGCAGAAATACACAAATAATTAGAGTACCAGTTGACAATTTTTAAGTATTTATTTTCACACCTATGTGAACATGTATGGTATGTCACCTCACATTTTTGAACAAGAAAACATCTGGAAATAAAATGTGCACATATCAACTTATTTGTGGATATGGAATACAAAAGTAAAAAACATGACATTGTAATTGAGATTAAAACTCATTTAACTGAGTGAAATAACCGAGAACTCAGGACTTAATACTTAAAGAATAATCTGAAGAAATATGAGAGCTGACTTTGGACCTGGAATTAAATTTGCACAATCTTCTACATATTTTTATACTTTATTTAATTCCTCCTGACTCTTTATATTTATTTTAACAATATTTTGATTGTTTTTGCATCATTTTACCAAGTCAAATTCCTTGGATGTGTAAATACAAATTCTGATTCTATAAATTTGACCCTCAGGACTAGTAGGGCTTGGCTGTGTATCAATAAAATCAATTAATTCAAATAATTTGTTGCAGGAGATTTTAAAACTAACATCGAGATGTTTTACTTTGTGGTGATGTTTGAAAATATAATTATTGAAAATCTTGCATTAGCACATTTTTAGGCTTATGTTTGTTTACTTCAGTTTTATTTTATAAAAATTGTGCAGTTTTCTGTGCTAATGCAGACAAGCCTGTCTGCGTCCAAACTACTAAATCAACAGTTGATGACAAAATTAAAGCATGAACTTTAACTATAAGAGGGAAATTTAGGTTAGTGTTGAAATATATGTGATGATGGGGGTGGACCGTTTTGGTGCATCTGTGCCTTCTGCCAGTTTTTCAAAATGTTGTTTCTGATTAAATGTTGGTATGAATTTTATTTATTTATATATTTATGTATTTATTTATTAATATATTTATTGTGCATCTGCTGCTGTCGATGTTTCTGCTGCTTTTTGGCCAGTTGTCTGCCAGCGCTGAGGTTGCCCCAGAATATCGTGCATCCCTAAAAAATAACAGTAATAATGATTTGGTGTCTATTGGTGTTCACTTGTTTGCTATTGTTACCCTGTGTCATGTTGGTTGTTGCTGTTTTTTATTGAAAAATAAAAAATTAAATGGAAATAAAGTATAAGAGGTAAATTCGGTTTAGTTTTAGAATACATCTGTTGGGAAAACCTGTTTTAAAAAGTTTCTGCATCACTAAAAGATTTTTTCTCTGAGAGGGAGAAAAAGGATTGAAATTAGGGCTGCATGATAAATGGACTTTTTGTGATACTTCCAAACTTACGGCTGCTGATAACGGTGTCAATATTTTGTGTCAAAAGCACGAAGTCTCTACCTTACTAAAACTGACCTGTACCTTTCATTATTACACTCTGATGTGACGCAATAGAAACAGCATTTTATTCTTTAATAAATGATGCTTCTGATTTATATTCAGTTATGATGTAGTAAACATTATGGTACAGATGTGCATGCTTCAGTATTACAGCCTATATGTGGGATATTCATGGCCAATTATGGTCAAAATATCTGTTACAAATATCCACAAAATGTCGACAAAATGTTTGTATCTGCCAATCCTGATATCTGTCTGACAATGACCCTAATTTAAGTTGTAATTTGACTTTTGTGAAAACAAATCTTGCTTTCCTTTATTTTTAGGCAGTATTGCCCAACCCTAAGGACAATGTTTAAAACGTTAGCTTGAGAACTAAAATGAAAGAAAATCACATTTTAATAAATAACTTTGTCCTAACTTACTGTTTTAAAGCTTTATGTCCTTATTCATAATCCTGTTTGTTTTCTCAAACGTCCTGTTACGGATAAAACTAAATAAAAAAAATGAACAGCCATGAATTGATAACTTTAGTAACCTTTAGTCACAGCCATAGACCCATTTAGCACATAAAAAAATTATAACACTTGTGTTTTAGAATTTATGTTTGGTGGAAACCTCATTTTGAATATTTTAAATCTAATTATGTGGGTACATTTGGAGGAAACAGTGTGTGTGGCTGTTTAATTAAAGTAGATTTAATTAAGGCGCATGCATCAGGACTCTCCTTGTTTCAGTCGCTGGCACGCACAGAGCAGGAGATGAAGAGGAGGGACATCAGTCTTTATTAATCTGATAAATGAGCTCTATGTTCTTGACTTAATTCAGCAACACAAACCACTAATAATGTTTAAGTTTGCTTTGGTTGTTTCTTTATTTTCCCTCGGAGCAGGGCATGATCACTGTGGAGGGCCCTCCTCTCACGTGAAGGTTGGAAAGTTAGAATATAAATGATTTCTGTTTAAGTCTCCTGTTTGACCTCTGGACTCAAACAAGGGCCTCGTGAGCTCACTGCAGTTTTAGTTTCTGCTTCTCACCCTGATGGATGTCTCTCCTCCATGGGGCTGCTGCAGGCGGAAGACTTGCGCCACCATGTGGTCGGTGGTGGGATGCAGCAGGATCCTTCGAGAGGCCAGGCCGACCATGACGTAGCAGCCCATCGGAGACAGACTGACGGAGATCGCATTTGGTCCTGCGGAGGAAATGAGAGAAATCAGCCGCCTGTGTTCATTTACAGCCTGTTTTAGAGACCGCTGAGGCTTCAGAGGGAGTCTGTACCAAATCTCTTGGTGTAGAGCATCTCCCCCAGGTTGTGTGGAGCCAGAGAGTAGATGGCCAGGATGCCCTCGTCTGGAAAACCCCGCTGGCTGCTGGGAATGAAGACGGCCAGCAGCTGACCGTCTGCGGAGATGTCGCAGCTCGCATCGTTGTAGATTTTACAGTTTGGCACCAGGACGTTGACTGAGGCTGCAGGGGAGACAAAAACAGAGACACACACGGGGTTTTAATGCTTTCATCAGTATAGAACTTTAAAAAAGAAACTGGGGAGCTGGTTTGGTGGAGTGGTGAACAACCAGGCACGACCCATATACATGCTTCTGCTGGCCAGGGTTCGAATCCAGCCTGTGGCCAGTTTGCAGAGTAGGGCTGAACGATTTCAGGAAAAGATCTAGCTGTGATTTTTCTGGCAGATATTGTGATTTCAATTCGATTCACATTTTTCTTCAAATCAAGCTTCAGTGCAATATTCACTATGTTTACAGTATAGACAACAGGAAGGAAATCAGTGATCAAAAGCAAATCCAAAAACGATAAATCTTTCAGCCCTACTCTGTGCACAAGCTTCAGGACGTACTTCATGCTGTGACAAAGTTGTGCGTCCTGGTTTCCTGTTTCTGTCTTTTGATGCCTTTATTTCATTTGATTTTCAGCGATTGACAAACACTCTCCATCTAATCTGACTGAGCTTGAGCTGTCTTGCAAAGAAAAATGTGCAAAAATTTCAGTCTCTAGATGTGCAAAGCTGGTAGCGACACACCCCAAAAGACTTGCAGCTGTAATAGCAGCAACAGGGGGTTCCACAAAGTGCTGACTCGGGGAGGTGAACATTTTTGCACACAGCACTTTTCAGTTTTTTATTTGAAAAAAAAAAAGTCTAATTTTCTTTGTATTTCACAATTGTGTTCCACTTTGTGTTGGTCTTCCCCATAAAATTCCAATAAAATTTATTCACGTTTGTGGTTGTAACGAGTATGAATGCTACTGCAGGCCAGCAGTCTCCACCCGGCTCAAACTGACCCGTTCTTTTTACTGTTTCGGTTTAACTGTGTTAGAAAAAGACGTGAAACAAGAAAACAAGACTGTTGATTTTTGAACGTAGACGCTCAGAGATAATAGAGTGAAGCATTGCATGTTCTCCCCGTGCGTGCATGGGCACCTTCCTCCCACAGACCATTAGTTTGACTGGCGACTCTTAGGTGTGAGTGTGAGCGTGAAAGGTTGTCTGTCTCTCTATGTGGCCCTGTGATTGGCTGGTGACCAGTTCAGGGTGTACCCCGCCTCTTGTCCAATGTCACCGTCATGGATTACGGTTCATCCGTAGACAACATTCTGAAACATAAGGCTGATGTGCTGGATGTAAATATCTGCAGAATAACTGCTGATACCAATATTTTACTTATTGAGGTAAACACTGGTGGGAGCAGTTCAGGTGAAAGGTCGTACCGTTGCTGATCTCAGGCAGGTCAAATTTGGTGAAGTCCCACCACTGCAGACGGTACGTGGTGTTAGCGATGTTACTGGCCACTGCAGACTGACCGTCGCCGATGGATGCACCTGCAGGAGACAAGGTCGACAGGGTCAGTGTGTGATGTGGGGTTTCAGGCAGTTTAGATTCAAGCTTATAAGAGAAAGCACAAAATAAAAGGGAGGTCCCTTAAAACCTTTTCTCTCCAACCATCACCGAACAAACCCGAGTCTTAAAGGAAAGAACCAAATATGTCATACCTTCTGATGGACTTTCTCTGAACCCCAAGCAGTGTTCATGTTGTTGACTAATTATTTTCACCATACTCTTCGTCAACAACCTTTTTTCCCCTGATGAAAACTAGACAGTAACTAATAAAAACAAGTGCACATGGACAAAAACTCAAACTAAATTAACTGACATTTTCATCAACAAATAAAAACTAGACTAAAATGTTTGACAGAGACTTAATCCAATCAGACCTAATTTGGTCATGTAGAAAGTAGAGACAAGTTAGGAATATATCCAATCACAGCTGCCTTAGCTTGGTGGTGGTGGGATAAGTTGTGGAGCGATCCAATCAGAGCTCCTCTCTTTATGAATTGATATATTCATGTAGAGCAGGTTCACTGTTTGTTGTCAGTTCTGGTATTGTAACTGAGATGCTCTGCCAGGTAGCCTAAATAAAGGTGACTGCATTTCACACAAAAGGAAAAATTTTTTCTGTTCATTTATACATTCAGACTTTACTAGCATTCAGTAAAGGGTTATTAGATGTTTGATTTTATCCAAGTGTAAAACATGACTTCAGAAATTCAAGGAAACATAAAAATGCCTTACCCTTTACACTTCATATTTTAGTGACTCAATTTACAGTAGATTTCATCGACTAAAATGTTGTGACATTTCATCAACTAAAACTAGACTAAAATAAAAACAATTTAGATGACTAAGTTATGACTAAAACTAAAAGATATTTTAGGCAAAAGACTAAAACTAAAACTAAATTAAAAAGTGCTGTCATCACCACTGGCCCCGTCAGTGAGGACCCTTGAATGTGCCTCAAATGGATGTTAGAACAGCCACACTTGTATTTTTCACCATGTGGAAAAAGGTTTGGACAGCCCTGTGCCGTATGGTGGGCCCCCGTAGGTCATGCTTTGTCTTTAGAGTGGTCTTTCTCTCACATCAGCACATAAACCAACCGAGTCCAGATCAAACACCCACACACTCAGTCTGGACTTCAGGAATCAAGTCATCAGTGCCACAGCCACACCAAACATTCAGGATGGATGTTGATTCATCTGATTGATGATGTGAAGAGGTTTTATGTTTACCAGCGAGCACTCTGTTGACGGAGGAGTGTGTGGCCAGGCCGGGCTGCCCCCTCTCATGGAAGATTCCAGCGTAGGGGAGGTACTCGGGGAGGAGGAACCGCCTGCAGGAGAACAAGCCAAACTGTTAAAAGCAAACTTTGACTGGGGCTCCGATGGTCTGATGGTCCTCCAAAAGTGAGGCCTGGGTTTAATTCCAACCTGTAGCTCCTGTCCAGCAAATCGTCTCCATCACTCTCTCTCTATTAAATGATTCACTTTATCCTGTCCTGATCCAAATAAAGGCTAAAGGCTCCTCGAACAAACTTCTCTCTACAAAAACAATCCTAAAACAAGGTAATAGAAGGTTTAACCTCATTCAGATCACATTCACACTCGCAGAAGCCCTCAGAAATCTCCCTCTGTGTTACCCTGAATCTAACCCTGATGGTTGGTGCTTTCCCTCCCTGACCCGTTCATTAACTCTGGTGATCTTCCTGCTGCGAGGGCCAAGTGTGGACGAGCAGGTCAGAACACTTTCTGGGTGGGTTACAGGTAGTTTAAGGACATTTAATGGTTGGAATTAAGTGTCTATCTATCTATCTATCAACTGGAACTGGAACTCCCATCCCTAGCTGTGTGCATTATCCCAGGCCCAGGATTCACATTAATGATGATGAAGCCATGAATTGTTGCACAGCGTGTTTGACAGCAGCCCTCTGTCTGCTGTTTTAAGGAGGACATTTTGACTGAAGGGGCTGGACCCACTTTGAAGGAAAAAAAGTAAAGAACGATCAGCATGCGGCTCATCTTGCTGTGAGCAGAAAAGTGTTCGGGGAGGTCTTGGAGCTGACTCACCGGGGGACGAAGCGACCCAGGGAGGGAGCAGACATCCTGGCGTTTCGAGGGGTCCGATGTCTCGCTCTGTCTCCATTATCACTGAAAAAAGAATCAAATATTGAGATTTCAAGCAGAAAAAGTGATACCCTGCAGCTTGTTGAGTGTGGAAACGCGTATGTGATGCCTCATAGTGGTGAAGTGAAGGAAGTGCATTTCTTTACTGATAACTGAAGCCATGATCAACCCGTCTGGAGGCTTTCATTTAAAGTCTGACTTTAACCAAGGCAAAAACTGGACTACCTCTGCAGCGTGATGTTGGTCTGTCATGTTGCCTGTTATGTGAAACATTTCATTAAAAGACAAATGAAGGACACGCCTGCAGTGAAGTGCTGCATGTTGGGTGATCTGTTTTTGCTATAAATGCTGTCTAACTTTTAATTAAATGTATAAATACACATCGAACTGGCTGATGGACATGACTTTACCTTACTTTAGGCTAAATGTCACATTGAACTGAACTATCTTTATTCTACATAAAAATGAAATATGCACATACTTATATATACAAAATATGGACATCCTCAAAGAAAATGCATGACTCAGATTTACAAATTGGTGAAACTAGATAAAAAATGTTGTTTTATATGACAATGAATTGCAGTTTGGTAGGGCTGGGCGATATGACCTAAAAATAAAATCCCTGATTATTTTTACACAAAACTTGATTTACAGTTTTAATCAACGTTTTCCCTCTCAAAATAATAACACCTTCCAAATGACACAAAAATGATATATTAATCAAGTTTTGCCTTTATGTCATCTAAATATGTTTCAAAACTAAACAGACTTTTCCTGTTAAAGTTCAAATGCATGCTGTAATTTTGTCTTTAAATGTTGATTATGTAGATCGAGCTTAGGCAGGCTTTTCACAGGGTGAACTATTTTCACAGGATATTAACATGGAACTCTCTGATGAGATTATAATCTCATTTTAAGAACTAATAAAAGCCTAAACGTGTGTTTGTGCAAACCCTGAAATGGCCTACCCCCATGAACAACATAAGTTGAGAAAAAAAATTGATTTATCACTTTAAAATATTCTGCAGAAAATAATTTGAATTAATTGTTTTTATCGATACATTGTCCAGCCCGACTGGTTAGCACACTGTCACGCAGCCTGAAATCTACCGAAAAAGTTGATTTTTTTCCTTTAGTGAGGGGTCTCTAAGGACGAGGCAGGTGTCGTGGACATTCTAACAGAAACAACAGGACGTCCTGGTAAATGTTCTTGAGCAGAAAAGAGGCGTCGGAGTGAAAAAGCTCCTCATGCTGCCCATAAAACTCAAAGGCACTCACTCCAGCTCCTCGAAGTCCACGTCGCTGTTGTCCATGGAGTTGGAGGGGTTGCTGGCGGGGCTGTCCGATGAAGAGGACATGGCCCGCAGGCGGTTCTGTTGGTAGCGAAGAGAGCGCTGACGGATGCTGTCCCTCCTGGACAGGTACTGGATCATCCTCTGAGCGTAGTAAGCAGCTGGAGACAATCTGGACAAGAAAACAAGGGCGACACCGGGGTCAGTCTCCAGGCGATGCAAACCTGAGGACTTCAGTGGAACAAGAGCATTTTGGAGGGGTTACCTGGCAGGGTCGGGGTAAATGGGATGATCTCTGGATCCTGACATGTCGTAGCGAGACAACGATAACAGAGACGACTCCAACAGTCGCCTGTTTGAACAAACACAGATGTTAAAACAGTTTCTTAATAGATTAGAGAGATTAGATTAGACAGAACTTTATTAATCCTACTGGGAGACTCCCTCAGGGACATTAAGAGTCCAGCAGCAGTTTGTAAAGCAGATAAAAGATATACAAAAAAATAGATATAAAAAGTGATAACAAGAAAATGGCTCAAGAAGCAGCCTTGTTAGAGCCAGATACGCAACAATGACACAAAATGTTATAAAAAAATGTAATAAAACCCAAAATGTAATAATTGGTCATTAATGTAACAAAAGTGATGAGCCACTGTATGATGTGATAAAATTATTACACTATCAGGAGAAAAATGTTTTGCCTGCCCCATCATTCTAATAACTGACCCAAAATGTATCAAGTTGTTAAATTTTGGGCAAAAAGTTATTATGTTTTGGGCTCAGCATCTTGTTACATTATCGACCAGTTATTACATTTCGGGTTTTATTACATTTGTTTATAACATTTCAGGTCATTGTTATATATCGGGCTCTAACGAGCCTCCATCTACTGCAGACTGGAAAGAGATCATTGGGAGACTGCTTGACCTTCTCTCTAAGAAAGATACTGGAAATCATCTGGAAACCTAAAGTAATGGAGGTGCTTGTTTTGTCATATGAAAATGTCATTCAGTAATTTGTACAACAGATTTTAATTCCTTTTTTATTATTATTATTGTTATTATTTATTTTATTTATTTATTTTTGTTACAACTGTAAAGGAGGTGTATTAATATGATACTCGGTAACACGGTGTTTTGTCTCTAACTTCTCTTGATCTGAATCCATGAAATATTGTTTGTTGAACCTGTCATGACCCTGTCTGTATTACTTATTCCTGTTTGTTTTTCTATAGAAAATTAAAACAAAGTTGTTTTTTTTTTAAATGACACATATAAACAAAAATATAAACATAAATAATGTGTCTACAGGCTGGCTACGACTGCTCCTTCCTGTCCTAATGGCCACCAACAGTGGCGTAAAGACTGGCTGCCGTGGCGTCGCCCTGTCAGTGACGGCGGTGACTGTGGGGTAAAGGTCGTACCTCCTGAGCGAGTCCTCGTCGGGGGGGTCAACAGGCATTTCTTGGCTTAAGGCCTCCGGTGGCTCGGCCGACCTCCCGACGGCGGCCTGTCTGTACACGCGCTCCCACTGCGCCGTGTCCTGGTTGTAGACCAGGCCCACGGTCTGCTCCCCGGGCTGGCTCGGGGTGGCGGTGATGGGGAAGGCCACGGGTCCCGCTCCTCCACCTCCAGGGGGCGGGGGCTGCTCGTTTGGCTCTGAAGGCCCCCTCCTCTCTGTGGGAGGGGCTTCAAGTGTCCTCCTGGCGTCCTCCGGTTGCCACGGAGACGAAGCAGGGGGGAAAGGAGAGGGGGTGGAGGAGGGGTCCAGGCCGGAGGCGGAGGTGGAGGAGGCCTGGTTGGTGCGTTCCCAGCGCTGGGAGTCGTGGTTGAAGGTGAGCAGGTTGTGACAGGCGCGGCAGCGGTTGAGGTGACCCCGGGCGGCGGGGGGCGGGACGTTGTTCTCCAAGCTGTGAGAGGAGGGAGGGGGCGGGAGGGGGGGCTGATAGTGGATGATGGTGGGGGAGGAGGAGGAGGAGGGTCCGGGTCGATCCGGGTCCATGTTGTTGTTCAGCAGTTCTTGGCTCTGCTCCTGCCCCCCCTCCCCCACGGCGCCCCCTAATGGAGGCTCGAGGTCCTGCATGCGATCGAACTCCATGAAGTATCGACTCAGGTTACACTGCAAAACGTTCCTGAAAGACGCAGTGTTGCTGCGGGAGCTGTCCCAGAAGGGGTGGTGCCCGCTGCTCGTCCCTGCTCCATCTCGCCCCCCCGGCTCGCCCGGCTGAGGGAAGCCCCGCCCCTCAGAGGCGGAGGTGTAGACGGGGGGACTGAGAGGAGCCATCCTGCTGCCTGAGCACCGACAGCAGGCTGATGGAAGAGGAGGAGGTCCTGGGAGGAAGCATACCTGGGCCGACCCCGCCCTCCCGCATGCTGAGCAGGTTACGGGTCCAGTCGGGCCCAGGGCGGGGGGCGGCGTGCGGCTCCATGCTCGGAGCGGTGGTGTTGATGGAGGAACCGGCACTGTAATAAACGGAGGTGAAGGCGGAGGGTCGCTCCGATGGCTGCCTGGGCTCAGTGCGGGCCGACGAGAAGGTGGACGCCGTGGGGGGCGGGGGCCCTTCAGGGGGAGCCGTGTTCACAGAGAGGGTGGGGTTACGGTTGATGGAACAGCGGCTGCACAGACACACCATGCCCAGGTGCTGGGTGCAGCCGGGGAAGGGCGGCCCACGGTCAGAGCCCGGGTACTGAGCCAGAGGCATGCTGGGAGATTCCCCGACGTTGCCTCCTCCGTCGCCCCCGAGAGGGCGGGGCTGCTCGCCGCCGGCCTGGGCGCCCGGGGAGCGAGATGACAGGATGTGCAGGAAGTTGTGGAGGATCGGCGTGCGGCGGACCGGCTGTGAGGGCAGAAAGGAGCGCTGACGGAAGTGAGGCATCTCCACGCTGTCCATGGGGACCTCTGAGTCCTCCTCGTTCTGAAACATGGAGCGATAACGTCACCTTGCTGCGTCTACTCACCACTTCATTTGACTTTTAATTAACTACAAACAAGCGCCAGGGCATGTGCTCACCTGTTGATTGGATGGATTTACTATCGCTGTCAGCAGGTTGTGACCGAGGGGATCGAACCTCACCAACCTGAAACAGAGACAGAAATGACGGACAGGGTTAATGCTGACAGCACTTGAGCTTTAGTTTAAGTCTTCTGCCTAAAATATCTTTCAGTTTTAGTCGTCATTTAGTCTCGAAATTGTTTCAATTTCAGTCTAGTTTTAGTTGATGAAATGTCACAACATTTCAGTCGATGAAATCTGCTGTAAATTTAGTCGACTAAAATATGAAGTGTAAAGGGTAAGGCATTTTTGATGTTTCCTTGAATTTCTGAAGTCATGTTTTACACTTGGATAAAATCAAACATCTAATAACCCTTTACTGAATGCTAGTAAAGTCTGAATGTATAAATGAACAGAAACAAATTGAACTTTTGTGTGAAATGCAGTCACCTTTATTTAGGCTACCTGGCAGAGCATCTCAGTTACAATACCAGAACTGACAACAAACAGTGAACCTGCTCTACATGAATATATCAATTCATAAAGAGAGGAGCTCTGATTGGATCGCTCCACAACTTATCCCACCACCACCAAGCTAAGGCAGCTGTGATTAGATGTCCCTCTGAACTCATCCAACCTTTCCACACAACCAAGAGCCGTCGACTCTTCAACAGCTCTTTGAAGTGAACAATGAGAACCAATTTGCAGGTGTGAGTAAGCCGTTTATTTGTGAGCCATTCTTAAATGCAAATTGCATATTTGTAAAAAAGTATGTGTGAAATAGCTGACACAACAGATTCTGGGTCAGTCAAGAGCGCTGCAAAAAATTGCAGCTTTAGCGATCACATGATGGCGTTGTCTGAAATTGTGATTGTCATCCAAAAAAGATAAATCTTTCAGCCCTCATTACTGATGCTTTTCAATGAAGCCAAAGTGATTCAATGTAAAAAAAAAAAAATGGAGTGTAATGATACAGTCTATACTGCAATGGGAAACGCAGCAAGGAGTAGCCAAACCATGCAGAGTCAAGCGAGTTGAGAAGATACCACAGCAGAAAAAACAGCAGAAGAAGAACACCTCAAGAAAATGGAGGGCAGGCAAAGCCACTGAGTGGACAATAACTACACCAAAACTCCTGAGAGGTGCTAGCGGGAAGCACTTTGGGCTCCACTGTGTTGATTATGTGCAAAGCAGCTGGCCCACTCCTTCCCCACGACAAATTCACTGCCAATTCGTCAGCCTATCTGCACCTCAGGCGACTGCATCTCCCTCTGCAGGACTGGCCTAGCCTCGACACAGGACTAACTCACCGGACTCTCTCTGTGTCGCTGCCCGTCTTGACAACAGCAAAGGGCTCTGGTCGGCTCCAGTCCCAGAAGTGCAGCTCGTTGTTGGTGGCGATGAGGAGCAGCTGAGCTGTGGGGTGGAAGGCCAGAGAGGCGATGGCCACATTACTCTCTGTGAACCAGCTCTCACTGCCGCCCTGCAGACAAAAACACAGCACAAACACTCAGTCACTGCTGCAAATTACATGTGAAGATAAATTTGTTACAACCCTTTATATCGAATCAATCATCTGCTGATAACTTTAAAACAACCAAGGAGTTAGCATCAACGCTATCCCTTTAAATTACTCCTCACCAGCTCCAGGGCCGCGGCTAACCTCTCTGATTGTTTTATGTCTTTGTTTGATACTCACGTGTAGGTCCCAGATTCGGACTTCGCCGTCAAGGCACCCAGAGGCCACCAGGCCGGGGATAGTGGGGTGAAAAGTCACGCACCAGGGGGTTCTACGGTGGCCCACTAGGGAATGTAGGCACTTTCCAGTCTTGACCTCAGTTATGTAAATGTTGTGGTTAACGTGTGTGGAAGCCATGAGGGTCCTGTTGGGAACAAAGAGAAAACCAAAGGTCATAAAGAAGGAAGACATTTGAACAGCAATCACACAGCAGCTGTGAGAGGATAGAAACAGCTCAGTCATATACATGACTTAAACTTTAAACTTAAAATTTATTGTTTTTTTATTTAGAAAAGAACATTTAAAAATAAACAGAAAATGTACAAAAGTGCATCTTCAAATGTTTACAAAGGCACCAAGCCCTTATACCAACTTGTATGTTCACACATTTGTACAAATATAGATAAAACCAGTGGGATACAGTCTTGTTTGCTTCTTTTCATATTTTAAGCAGCTTGAACGACACTTTCAGCAGAGAGCATCAGTGGGGTCTCAATGACCAGTCTTATAGGTGTTCCCTTTATTCATTTTCTTTAAGAATTCTGCATTTTGAATTCTTAAAATATGTGTGAGCCGTTTCATGTCATGTATGTTTCTACAATGTTCAACCAGTTCCTCAGAGCAGCAGGATCCTCTTTGTACCAGCTCCTGGTGATTGCCTTCTTAGTTGCAGCAAACAAAACGTTAACCAAGTATCTCTCCTCACACTGAACATTGTCACTGACCAGGTTGCCACGATGTAGAACAGAAATGTCTTTGGTATTTAATAACCCAGAACTGTTTTTGGCTCTATCCATACATCTTCCCAGTACGTTCCCAGTTTTGCACATTTCCAAAAGATGCGAGTGTGATCAACATTTTCTTCCCCACACAGTCTACAGCATGTTTTGTGGTGCTTGAAAATGACCTTTTAATCTTCGGTGTAATGAAAAATCTCATAATATTCTTCCAACAAAATTCTTTCCACATCCTGGAGCTTGTTGTTGTTTGCTGTGTGTTGCATATGTTGAGTACATCTTCTGAAGACAACTGTGTTACTCTTTCCATTTCCCATTTGTTCTTAATATGGTGTGTAGTGGTTCCTTTACTTGTCACTAAACCTCGAGAAACTGTCGAGATCACTCTGTTCATGTTGTTCTTATATGTTCTACACAGTATCACAGTTACTTAATGTAATTCCTTTGGAAGACCTGGTTTTACGTCTCTATCAAAAAAATGTCTGACCTGCAGACATCTGAAAAGGTCTGACTTTATCTTTACTTTAAACAGACATGCATTCTCACCTGTCAGGGCTGAAAGCCAGCAGGAAGGTTGATCGAGGGCTGTCCGGCAGCTCCACTTTCTGTCAGACGGAGGAACAAACACGTTAAACTTTACAGGTGAATAAAAACAGTCGAGCAGATTTGAGCAGACTGACTCCAGCCTACCTGACTCTGCCACTTCATCCAGCGGACTTTCTCCTCCACCAGCAGCTGCAGGAGCCTCTGAGAGCCGAACGTCTGAGAGCCACGCTCGCGGCTCGACAGGATCCGCACCGAGTTCCTCTGACGGGACGCCATGTTGCTACCAATGGACTCGTCTGATTGGCTGCTCACTCCCGCTGAGGCTCGCCCGTCGCCATGCAGAGACTAAGCTGAGGGAGGAACAAGAGGAGGAGAAGAAATGAGAGACAGATCATGAGTTTGAGTTTCATAAAAAGACCATAAACATGCAATCTAGAGACAGAAGAAAATGATTTATCTCAGGAAGTGTGATGCTGTAAAGTGAAGCTGGTTCAAGGAGGAAAAAGCCCAAACAGGTTCACATCTTTTTTTTTTATTATCTTTTTATCAGGAAAATGTTGCATAGAGAAATACAATCTTTTTCAGCATTGTTTTACAGCATCCATTTCCCACTCTTTTTTGAATTAATAAAAAACAAATGAACCAAGGCGTCTTATACGGTGTTCTAACAGAAAGATGAAGTGGGTTTAGATTCAGATGTAGTAACTACATTCTGTTTGTGTTGGGGTAATAAATTTAACCCATTTTGCCTGAATTAGGTCGAATTTAACTTTTTGAATTCTCAGGCAGTAGGTTAATTTTTTCATCTTGTATATCAATCAATCAATCAAACTTTATTTATGAAGCACTTTTCGTACATTAAAAAAGCACAAAGTGTTGTACCTTAAAATAAACAAGAATATCAGAGTAAGGGAATACAAAATAAAATAGAAAAACCCCACCCACATTTAACACAGACAGCCACTCACATGCAAATACATGCACCCATATCTCAAGAATTATTCCAAACCACTCGTCCAACGTAGGAGGTGATGGATTCAACCACTTTTTGGTGATTGACTTTTTACTAGCTGCTAGAAGAGCCTACAATGGCTTTACATCAATCCTTCGATTCATTAGTTGAGTTTGACCAAAATACAGCAGTATTTTCTTTTTTGTAATAATCTAGACCTAATGACATATTAATGTAAACCTAATAAGTATATAGTGATATAAACCTAATAATGATACAATAATCTATCCCTAATGATTGAAGTAGGATGAAGAAATCTTCTGGAGACTAAGTAGAGAGATAAGAGGATGGGCTGAGACTGAAAACACCAGGAGACCAAACTGCAGCGATAACACTGAGTTAATGTCCACTCTGCTGAGATGGACCTCCACACTGTGTTTAATCTACACTCTGCTGCTCATGGTACAGCCCGTCCAGGCACATTTGGGTTGTTTACTGATTTTCCTCTCAGTTTTGGATCATTTCCTCAGTCACGCTGCTGCCAGAAATCCCAGCATGCAAAGCAGCAAAGATCAGATCTGAACCCACACACACAGGCAGAGCTCATCTCTGAAAACTGAAGCACAGGATAATCCAGAAATTAGAGTTTCATCTACATACACCGCATGTTATCAGAAAAAGGGGCCAACATCCGAGGGTTCTTGCTGCTCAAACACCAACAACGCTTCTCTTGTTGGAGGTGATTTAAAATCTCTGGGGCTTGGGGTCATCAGCAGGAGGCTGCCATCTAATCTACATGTTCTCGAGCTTTTTAAACAAATAATTATTCAAAGGAACTGGAAGAAGGAGAGGCAGAGTTTAACCTCGGTTATTCCACAACATGAGGATGTAGCTGACACTGCACGGATAAAGGAGAGTTCAGATATAAATACATCTAACATGACAGTAAATTAAAAATGTACTACTACACTCACTGGCCACTTCACTAGGTACACCCATTCAACTGCTTGTTACCTGCAACTCTTCATAAAACTAAGAATATTTCTATAAAATAAAAACTGCCTTAAGATTTTGTACTATTCACTCGTAATGCCTTATACTTGTCATACTGTGCCGAAACCTGGGGAAATACATACAAAACAAATTTAGACCCAATAATCAAACTACAGAAAAGAGCAAATAATCAATAAAGTTGGATATCTGGAACCCTGTAATCAGTTTTTCATTGGATCTTCTATGTTATAATTTAAAGACATTGTTAACTTAAAAAAACAGGAGGTTATTTTTTGTGCAGTAAATTATACTCTTCCTGCTTGCATTCAAATATTTTATAAACTAAGAGAAGGAAAATACAATTTACGAGGTGTGTTTATGTTTGAAACAAGAAAAGTTAGAATAAATATTAAATACAGATGTATTTTGGTTTTGGGGATAAAATTTTGGAAGGAGCACAGTGACGAATTAAAATTATGTAAAACTCTGTTTAAAGTTCAGAAAAATCTTAAAGCATAAATTAATTAATGCTTATAAATTATGATTTAAAGAAGGATTTCTTCAAATTTATCTCGGTTTGTACAGGAGAGGCAAAAATCAGCCACAAGCTTTAGCCAATACCTTTTTCAGTTATTGACAAATCTGTGTTAACGGATTGTATTATAAGTTTGTTTTTAACACTTATGTAACCAAAATTAAAATATTCACTCATACAATGTAAATATCAGCCAATCAGAGGGCAACAACTCAATGCATTTACACATGTAGACATGGTCAAGAAGACCTGCTGTAGTCTAAACCGTGCAGCGGGAGAGAGAAGAAAATGGATTTAAGAGACTTTGAGCGTGCCATGGTTTCTTCTGTCAGAAGCTGCTGATCCTCTGGGATTTACAGAGAATGGTCTGAAGCAGGGCTGGGCGATAAAGCCTCAAAATTAAATCCTGAATTTTTTTCCACAACACAAGATTTACGATCAGTCAATTTCTTTCCCTCTCAAAAAAAAAAAAAAAAACCTCCAAGCGACACAAACATTTCATGGGTCAAGTTTTGCCTTTATGTTATCCAAATATACAACAAAACCAAACAGAATTACCCTTATATAGTTACCATGCATGTCATAAATGTTAATCATGTAGTCAGCAGGCCTGTCTATATAAACTCTGAAAGCTGAGTTATTTTTATTTTACTGAAAATTAACATGGTGTTCTCTAAACAGTATTTAATCTCATTTATAAAACAAATACAGGCCTAAACATGTTTATGTGCAGAACCTGAAATACTGAAAATTAAATTTTCAGTATTTATATTTTCTAACATTGCAACAACTTACAATTGGAGTAAGTTAAGACAAAAATCTCGATTTTTAATTTTTAAATCTTCTGCAGAAAATAATTCCAATCAATCAATTTAATCGATATACTGCACAGCCCTAGTAAGTAGAAGAGAAAATATCCTGTGAGCAGCATTTCTTTGGACCAATATACCTTTGTGATGTCAGAGTAGGGCTGGGCAATATATCGACTAAATCTAATTATTTTCTGCTGATGATTTAAAACTTAAAAATTGAGATTTTTCTTCACTTACTCCAGCTGTAAGTTGTTGCAATGTTAGAAAATTTACAGTTTTATGATGGAAGGCCCCGTCAGGTTTTGAACAAGCATGTTCAGGCTTAAATTTGTTTTTTTTAATGAGATGAAATCCTGATCAGACAGTTCCATGTTAATATGCTGTGAAAATAGCTCAGCTTTCAGTGTTTATATAGACAAACTACATAATCAACATTTTATGACATGCACTATAACCTGCATATATATTTTGATGACATAGAGGCACAACTTGGTTCATGGCATTTTTGTTTCCCTTGGATTCTCCCTCCTTATTTTGAGAGGGAAAAAAAAACGATTAAAATCGTAAATCGAGCGTTGAGGGAAAAAAATTGGGGCTTATATTTTTAGGCCATATCACCCAGCCCTATGTCAGAGGAGAATGGCACACTCACTGCAACCAAAGTCTGCAGAAGCACATCTCTGAACACACAACACAACCAGTCTTAATTAAGATGGTCCACAGCAGCAGGAGACCACACCAGGGTCCACTCCTGTCAGCTAAGAACAGAAACTGAGGGTCTGACTCTCCAAAACTGGACCACAGAAGATTAAAGAAAATGCCTCATGGATCCATCCTGCCTTGGATCAAGCTATTTACTATGTCTTTAAAAGTCTCTACACGGGCCGGCTCTCCTTCAGATCGTATTGTTATATCATGTCAGTTTATTTCAGCGTGTCTGTGACAGCAGCTCTGTGATCGTCGAACCTTCTCCTGAAAACTGGAGTCGGAGCCAGTGTTAACTTTGACAGCACTTTTTAATTTAGTTTTAGTTTTAGTCTTTTGCCTAAAATATCTTTTAGTTTTACTCATAATTTAGTCATATAAACTGTTTTAGTTTTAGTTGATGAAATTTCACAACATTTTAATCGATGAAATCTGCTGTAAATTTAGTCGACTAAAATATGAAGTGTAAAGGGTAAGGCATTTTTATGTTTCCTTGAATTTCTGAAGTCATGTTTTACTCTTGGATAAAATCAATCATCTAATAACCCTTTACTGAATGCTAGTAAAGTCTGAATGTATAAATGAACAGAAACAAATTGAACTTTTGTGTGAAATGCAGTCACCTTTATTTAGGCTACCTGGCAGAGCATCTCAGTTACAATACCAGAACTGACAACAAACAGTGAACCTGCTCTACATGAATATATCAATTCATAAAGAGAGCAGCTCTGATTGGATCGCTCCACAACTTATCCCACCACCACCAAGCTAAGGCAGCTGTGATTGGATGTCCCTCTGAACTCATCCAACCTTTCCACACAACCAAAGTAGCTGTGATTGGATATATTCCTAACTTGTCTCTACTTTCTACATGACCAGATTAGGTCTGATTGGATTAAGTCTCTGTCAAACATTTTAGTGTAGTTTTTATTTGTTGATGAAAATGTCAGTTAATGTAGTTTGAGTTTTTGTCCATGTGCACTTTTTTTATGAGTTACTGTCTAGTTTTCATCAGGGGAAAAAAGGTTGTTGACGAAAACTATGATGAAAATAATTAGTTAACAAAATGAAGACCGGTCGCAGCTCCTCTGAGCACTGCAGGCCGATCTCTCCACAGCTTTCATCAGGACGTCCTTGATCCCAGCTGCTCCAGTGGCCGGCAGCAGAGCTCACGCTGCTCCGTTCCCACTGTGCATGTTTGGAATATTTTGGAAGGTCTGAATGTGGAGGACAGCGAGGCTGCGAGGGGAGAGCCCAGTTCAGTCAACTTTCACCAGGAAAAACAAAGAGGAAGGAAGGAACAAGAGCCTTCACAGGAATGTGAGCTCAACATGAGTTTACTGAAGGCTACAGACCAGGCCTTCTTCTACTGTCAACAAATCTGTAAACTCTTAGATATCAGCCGGAGCTCTGACCTGAGGAGGCCTGGATGACGTCTTTAAATGTCTCATTTAACCCGGTTAACCATCAGAAAACCACAGAGGTAAAAATAATATGACGTAAAAGTTGAAAAAGAGTTAGAAGATGATCTAAAAGACAACTATAGGCCCTGAAGATTTCCAAAAGAAAGTCTGAGACTCTAAAAAAGTGAATTTTAACACCTTTATTTGTTTAATTTTGTCTTTGTTAAAAAAATGTCTTCCTCTTCAGTGGTATGATCATTCTTTGAGTCACCTGCTCTGTGAACTGATTGTTCTGTTTGGGACTCGGGGTGCAGCAGATACTTGTCTAAAAATGTGATCATCTGTTTCAACAGATAATTAACGTTCACTGATAATTAAAGCCAATATTTGACCACATTAGTGGGCCATAAATATCCCATATATTGGATGTAATATTGGCAAAATGTACTATTGTACCATAATGGTTCACCTCATCATCACTACCTTCACTTTTATGAATCACAGTCTAATTTATTACAAAATAAAATGCTGTTTTTCTTGCTTCACATCTGTTTCTAACACAAAAGGACTGTAACCATTAAAGGAACAAGTAAATCTGAGCTCAGCAGAAACTTTGTGTTCTTCAACTATGAGTTAATGAAGCATCAAAATACCATACATCAGCAAAGCATCCTCGATTAATTTAACAATATATCCAAATGCAGAACTGCCTTTACCAGGGGTGTGTAAATATGTTGAACATATCCTCATCTGTGGCTTCTACATTTAACATGCAGGAGCTGCCCAAACTTCACACACAGCATGGTCTCAAAGTAAGCCTACTGATGGTGTCACTTTGGCTGCTGGATTTAAAAATCTACCAGATAGTTGTTCTTTTAACATTTTTTTAATTGTCCACATATTATTTTAATGCATAACATTTAGGGATTCACAATATTGTATTTTTGCCGTTACTTGTGAACTCATTATTGCCGATACTGATCTTTTTTGGACAGCAGTATGCAGTCTTCACCTTATTAAAGTTGAGTGTAACATTTTATTTGGGTTGGAAACAGAATAAGGAACAACAAAAACATTTTTTCTCAAAAAACAAAAATGTTGGTGTCTTTATGTAGACATTAAGTGAAACTGGGGTGCAGTTTGATGTTTCATTAAGACATTCTGATGATATTTCAGCGGATATAGGGGATAAATGCAGCAGATTATATCAGCTGTAAACACTGGCAGAATATTTCATATCTGTCGATACAAATATTGAACCATCAATATCTGTTATTCTGATAATTGTTAATCAGTAAATTCGCAAACTTAATACCCAGTGTAATATCCTTACTGTCAAACTTTGCCTTTCTGACTAACAGTGCTGTCATATTTATATTCATATTGTAAATATTGTTAATGTTGACAGTGTGAATCCCTTGGCTTTATTTATAGTCTCACTTCTACTTATTTTTCCTTCATAAGGAAGTTGATATTTATTAAAGATTCTGCATATAGCAACTAGGGGTGTAATGATCCATCGATCTGGATTGATACATCGATTGGTTAAGCAATGATCCAATCAAATCGATGGAAACTCAAAACATCGATCAACATCGTCATCTTCAACGCCTTTATTTTGAAATTCTGACCGGATATCCATTTCACCGCTTCCGCCCAATAGCGCCTCGTTCTGAAGTTTCAACTTTACAGGGCTCTCAAGTCTCACGCATTCAGCGTATGAGACACGCATCTTTTCGCTCTCTCACACACCACACCCGGTATTTCTCCTGCATTAAAATGTACTGCGGAGCGCCCACCGAGTGACACCGCTATATGCTAACGCGTAGCAACACGCTCTTAGCATCACAGAGCTAAACGGGAGCTTGATATGTCAGCCAATCAGAAAATAGCACTGCTGTATCCGGGTAAGATATGGTCGATCTGACTGCAGAGGATGCATACTGCACACACACGACAGGAGTAATCACACGAGTACATTAAGTTATCTCATCATTTGATTTTATAGCGCACTGATTATAAAAATTACTTATTGTATGAAAGGAAAACAGTGAGAGCTTGTTCTTGTTCTTCCTCCACACCTACCATTAAACAGTGAAGCAAAGTCTAAAAACACATGACCACTAATTAACCCAATTTTAATTTTAAACACGATTAGATCATACAGATAGTTATAATCCTCTATAACCTATCATACCCAAAGGTCAGCACATAGCTTCACATTTCAGTAATAAAACTGTCAAAACCTAGAAATTGCTTTGTATTTCTTTCTTGCTTTAGGTGAAATGTAGCTGATTGTGTTCAATGAGTACACAATATCGTCTTAAATCGATCGAAGGTCCCTGAATCGTATCGAATCGAAATCGAAATCGAATCGTGGCAGACTTTGTGATATCGGCAAATATCGTATCGTTGTCCAAAGAATCGATATCGTATCGTATTGTCATGAAACTGGTGATTTACACCCCTAATAGCAACCTGCCTACTTAATTTTTCATTTAATTTCATTTCATTTTAACTAAATTAATTTTATGCTCTTATCTATTTTAATGTCTTTATTTTGTATTTCCCACTGCTATACTGTGTATGCGAGCAACTGAAACAACCTAATTTCTCCTTGGGGATTAATAAAGTATTTCAGATTCTGATTCATACTGTCATCCCTAATAAGTTTCAAGCATTTAGGAATTACGTTCAAAAGGCAGAAACTTTTTTAACAATTCAATGAATCACAGACAGGCTCACATAAAGAGAAAAGTTAGTTTAATTATTTTACTTTGTTATTTTGAGGCTGGTTTGGGTCTTTATCGCAGCAATACCCTGAAAAGATGATTTAACTGTAATTACTACCTGCTTCGAGCCAAGATGACCATTTTCTCCATAAATGTAAAAGCTCCATAGTACACAAGAAGAGTCATGACAATTATGAAGGATTATGGTCTAAGTTTAAATTAGTGATCAGTCATAACCCCAGGCTCCACTCCAGTTATATGCAGTCATAATCACTGTTTTTAACCTATTTAACCTGAAAGCAAACTCCACTGCATCACAACACCTGCATTTGGCTGATGCTGGTGTCTAAACCTGATATTTGGTGTTTAGTGGGAATACGTGACAAAATCACAGTAAAGACAGCATCAGTAGATAGAAGTTAACAATCAGTATCTATGAGAGATATGACAATTCTGTTGATATTTACCAGATAATTTGGCCATCCAGACTTCCCATATATACATTTCCCATATACTGACAATGATGTTAGCAGAATGTACATATATACCAGCAGAGTTTACCACATCACCATCCATTCATCCATCCATCCATTCATCACCTACACCCCGTATCCCTTTTGGGGTCACAGTGACTGAAGCCCATCTCAGCTGACACTGGGTTAAAGACTCAGTCAACCACAGGGCAACATAGAGAGAAGGACAACCATTCACACTCACACTCATACCCAAGGGAAATTTAGAGTCACCAAACAACCTGATGAGCATGTTTTTGGTCTGTGGGAGGAAGCTGGAGTGCCTGGAGAGAACCCACATATGCACTGGGAGAGCATGCAAACTCCACAAAGAAAGGCCCTGACCAACACGGGGATCAAACCAGCAACCTTCTTGCTGTGAGGCTCGTGCACTGCCTGCTGCGCCACCGTGAATAGCCTGTGCCAAGGAGGTCATGTTTTTGATGGTGTTTGTTTGATGATTACTTTTTTGATAACTTGAAAAGTTAAGCACAGATTTTGATTACATTTCCATTAAATGTTGGTCAAGGCACAAAAATACAGTGATTACATTTTGGTGGTGATCCGAATCTGGACGTGGATCCAGGAATGTCTTTAAGGATTTGTTAACAGATAGGGTGAGATAGGGCAGTTTTCCTCATCTCTCACTAAACTCACTCCACGTTGTTGAAAATGTCTTGGCAGAGCTCCTTATTAAAGACTACAATGTAGTTTTTCTTAGGGATGCACAATATTATTGGCACAGCAGATATCAACATTTCTGCTGATCTTTTAGCCATAAATATCAGTCATATATATCGCACAAATTGGCTGCAATACCCACAGAATGTATCAATGTAGCACGATGCTTCACCGTTATTTATCAATGTTCACATTTTAAAAACAATGCTGTCTTCTGTCAGAGAATGAAATGTTTTCCTTGGTTCACATCAGTTTCTAACACATGTCACAATGAGAGGAACAAGTCAGCCTTAGTAAAAGAGATACCTTGTACTCTTGCCAAAAAATATCGATAAGTTTGGAAATATCGGCATATCAAATAGCGGCAAAAATGCAATATCCTGCCTCCCTAGTTTCTCGAGCTTAGCACTTGTTTCTACCACAGACAGACTGTAACCATGTAAAACACAGGCCAGCTACAGTGAAGTGGAGGCTTGAAGCTCTTGCAAGAACACTGAAATCAGCATCAGTGATAACAGATTTGACAGCATCACCACTACGGTCAAATTCCAATTATGTACATCCCTTGTGTTTGGGATGTCTTGTTTTCTTAACAGCTTCAGACAGGCTGTCATATCATTTAATCTAAATTAGGGATGCAAAATATTGGAATTTCCCGACATGCCGCTATTTTTGACCTCATTATCACCAATACAGATACTTCTGACCAAGAGCAGAAGCTCTTTATTTTAAGAATATGGACTTGTTTCTTTCAGTGTTCCAGTCTGTTTATGTATGGAACTGATTTTAAACAAGAAAAACAGTTTAACTCTTAAAAAATGAAACTCTTGACTTTTGAAGGTATCCATGCAGTGATGATGAGGTGACGCACTTTCTGAAATGAATTTTACCAGGAATGTTCCCATTGAGGTATAAAAACAGTGAAGTTCTGGTCAAGACAGCAGCTCAGAAGTTTTAACAAACATTTGATCAGTGGTTCTCAACTGGTCTGGCTTCAGGACCCACTATCACCCCTTAATTCCAAGATGTGACCCAAATCAAGGGAAATGTTCTTCTCTATTTTATTTAATAAAAATATGCCACACTTTGAACCTGAAACAGTACAGAATATCGCAGTGTGCCAATACAAAAACAGTGACAAATCAAAATGACCTGCATGTGGCGATGCTACAGAGGGAAATACTCAATTTACACTCAATTAGCTGCATTTTAATTGAAACAAAGTGCATCTTAAGGACACAAGGTCTTAAGACTATAAATCTAACCGTAGCTATGATAACCCTGCATCAGTGGAAACATACTGAACAGCTCTGTATTAATTATATTCAATTATAAGCACTATATAAGCAACTAATTGGGCTGTTACAACATTCAAAGCACTTCAGTAACTTCAGCCTTTTTCAACAGAATCTGAGTACCTGCTTATAGAATACAAAACAAACACCCTTTGATTAAAATGTGTGTCAATTAGCCTTACAGGGTATCATCACCAACTATCATTAACAGTGTGAAAAGACGGCACTCCACTGCATGAAAAATGCCCATCAATATAAAAGCACAGGACTTTCTTCCAAACATTTTTTTTGCCCAGGCAAAGGCTCATGACCCACTTTTGGGTCACGACGGACCAGTTGAGAATCACTGCAATTGATCATAACAGACACAGATTTGATCAAACACCACATCAGCATTCAGGCCTAAAAAATAAGTGCACACACGGCTCAGCTGATCCTTAACTCTGTTTTTAATCCTCTAAACTGAAACTGCACTTCAGTTTAAGCTCAGACCAAGACGACGGAGCAAAAACACTAAAAACTCTTTTTCCAACAAACATGAGTTCATGAGGCTGAAACCTGTGGTAGTCTGTGGTGTCAGTAAAGAACAGAAATAAGAGGACAGTTTATTAAGTACGACCTCACAGAGGAGGACGAACATCCTCCTGTTGGATAAAGAGGACCAGACAACTCTCTCATACAGACACCATGATGTGGAAGAAAACCAGACCAGAGACAAAACACATTACAGTGCCTACATATATACAAATAAAATATTACTGTACCAATATCATACAGATTATATTGTGCATCCCTAATCTCAATAAAATTATAATTATTCTGCATTCTGTTTAACTGTCTCATGTTGATTATCTACTAATATTCCACTAAAATAAGAATCAAAGTGGATGTAAAAAATATTTTAAATACCCTTTAGTATCATATGAACCAATCTTTAAAAATCAATGAACTCCTTGTTCCTGCAGTTTTATTCTCTTAAAATTCAAAATTAATTTAAGCCTGATTCTGGGGGAGGGGGCACAGTGGCGCAGCAGGTCATGCATGTGCCTCACAGCAGGAAGGTTGCTGGTTTGATAACCTGTGTCAGTCTCCCTGTGCATGGGTGGGCTCTCTCCAGGCACTCCGGCTTCCTCCCACAGAACAAAAACATGCTCTGCAGGTTGACTGGTGACTCCAAATTGACCTCAGGTAAGAGTGAGAGTGTGAACGGTTGTTTGTCTCTCTATGTGGCCCTGTGATTAGATAATGGATTGATGGATTCTCAGGGAGCAATGAATCATTGGCAACATGCTCAGTTTCCATGGCACCAGCTGTACTTGTAACAGCCACAGGATAGATATTTTTACAACAGCCGATAATCTGTGATTGCAATAGTTAATTACTGAATATTTGACAGTTTTGACTCATTTTTTCCCCTGATTTCACAACTATATCGATAATTAGAGACAGAAAATGTCTCAATATCAGCCGTCCAGGCTTTCTGTTTTGTTACCGTGATGACAAACATGAGGATTATGATTTATTTGTACGGCTTTGATCATTCTAAGGACCAACATCCTTCAGTAACTACGGTAACGTTATATTATGGAAAAAAGACAATCAGACAGCACAGAGACAATACAGCAGGTATCTGATGAATCACTTAAATTCTGTCAATAAATAAAGGTTAAATCGACTCATTCTTTAACGTATCAGGTCACAGATTTTCTATCAGCTCTTAATAAATGATAATTATGTGACAAACGCTCTCCTTTAACCGAGGCTAACCTCAGAGCTACATTAGCATTAGCTCATTGCGGATATGGTTGACCAGGCAACGGTGATAGAGACAAAGAGCAGAGATATTATGGGCTGTAATGAGGCTGGCGTCAAACCGCAGTCATTAATGTGCAGTAAGGATGTGATTTAAACAGGAACAGGTTCATTTTAAAGGATATAAATCGACGTGGCCTACCTTCCTTTATGGACTCGCTCTCCATCACAGGCTAACAGGCTAGCAGGCTATCTCCAGCTAATGTGGCTATTAGCCGTTAGCTCAGAGGCAGAATGTGTCCGCGGAGAGTGAGGAGCAGTCTGCCGCTAACATCCGTGTGAGGCGGTCACTGTGAGAGAAGAATCCCCGCTGAGCTCACCGGAGGACATCCAGGCTCTGTAAGGTGGGACAGGGGGCAGTTTTCTCAGGCATTGGTCCGACGCTCCGTTAGCTGCCCGACGCCAAAATGCTACTGCGTAACTAGCCAGCAGCTAGCTCGTCACACACACAGGCGCACCAGCCGAGCGCCGAGCACTACTAATCGAACACATCGTGACGCTCCGCTCACGGACACGCGTGTCTTCAGATCCACGGGAGACTTTTAAAATATGTTTTAAATACTGTGAGACATGAGACATTCTGTAGACACACGATCTATAAAAGATCTACTGCAATCTTAGGAGCGCCTGTCAGCATCAGTGAGGCTTACATTGATTAGAAACCCTGGAATAAATAGCTCTTTTTTATTAAAAAATCAAAATGATGATGATTTAAGGCTGATTTTGACAGAAATCTTAGAAAACAGGAGAGGAGGAGAGGCTGAGCTTAGACAGTATAATATTTATTAGTTTTATTGGTTATGAAAAACAGAATTTCTCTTTTTACAGATTATCTGTAGCACATGTCTGCATGTTTTTGTTTGCTTTTATTACTTTAATGTCTCATAATTGAAATATTTAAAACCATATGCCAGCTAGGGATGAGGATTGATGACATTTTATTGATACCAATGCCGTTAATGCCAGCTCTTCTTCCTCTGGAGGCTCAGGTCTTTCTGCTGCATATGTGGTCTCCAGGGTTCTGGTCTATGCTGCAGTCTGCTAGGCACTCCAGGAGGATGGACAGGCTGGTGAAGAAGGGACTGGGGACTGTGGTGGAGAGACACGCACACAGCAAAGTGCAGGATGTCCTGGACAATAGTAACTATCCCGTCCACAACATCCTGGAGGGACAGAGAAGCAGCAGCAGTGGGAGACTCATCTCACTGCAGGACTTTGAGGTTCAGGAGATCCTTTGTTCCCACAGACTGAACAAAGGCATTGGATCAGGACCTGGACTGTTTATTACACGACCACTGATACTGGATACACAAATTTCCCCAATAAAGTATGTACCCATCTATCTATCTCTTAACGATACCTTTATCGTTTCAATCCTTTAACGATTCATTTATCGATTCTTGTTAATTTCCTCTGCTAAAGAATTGGCCGACAGGTTTTCACGGGCATCAGTGTCAAACACACGACACTCTTGTGCTAGAAGCCTCTGTTTTTAATTAAGACACAGTTCTGACCATTTCTGCTCCCTCCCTCAGACTTCAGTCTTAAATATTCATATTATTTATATTAAGTAAATATTCAACCATCCTGTGCAATACATTCTCATATGTTTGTATATATACATGTTTTTTCATTCTTAATATTTATCCTGTCTTTCTTATCTTGTATTTGTATATATAGATTTTCAATTTCACGGTCCTTTAGGTTATTATCTTGTAAATATTTTGTGCTTATTCTTTCTCATAACTATTTTATACTTATAACTACTTCATACTTTACTTGTTTTTTTTACTTAATTATCTGTTGCACTAAAAAAAAGGAGAAGCTGTCCAATCTCGTTGTATATTTTGTATAATGACAATAAAGGGCATTCTGTTGTATTCTTCTATTCTATTCTAATCATGTCAGCTGATAAATCTGATGGGAGAATCTTTCATTCACAAAGCCTGCAGAACTAATTCAATAAGGGAAGTAATAAGCAAAAAATGAATGATATCAACTTCTTGAGGATGTTGTTATCAATTCTCAACTGGAATTGGTTTTCGATTCCCATCCCTAATGACAGCAAGTCATTATGACAACAATTGAGGAGAATTCCCAAAATATGTTTTTTTTTCCATGATAACCTTCTTTTAAACCCAAAACAAACACGTTACCATCTTTCTAACAGAGTGCTTGTATAACAAAAAAAAAAAAACATAAATCACCATCAATTAAATTCTCTGGATTTTCACATGTAATCCAGGGACAGACAACTTTGGTTTGTCAGTTTCATAGCGCCAAACCTTTAAGAGTTTAATAATTAAGTCAATAAGCCAATCAAAGATAAGTGTAATTTTACAAAATAATAATCACTGAGATTTTTTTCCCAGACTTTATGCTCCAAACCAAATTGTAATGTCAAATTTGATTATTAAAACATTCAGAATCAGATTCAGACAATTTTTAATCCCAAACAGGCAGTTCAGTTTACAGCTACCAAGACTTAAAGTCGACATAAACAAACAAACAAACAAACAAACATTCATGCTCACACTCTCGTGTCAGTGGCAGGTTCAGCAGGTCGCAGTTTATCAGTGATAATAAGCTCATAATGATTTATGTTTGCAGAGGTACAACAAGCATAAATCAAAATAAAGAAAAGAGCAGCATCCAACAGCTGAAGGAATAAAGGAGCGAGAGCACGGGTTCGTTCTCCCCATGGGGTGAGACAGCGTCGCCCAGAGGGCATTGATTAAAGTCTCCAGAGAGGCCGTGGTCTGGTCGGTCCAGAATCCTTCTCGCTTTCTTAACCACCCGCTCCTTTCAGAGAACTCATCCCTCAGCTTGACTCCATTAAGGCCAACAGTTTCCCACCACAGATATAAACTATTTCAAATCAAATCAACTCATCAGCCATAATTCAGGTATTTGTTTGACCACAAACATACAACCATAAAACCATCTCATCATGTTAAGTCGTGCCCTCATCTCTACGTCTTAATATTCCAAAAAAATCGGTCCCACTGACTGAGATACTCACGGTCCAAATCCTGCCAGATATCAGCCCAAACACATAAATTCATCCATAAAGATCCAAGAAATCAAGAAAATGGCACTTTTTGTTTTTTAATGACATTTCTAAAAATCTTAATACATTTTATTAGCAGTTTGAGGGGACATGGCAGGAAGTTGAAAATATTCAACATAAACAGACAAATAAATTAACATTTTTCACTTTATTAGAGGACAAAATAAAACAAAACCCTCATTAAATCTACCACAGGCAAGCCTTTATACAAATCAATGAGGTTTAAGATAAAAACAGAACAAAAACAGCTACAGAGGAGACAATATTTCATGAGAGGTCAGAGGTGCAGACATAAACCTGTTATATAAAAAAGGTGCTCTAAACATGGAAAATAAACTTATTTACACAATAAGACATTTAATATCAGACTGACAAACAGAAAATAACAAGGCATCACAGGGTTATTAAACCTAAAATATGAACATTCTTTAATCTAAGAATCTTCAACTATATCATTACATTTTTACATGCAGGGATGATATTTTAATGATTTATAACAACTTATAACAAGTTTACAAAACCTTGACTGAAATACAGACTCTCCTTTTTTTTCACCAGCACATGGAATCAGAGAAGAATGAATGTTTCCACTGATGTAATGTTTAATATTTAAATCTATAAAGAAAGTTAGTAAAACAAAAAAGAGTCAAATCCTGACTTGTCATTATTCACCTGTATGTTTTCGTGGCTTTAAAGATGCAGTTATTACACACCTGCTATGTCTCTACGAGCAGGACAGAAAACCATGTACAATTTTTACAACACAAATGACACAGGAACATTTTACATACATTAAACTGTTAGACTTCACTTGTGTTTGAACCAGAATGTCAGAAAAAAGGGACAAAGTCTGAGAAGCTGAACTGGAGGAAGCTTTGGAGGCTGATTTTGTGGCCTCCATATTGAAAACGCTGCTAAACTAACTTCAGATCATCCTAACAGTGTTAATTTTGACAGCACTTTTTAATTTAGATTTAGTTATAGTCTTTTGCCTAAAATATCTTTTAGTTTTAGTCATCATTTAGTAATCTAAATTGTTTCAATTTTAGTCTAGTTTTAGTCGATGAAATTTCACAACATTTTAGTCGATGAAATCTGCTGTAAATTTAGTCACTAAAATATGAAGTGTAAAGGGTAAGGCATTTCTAGGTTTCCTTGAATTTCTGAAGTCATGTTTTACACTTGGATAAAATCAAACATCTAATAACCCTTTATTGAATGCTAGTAAAGTCTGAATGTATAAATGAACAGAAACAAATTGAACTTTTGTGTGAAATGCAGTCACCTTTATTTAGGCTACCTGGCAGAGCATCTCAGTTACAATACCAGAACTGACAACAAACAGTGAACCTGCTCTACATGAATATATCAATTCATAAAGAGAGGAGCTCTGATTGGATCGCTCCACAACTTATCCCACCACCACCAAGCTAAGGCAGCTGTGATTGGATATATTCCTAACTTGTCTCTACTTTCTACATGACCAAATTAGGTCTGATTGGATTAAGTCTCTGTCAAACATTTTCCTCTAGTTTTTATTTGTTGATGAAAATGTCAGTTAATTTAGTTTGAGTTTTTGTCCATGTGCACTTGTTTTTATTAGTTACTGTCTAGTTTTCATCAGGGGAAAAAAGGTTGTTGATGAAAACTGCGAGGAAAATAGTTAGTCAACAAAAGTCCCCTCTAGTGGACATGAAAGGAACTGCAGATCTTACCCTTCAGCACGGGCTTCATCCTCCAACACCACCACACACAGGGCGGTGGATCTCAGAAGTTCTCCTTGTAGAAGTTGAAGCCGAAGTGCTCACACTGAGCCTTGATGACTTTGGCCAGAGCTGGAGAGCCGCAGTAAAACACGTGAACTTTCCCCTTGTTCTCCTCGGAGACTTTCTGAAACACCTGGAACACAAAAAGACGACGACAGCACCTGAACATCGGGCTGTCAGAGGGTTGTTTGTTTTAAATTCATCAGGTCAGGAATGACAGATCGGCCCTGTACTGCTGCAGAGTCAGTTTAATGAGGTTTACCTCCACAGACGGAATGATTCAGATCCTAGCCCTTCACTTCTAGTTTTTATGTCTAGCACCGAGTATTTTACTTTTTTGGATGCACGTGCTTCTTCTTTCTATGAACCTTGTACTGCTCTGGCTTCCTGCCTTCATCCAAACCTGTGCCAGGCACTTGCCCCATTTCTTCAGGTGTGCTCTGAGCTGACCCCTCCACAATGCATGTGGCCGCCCCCATGGCCAGGTCCAACCCACCAGGTCCCGGGCACCCAGTAAGCAGTGAGCTGGTTTGGGGAAATGACCCTGCAGGTGCCCGTCAGAACAACTGCGGCTCTTGAACCCGGCAGCTGACCCTAATCCCGCCCTCCTGAGCACGTCGGCATAGTCACGAAGGAGACCAACCGTGTCTTTGGCTGCTCGTCAGTGTCCAGGCCTCCAAGAGTAAAGCAAGACCGGAGGACCAGGGACCTACAGACTCTGACTTTGGTCCACATGCTTAGACACACCACCTTGACCAGTGAACTCATCACAACAAAAACGAGGCCAAAATAAAGCCCCACAGTTTGCTGCACCTGTTTACCGCCTCCTGATGCCTGTATTAAGGGTCGGTCCCAATTGTACCCCTTAGTCCTCGTCTTACCCCTGAGCCCTTGTCTTACCCCTGAGCTCTTGTCTTACCCCTGAGCTCTTGTCTTACCCCTGAGCTCTTGTCTTACCCCTGAGCCCTTGTCTTACCCCTGAGCTCTTGTCTTACCCCTGAGCCCTTGTCTTACCCCTGAGCCCTTGTCTTACCCCTGAGCCCTTGTCTTACCCCTGAGCTCTTGTCTTACCCCTGAGCTCTTGTCTTACCCCTGAGCTCTTGTCTTACCCCTGAGCCCTTGTCTTACCCCTGAGCTCTTGTCTTACCCCTGAGCTCTTGTCTTACCCCTGAGCTCTTGTCTTACCCCTGAGCCCTTGTCTTACCCCTGAGCTCTTGTCTTACCCCTGAGCCCTTGTCTTACCCCTGAGCCCTTGTCTTACCCCTGAGCTCTTGTCTTACCCCTGAGCTCTTGTCTTACCCCTTAGTCCTCGTCTTACCGCTGAGCCCTTGTCTTACCCCTGAGCTCTTGTCTTACCCCTGAGCCCTTGTCTTACCCCTGAGCCCTTGTCTTACCCCTGAGCTCTTGTCTTACCCCTGAGCCCTTGTCTTACCCCTGAGCTCTTGTCTTACCCCTGAGCCCTTGTCTTACCCCTGAGCCCTTGTCTTACCCCTGAGCTCTTGTCTTACCCCTGAGCCCTTGTCTTACCCCTGAGCCCTTGTCTTACCCCTGAGCTCTTGTCTTACCCCTGAGCCCTTGGTTTTGTGCATTCACGTCTAGGGAAGGGGTGTCCCAATTCTCCGTAAGGCTAAGACGTAGGGCTAAGATGAAGGACTACACAAACCTTGAAACAAAGACAGACCAGGACCTCACTTGAGAGGAAGGGGTATGAGAATTTCCCATAACACACCGCGACCTCTGACACAAAGGCAGAGCAGAGACCGAAGGAAGCGCATA